>OY986057.1:140612-404299 GCA_963920205.1 Stenodema calcarata | reverse complement strand
CGTCTCGCAATAGCGCCCAAGAGGAAGATTTCGAAAGGGGTACGGTGCTTGTGAAGTGGTTAAGCTTTTCATTATACTTAGCACCTTAATGAGGAAAAGGGCGGGCGGGGAAAGTGGATATCATAACTTTTTCCGGCCTCTGAAGAATGATATTTGCGAGGCGGGGTGATTTTTACACGGAGTGTTTTTTGGGGTAATGTATTCTCTTTCACAGTAGTCCCTTTTGGCTTAAAATCATCGACCAGTGCTCTATTGCGGGCTTTGAGTGCGATCTTCCCACTCGAGTCATCTACATTTTGCATCCGATTTGTGGATGAATTCTTGATATTCTCTAAGAACATAAGTGATCATTTGGAGCATATTGAGTATGTTTTGGGAATTTTTGCAACCAATGGACTAACCGTAAAGCTAGGTAAGACACAATGGTTCCGTAATCAAGTAAAATTCTTGGGGGTTATTTTGAATGAAAACGGCATATCAGCAGATCAAGACCGGGTCCCAGGCAATTCAGGACTATCGGCGACCCACGAACTTGAAGCAGTTGAGAGCTTTTATAGGGTTTATAAATTTTTATCGAAGATTTCAACCAAATTTATCCAATTTGCTCCACCCTTTAACCCAGTTATTGAAAAAGGACCAGAAATGGCATTGGTCGGAGAAATTGGAAGATAGCTTTCAAAAGGTAAAATTGGCTTTCGTGGAAAATGTAAAACTGTGCTTCCCAGTTGTCAATAGGACATTTTACCTGTCCACTGATGCAAGTGGCACCTGTGTGGCTGCACACCTGTATCAGCTGGATGATAGCAAGGATCCATACCCGATTGCTTTTGTGAGTCGCCTATTAAATGCCCAAGAGAAAAGGTACAGTATTAGTGAACTGGAATTGCTTGCCATTTATTTTGGGATTACTAAATTCAGAATGTACGTTTATGGGACCAAATTCGTTGTGCATACAGATCACAAAGCCTTAATTCATCTACAGGCATCTGCTTTCAATTCGCCCAGTTTATCCCGTATGATCATGTCTCTCCAGGAATATGACTATGATATTCAGTACGTCGAAGGTAAACATAATGTTCTAGCCGATTGCTTGAGCCGTTACACTACCACAGCTAGTGATCCTGTGTCCAACGAAACTCTCATTGCTGCACTTGTGTTCACACCAGCTTTAAGATCTCAGTTTGAAAACTTCATACGGCATCAACGATCGGATCCCCGATTGGGACATATTTTTGAGAAAATTGAGAGTGGTCAACTCACTTCATCTACGTACCGCATTGAAAGTGGATTCCTGTACCATCGGGTTAAGGAAAAATGGAAGATAGAGTTGCCATCTGTAATGGTGGACCCTTTAGTACATTTCATTCATGAAAATTATCTCCATAATGGCATTCGGAAGACTGTTATGATTATTAAGGAAAGATTTACGTATAAATCATTAAAAAAACGTACCCGTGATCTGATTAGGGCCTGTGATGTGTGTCAAAGAACTAAAATCGTACCCTACATGCGATCTCCGTTATTATCCATATCGGCTCAGTTACCTAGAGATATAATTGCCATAGATTTTTTTGGACCTTTACCGGTAACGCCTCAGAGGTTCAAATTCATTTTGGTCGTAGTTGATATTGCAACCAAATTTATCAGGCTCTATCCCATCGTTAAAGCATCGGGTGCTGCAGTAATTGATTGCCTATTGCTCGACTATATATTACTTTATGGGCCTGTAAAAGTTATTTTGGCCGATAATGGTAGTCAATTTAGAAGTTAATTTTGGAACTCAAAACTACGGAGTGCCAATATCAGATGTATTCGAACGGCAATCAGGCACCCATCAGCTAATCCAGCCGAAAGGTATATGAAAAGTCTAGGCCAGTACATGCGGGTAGCACTATATCACGAGCCACACGACATTTGGCATACGAAATTGGCCGACATAGAAATGTGCTTCAATGAAACCTCACATGCATCGACTTCTGCTATTCCAGCTAGGCTATTTTTGGGCCAAAACATAGTTAGAGGTTGGGAAATACATTTGCCCATCCATGAAGCCCCTCCTCCAAATGTAGATGTCGAGATTGCAAGTGCCACCAATGAATCACTTAGAATATCGAATGCTAGGGCGATTCAATTTAATGCGAAGCATCAAGGTTCCTTCCATACCTAGTGTGACCTAGTGTAACGTGAAGATATTTGAATATCCCGCTGCGGCTGAAATACGCGGTATCGGCGGTTCCATGCAGAAGATGGAACGCGGTTCCGTGCAGAAGATGGAACGCACTTCCCGGCAAATTATTTTATTTGCCATTAAATTTGAAGTGTCTGCAAATGTTTTAATTATTTTTCTCATTTCGGAAGTGACGAAACAATCCGTTAATAAAAGTAATATTCCAGTCTTCCTCGTGCAAGTTTTGCGGACTACTTTTCCGTTGGTGATCAAGGAATCACTGTCGTTTTCTCGGAATCGCCATCATTTTTCTCTTCATTCTCGTCTCGTCTTGTCACGTTGAGTTTTCCGACAGAAGCTGTAATATATATTCAAATTGCAAAATTATTGTTGGATTTGGGACTTCTAATAATTGTCGTCTCTTCGTATAAGTCCATCGCTGCTGGAGAAGTCGTCGCAGTTGTTACTTCGAAGAACACCGATTGATACGCATACACCTATCGTACCGGTATGTTTCAAATTCGATTTCGAACTTTCTTCCTCGTGTGGTACTTCCGAGCAAGATATTAAGGAACTTTCCGTTTCTCTTGCTCAGTTTTAGGTTGGAGCCGAAATCAACGATTGAATTGCTGAAGTGCCGCCGTCGTGAAGTCCGCAACATCTTTCCAAGGAAAAATTCCTTTCCCCAAATTTATCTCTTTTCCCTTCAATTTTATTTATTTTCTAGATTTAGTGTATTGCTTAAGAAAATCCACGGCCGTCGGAACTGTGAGTAAAAGTATTGATAAATTATACCTCTGTATATCAATTTCGTACCGTTTATTTGGTTATATCTGTGATTCCTACCCTGAGAAATCTTGCATAATTCATTTAATTCTTTTGTATCGAAGAATAGATACCACAAATTTTTATTTTGTTGTTTCTTGATTTCCTTTAGCCTGGTAATTTTAAATTTTTGGAAACCATACAATCCAATTTCATTTCATTTAACGTCACAGATATAATTAAATGGCGCCCAACGTAGAGTAATTTACGTATCGTTTTGTTGAACGTACCTACGTTTAAGTACGGTCTACTACCGGTACTTGTTCCGTTTTAGGCACTAACCTGCAAAGAATCGATCATAATGACTTCTAAAGATCCTAGTGTTATAAGGGCTAGACTTCTTGCGGAAAGAGAAGACTTATTCGCTAATTTACAGCACATCAAAGACTGTAGTGTGAAAGTAAATAGTTCAAATGTCCAATCTTTTCTTCCTAAATATGAACGATTAGCTAAGATCGAAGAAAAATTAGAGGGCATTTCTGACCAAATGCGATCGTTCAATTCACAAGTTGAGGACATTAATATAAAAATAGAGGTTGCGAAACCTTATGTTAGTTTTATAGAAATTATAGATACCATTAAGGCACATTACCTTGAAGTGACTAGGGAAACAATTAGGACAGCTAATCCCGCACATGCTAATGATCCTAACTCCTCGGCTTCCCAATTACCTCGGATATCTCTACCTCATTTTTCCGGAAACATAGAAGAATGGCTCAGCTATTTTTCTCTCTTCGAATCTCTTGTTGATCTGAACGAATTCCTGCCTCCGGTTAAGAAGCTGCAATATCTCAGATCCAGTTTAAAAGGTGATGCACTAGCTCTAGTATCAAGTTTCCCGTTAACTAGTGCTAGCTATATTCTAGCTTGGGACACTCTTAAAGCACGCTACAACAACAAACGTAGGCTTGCTAGTCACTTTGTTTCGCAGATTCTGGAATTCAAACCGATTCAGAATCAATCATTTACCGAACTTCAGAAATTTCTCAGTACACATCAATCCAATTTTGCGTCTCTGGAAGCACTTGGCCTAACAGATGTATACGACTTTGTGAAACTTCAGATTGCTCTTAGTCATTTGGATACGTCAACCCGCCGATCTTTTGAGGATAAAAATTCAGATCAAGCTTTTCCTACC
This sequence comes from Stenodema calcarata, assembly GCA_963920205.1. Classification (NCBI taxonomy): domain Eukaryota; kingdom Metazoa; phylum Arthropoda; class Insecta; order Hemiptera; family Miridae; genus Stenodema; species Stenodema calcarata. The sequence continues at coordinate 400,169 of OY986057.1, read as the reverse complement.
TACGACTCACTCATCAAACATGTCACAGATCGATTGCGTCGTGAAGAACTTATTGCTGCTGAAAACAAACCCCATCCCCAATCTCGTTCAAAAGAACTTACTAAAGACTATGTAAAGAGTCCGACGAACTTCTGCCCGTCAAATAAAAACAAAAACTCGGGAGTAGTGGGTCTTTACAATGTAAATTCTGACAAAATTCCGTCTAAAGTACCTCCTTCGGACACTAAGACTGTCAACAGCTGTAAAACCGCGGAGATTCAACCGTCGACATCATCTAATGCAATATCTCCTATCATTTGTTGGAATTGTGATGGTCCTCATGTATTTTCTTCTTGTAATTTACCGAGAAAGAAATTCTGTTACAAGTGTGGATACAAAGAAGTAAATATCTACACATGTCCCAGATGTAATGAGCATCCAAAAAACTATCAAGGGAACCAGAGTTAGGGGCCAACCTTGTTCCCTTTTGTATTACAGACCCCAAAATACCGTCTCGTAAACCCATCATACCGTCAACTACCGTCCCGTTCTCGTCAAGTACCGTCTCGTCATTTCAACCCGTTATAATGAGAGTTCCAACTATCAATAACGAATTACTGGGTAAAACATTACCTACCTACCGTATCGATTCTCCAAGTTCATCATCTCTCAGCTCTGTTGATGAATACTCAAGTAATATATGGCCCGATTTGTTGATTATGTCACTCTACTATCAACCGAATCCGTCAGCTAATGTTTCTACCGCACATCCCGTTTTAGCACTGTGTGATTCAGGATCACGCCTATCGTTTATCGGAGACATTGGAGTAAAAGTGCTAAGTATAGATGAAAACAAAGGACTAAAGAGTTGTTTTCTAGAAAAGGTCAATCCATTCACCGTTCAGTTGGCTAACGGTAGTAATGTGTCCGTCTTTTATCGCTATCGCTTAGAATTTCTCATCGGTAATAAAAAGAAAACACTTCCTCTGTATTATTTGAGTACCTTATCGTTCCCAATAATACTTGGTTTGGATTTTTTGAGAGGAAATGGAGTTATCACGGATGCCCACAACCATGTCTGGTGGTATTTAGATAATCCGAATGAGAGATTTTACTACCTTCAACATAAGAATCATTCAAGTCATGACCCTCTTTCTATTGCATGTTATGGAATAAAATTGATGGAGGATTCAGAACGTAGAATTTTGAATGAAGTCGTTGCAGCTGGTCTCAAGTCGCTGGAAGCTTCACCCGGTTTGACAACACGGATCACACATCGAATTGATGTGGGTTCAGCTAGCCCCATCAAACAGAGAGCTTACAATTATTCACCTAAAGTGTTAGAGGCCATGCACACTCAACTGGATGAAATGTTTAAATCTCATATCGTTGAGTCTAGTCATTCCCCATGGGCATCACCTGTTGTAATGGTGCGTAAGGGAAATTCATATCGTTTCTGCATTGATTTCCGTCGAGTAAACGCCTGCACTAAGAAGGATTCATACCCTATGCCAAATATAAATACCCTTCTGGATTCTTTACGTAATGCGGCATACCTATCGAAACTCGACCTTCGGCAAGCCTTTCTTCAAGTCCCTCTTGAAAATGAAGAAAGTAGAGACATCACCTCCTTCATTGTGCCAGGTCGAGGACTTTTCAGGTTCCGTACCATGAGTTTTGGCTTAACCAATAGTCCTGCTACCTTCCAGCGATTGGCAGATTCTATTTTTCTGGACTTATATCCTCAAGTAGTAGTGTTTCTCGATGACATTTTGATATGCACTCCTGACTTTGCAACTCACTGCGATTTATTAAGAGAAGTATTCCGCAGACTCAAGGATTCCGGTCTCCAAATTAATCCGGATAAGTGTGAGTTTGGGTGCAAAGAAGTTAGATATCTAGGGTATCGGGTGAATGAAGAAGGAATTAGTGTGGATCCCGAGAAGACTCTTGCAGTTATGTTCCTTATATAACTCGGCTCCCTTTAGACCTAGCGACTTGAAACTTTCAGGGCTTTCTATTATCCACACCAAAAAGATCCATACCAAATTTCAAGTTGATCGGTCTACTAGGAGCCGAGATATGGCTATAATTAGCCTAAATTACCCTAAATTTCAGTTTTTTTGTCCCTAATTTTTTTTTGGGTTGAGATAATTGCTTATTTCGTTCAAATGGCACTGATCCATGCTATAAAGAAGGTGTGTAAAAAAATTCAAGTCGATTGGTCCTTTTACCCAGGCTGTAGACTCGTCAAAGTGGACAGAATTTTCCTAAGGTTTCTGTTTTTTTGTTTCTAAAACTTTTTTGGGTTGAGATAATGGGTTAAATCTTATATAAGGCTCTGTCTCAAGGTTAAATGAAGCTCTGTGCAAAATTTCAAGTCAATCGGTCAACGTGGAGAGGCTCCAGCCTTGCCTGTCTGAACAAGGAGAAGAAGAAGAAGGAGAAGGAGAAGGAGAAGAACAATCTAAGGCCGAAAAACCGGGTTTTTGAAGTTATGTAGCTCGACTCCCTTTAGACCTATCAATTTGAAACTTTCAGGGCTTTCTAATATACACTCAAATAAGACCCACACCAAATTTCAAGTTGATCGGTCAAATAGGAGCCGAGATATGGATACCTCGAAAACGCGTTTCGTGACGTCCGGTAAACATGCACTCGGCATCGTTCGTTTTCTCAACTTCTTTGCTTGGCGGGGCGGAACGCTACCGCGTTCCTTGATTTTCGTGCAAGAAAGAGGTAAATTTTCGTGATGATTGATCTAGTGGTATTTGCCAAAATGAATTTGTCAAATCAAAACTTGTGAAAATTCTCGCACCATGAAGTAAAGAAAATACCGCGTCCAGGCTTGGTGGGATTTCAGGTTCATTCATCAGATAAGTGTTGATATTCCGGGCATCAAGACACAGCCTTAGACTACCATCTGATTTCGTTACTATACGCAAGGGGTTGACGTACGAGCTATTACTCTTTTCAAGTACGCCGATGCTTAGCATTCTATCAATTTCACGTCGAACCTGATCCCTCAGATGTAAAGGTACAGGATAATACTTAGCCTTGTAATTACTAACACTAGGTGATACTCTTAAGTGGTACTCGAAATTTCGGATCCGCCCAGGTACATCTGAGAAAACATATTCGTATTTATTGATGATATCTTGCAGCTGTGACAGATCCGCATCTTTGAGACTGTTCATGATGGAAGAATCAATATTAAGGTCATGTTTGACCTCAATGTGCGCTAGACTCAGGTAACTAGCCGGCATTTTTGCATCTTGGCTAACATACGATAATGTTACGTGTTGTTTCGTATCGTCTGGAAAAAACGTAATGGTTCCCTCACATGTGTCGATTATGGTCTTCATTTTGACCAATGTTTCCATTCCTATAATAACTGGTTTTATCAAATTCTTAACTATCAAACAATTAACAAGAAATTCTGACTGTGACAGTGCAAGTGTGAGTAGCACTTGTTGTTTTATTACCGGGGATTTGTTTCCGATAGCACTCACAACTTGAGTTTTAGAAACAGGTAATATGCTGTGAAATGCTAAATTCTTCAAGTTGTGCTCGAACCACTCTTGGCTGATACAGTTGTGGAGAGCACCCGTATCAAAAAGCGCCATCACACCAACCCCACCTAAATCGACCTGAAATTCTGGTGACCGAGGCATGCTGCTAATGGCCAGCTTAGAGTTGTTTTCCACGAGCCATTCACCAGGGTCTTCAAAGAAACGTAGATCCTGGTGAGAGTATAAAGTACTTACTGTGATGAGTTGATCGGTTACCCTATTGGCCCTGGTTCCCTGGGTAGGTGCATTCTGAGGAATCAGGGCAGTTCTAAGTTTAAATCCTCGATCATTTGTGATGGAGGACCCGACCGCCGATCAATACGGTCGACCAGGTGATCAATGAACGATTGATCGCCAGAGTTATTATTTTGTTCGACTTCCTGTGTATCAACAACATTCACTGGCACGTGAATTCTATTATTTGCCCCATTCTGATCACGCCCAGCAACTCTGTCACCTGACTGTTGATATTGCCGAGGCTCATTATTCTTATCCCTCCAGTTAACGTTTCCCACATTCCCCGATACCGGCTTTGACTGTCCACGCTGGTTATAACCCTGTCCAGCTGAGTTTACACCTTGATTGTACCTAGTATACTGGAAGTTGTCCCCGGTATTCTTAGAGAAAAAGCGATTGGAATCACTATTGTGACGCATATCCCTTGTTTGTTTCTGCTGGTCAACACTTCCCCCACTGGGGCTATAATAAGGTCTACGATAACCTCTCAATTATACGTAATTTCTTGATTAAAGTACCGTAAGTTTTTATTTCTGACAAAAACAAATCGTGTTGGACATTTGCATTGAAGTGACGAATTAATATGTCAACAAGTACGGGTTCATGAATAGGATGATCCAGAAACTGGAGCGAGTACACCCAGTCCCTAGCATACTGCTCCATGGAGCCGTTTCGATAATGGCCGTTGTAAAGGTTACCCACCAAATCTGATTGTTCTCCCTGGCTCCAAAATTCATCTCGAAAGGCGGCCTTAAAAGTTTCAAATGATTCAAAATCCTGCCGACGGGAACGATACCATCGACCAGCAGTAGAAGAAGAAGAAGAAAAACGTTTATTGAAAAGAAAGGTTACTTTTACATAGTAAATAATGCCTAATAAACATTACGACATGGTTCTGTGAACCGCCTGTCGGAAGCTCCGGGTTTTGGCCGATATATTGTTCATATTTATTGAATATAAAGGATCTCTACAGCTTTTTTTTTTTTTTTTTTTTAATAACAATATAAACAAATTAACAGAGTGATGGTGAAGCAAAAATGGCAAAAATAGAATGAAATGGATGTAGCCGTAGTACGAGTGGATTTGCACATGTGGATCAGGTTCATTGTTATCAGAAGTTGTATTCCGTGACGAGCATCCTTCTGTATGGCCACGCTGAGATACAGAAACGGATGACTCTTCCCCAATCTTGTGGACTGTTAAGGTAGCGCACCGCTTCTTCACACTCCAATACACCCTTCTGAAATGCAGTCCTCCTGAACTCTGCCAGCACCAGGCACGTGCAGAAAAAGTGGAAGGTGCTCTCAAACTCTCTCCGATTGCACATTGAACACTGTTCTGCTGAAGAATGGGTGTCGAGGTATGGTTTGAAATTCAGTTTTAATACCTCAGAGCGCAGTTTGAATAGCCATCTGAGTGTGCTCATTGGGTGATTTGAAGGTCTGAGTAGGCTGGCAGGTTTCACATTAGGGTCCAGTTCTCGGTATAGCGTATAAGAATTGGAAGTCTCTGCTCTTTCCCTGTAACTTGCTCTCTTGTCAATAATTAAGTTGGCCAAAATTCTGTCCGCGTCAGCTTTAAGAAGCGAGCCATCGAATGAGCTTAAGTTGTTGGCAATGCCATATTTTGTAACAAGGTCTCCCCACTGCTGAGCCCGAAACACCCCTGCACTCGCGACCTCTTTAGCAACGATCCTTGGTAAGCGAGAACTTGGCATCTTTGCTACCTTCGCTATGTAGTTCAAGTGCAGTTGCAGGGTGAACACCGAGAGTGGGTTCAATTCTGTCTCAAGGTATGCAATATAATTTGGGGCATGCATCGGGAGGCGGAAAAGTTTGTTAATGAGCAGCAACTGAACACAACACAAAATAATCTGAATAACACAAAATGGCTCGGACAATAGCTTCAAAAACCTGCATCTTAGCAGTTAAAGGGATCCTAGGATTCCCAAATGCATCTCCCCAAGCAGCACAATTGGTCGGATTTCACGACTTGCTACCTAATCTGTAGTATATCCGACGTCGGAAATCTGTATGTCAAATATTAACGTCATCACGACGTCGGTACGACGAGAGATTCGTCGGAAATCTATAGTACAGATAGACGAGGTCGCTACGACGTCGGATATTTGTATTACAGGTTGACGAGGTGGCCACAACGTCGTATATCTGTACTATATAACGCTGAGGTCGCCGCGACGTCGGATATATGTAGTAAAGATAGACGAGGTCGCCACAACGTCGGATATCTATAGTGAAATGGCGATGGCGATAACACGCAGGTGGGACGCTACAGGCGCTCATTCTGTTGTACCGTTTGGGAACTACGTTACTATATATTTCTGTACATGTTTTGTACATCAGCCGACGAGAGGTAGACCTCTACAGATCCTCTACAGATTTGTTACACAATCGTGTAACAATATCGGAACATCCCTAGTTCGCCATCTTTTTCCATTTCCATTACAGGTTAGGTTGAGGTTAGATATTAATTTAAATAATTTTCCAATATATTTATTTCTGAAATTCAAATGTAATAATAACTCTGATAGTTACCAAGGAAATACAGCAGTTTAATAGTGAAACCAGCGAAATAATAAGTCGTCATAACATTTTCACAATAGTTACCAAATTGAAAAAAATATTTACAACGTCTCAAATTCGGAGGGCACTGGTTTTTGAGAGATAGAATCGAGCATTTCACGTTAAATTTTTCTCCGCGGATGATATGAAGAGACATGAACTTACATACGGGAGTTGGTAGGTACCGTGTAATGTTCACACCAAGTATTTCACCATCCACCATCTTAATGATTTCCGTGGAGAGAGATAACCTTCCTCGTCGGAAGATGTCGGTTTTGTATTGAGTCAGTTGAGGTCGGGCGGCGACGTCGGTACAACCAAGAAATCATTCCCCACATTGGTCGGCATTTGGTCGTGGTGAGGTCGGCACGACGTCGTCGCCCGACCTGAGGTCGGGCGGCGACGTCGGTGCAACCAAGAAATCATTCCCCACATTGGTCGGCATGTGGTCGTGGTGAGGTCGGTACGACGTCGTCGCCCGAAGTCAGGTCGGATTTCCCGACCTCTTACGACGTCGGACCGACGTCGTTGTGCTGCTTGGGTCTCCACACATAATTCATTGCATTTTTCGCTGATCCAACTTTCAGCTTCAAGTGCTTTGAAAAAGAAATACGTGGAGTCAGCGTGACACCCAGGTAGCAGTATTCATTTATTATGGTCACAACCTCATTGCCATACGTCCATTTTTCAGTTGCCCTGCGTCTTCCTCCTTTCTGGAAAATCATTGCCTTGGATTTTTCCATATTGACTTTTAGTCCCCATTGGTCACAATAGGACTTCAGGACATCAATGTTCTCTTGTAGCTCCATGGGGTCTTCTGACAAAATCACCAAGTCGTCGGCGTAGAGGAGGATCTTGACAACTGTTTCGCCGACCGCTACTCCATTAGTTAGCTCAACCGCTAGATCATTAATAAAGAGTGTGAACAAAAGAGGGCTTAGTGGACATCCCTGCTTTACACCACTCGCCACTGGGAATGACTCTGTTTTCCCATCGACAGTCCAAACTGAAGACCTGGAATCGGAGTAATAACTGCGAATCACGGCTATAAATTTTGGCGATAATCCCAGACTGAACAGCTTACAGAACAAAAAGTTTCTATTCACACGATCAAAAGCCGCACCAAGAGTCAGCTCAACCAGGCATGTGAGAGTAAAGATTGAGTCGACCGTGGAGTATCCTCTTCTGAAACCAGATTGGCACTGACAAAATGGAGTTTTGGTCTACATAAGCCATTAAGCGGTTTGATAGCGCGCATGCTAATATTTTTGCCAAACAATTGATGAATGATAGCCCTCTATAGTTGGATACAATCGAAGGGTCACCCTTTTTGAGAAGAGGAAAAATAATGGCCTCCTTGAATGAGTCAGGAACACACCCGGAGTTGAGAATGCCATTAAAAAGCCGCAACAGCACCCCTTGAAACTCAAAACTCACGTACTTATAAAATTCAAAAGGTACCCCGTCAGACCCTGGGGCCTTGTTGTCTTTAACAGCACCTAGGGCTCGGTCCAGTTCGGCAATTGTAAAGTCATCATCAAGCATGGGACAGTAAGAATTGGGCTCCACAAACAGCATCAGTTCATTTGATTCTTGAGCATTCAAAAGAGCATTGAAGTATGTCATCCAATCGGAGGCCAACACAGCCGGTCTTGGACGCTGAGCTCTTTTCTTAAAAACGTTTACCAGCTGCCAAAACGCCTTGCTGTTGGCGACCATCTTGAACTTCATCGATATACCCATAAAGAACTCTTTTTCTTTGCGCGCCAATAGTTTCTTGTATGTCCTATTGGCCTCTGCGTATCTATCCCTAACCTCATCTGAGCTTGTCTTTCTGTGCAGCCTTAACAAGTTCATAGATTTTTTCCTTGCACTGATACACTCCCAATCGTACCAAGGATTCCTTCCAGGTGAAGCGTCACCACTCTCGGCCCCGGCCCAGTCACGGATGGACCTCACGATTTCGTGCACCAGCCAGTCTGCGTCTTCAGTGAGCTGCAAGAGTCGAGGGACTTCATTCCTCAAGTGCTGGTTGTATGTCTCCCTGCGCCTCGGATTCCACTTCAGACGAGGCAACAGTGGCGTCAGATGCTCCTCAACACCGCCCAAAACCGAGAACGCAAGAGGCATATGGTCTGAGTAATTCTTCTCCAAAACCGCAAAGTCGACTATGCCCGGTAACGCACCAAGCGAAGCACAAATCAAGTCACACACCGAGGCCCCTTGACCAGATACGAATGTATAATGACCCTCCGAATCACCACGAGAACGTCCGTTAAGGATCACCAATCCCAAATCCTCACATAAGTTCAGCAGTTTTCCACCACGAGAATTCAGTTTTTCATCCCTTGAAACACGATCCAGCTCAAAATTTCCAAAATTTATTCCATGTGACGAGATGAAACTTTGTTCGGAGGCAATTCGAACGTTGAAATCACCTGCAACTATGTAGTTTAACTCCGCATGTTCATTCAGAAAACGGCTGAGGTGAGAAAATTCAGCCTCCCAGTTATTGCAGTTTATATAGGTTGGCACCAGATGTGTCGTGGCACTACAGCATGAGAACTTCACGGTAAATACGTCATCAATTTGAACCACAGATACATTTTTGAGACCTTTTTTGATTCCCAAAAGAACACCTCCACTTGCTCTACCGAAAATACCTGTTTTCTTCGCGCTGATCCATTTCAAATTGAATTCCAAAAAATAATTACAAAATGTCGATTCCACTTCCTCTATAACATGTGTTTCAATAAGTATAATAACCTGGAATGATTTGACGAAATTGAAAAACTCAAAATTATTTTTCTTATTATTTAATCCGGCAATATTATAAACTAAAAAATTTAAATTCGAATTAGATGAGAGTAGCTGTCCATTCCTTGCAGGTATACTAGTAGTTTCCTCCCGACAGGCTTCTTCATTTCAGGCTTGGCTTAATGGTTGACGCCGCCCCTCACCACCAACCGCCCCCTCTTCCTCCCGGAGTCTGGCAATGAGAGCAGACAGATCGATATTCTCAATGGATTTTATAACAAAATGGATGTCATAAGGCCAGATTTGTCATTCCATGTGTATGATTTTTTATTCACAACAAGTTTATCCGATCTCATTTTGCACATCAAACCAGGGGTATGTTTCCTTAACTCTGCTCGGGTACGCAATAACTTCGAGACTCTTGACCTAATAGCGGGAGGAAAATCTTGGGAGACACTGTAACCAGTTCCTCTCAAACAAGATGTTTTGCTAATTATAAGCCATTTATCGTTTGGGCGCTGAAGAGTCACGATCAAAATTGCTCCACCCCCGGCTGGGCCCTGCCCGCCCCCAACATGCCACACCGAATCCATCTCAATTTCTTTGGTATCTTGAGAATTTCGACAAAGAACTTTTGTGCGATTTCCTCTGGATTATCACCCTGCCGTACCATAAGGCCCCTCAGAACCAAATTATTCTTTCTAGCATTCAGCTCCAGAAATTCAATCCGTCGCTCTCTAGACTCCGCGGCAGTCTTCAGTTCAATGATCTCTTCGCGGAGAAGCTTGTTTTCCTCTCGAAGCCCTTGAATCTCCGAACGGATTACTTCAAAATCATTTTTTGTAGCCAAATTGGCCATTTTCTTATCCATCATTTCACTGAATTTGAGAAGTAACTCATCATTATCGTTTCCCATTTTATTAGCTCGTTTTTCTTCCCTCCCTGAGCCTGAAGATTCGGGTGAACTCCTCGGGCGTTTCGGCGTGGAATTAATTGTAGACGGAGTCTTCTTATCCTTATCTGTCCGATGCAAGAATTTTCCAATTCCCTGCTGCATTAATTTACGAGCGCGTCTTCTACAACGCCAGTCCAAGTAGCGCACCTCCGCTCGTTGTCCTCGCTCAGCCGTCAGCTGACACTACCGATCCGGCTAAATGGGTGATTTGTTATAAATCTATCCAAATAGGTACGATAGAGGGGACTCACCGATGCCACAGATGACGGATAGAGGAGCGGGGAGCGTGACCTTCAGATCGCCCTGAACGCCTGCAACTGTCCTCAAAGTGGGGGATCCTTATCTATCCGTCTCGTCGCTCGTCCGCAGGGATCTTTGCAAATCCGATAATCAAATCGCCTTATTTAAAGTAAATCGGCACAGAACAGAACCCACCTTTCGAGTAGATTACACCAACACTCAACTGAACACTGGTACGAAAATTGGAATTGAAAGAGTCATAAAATACTAGTTAATTTTGAGATTTAAACAACGAGACGCGAAGACACATGTGAACTGCTCGGACTCTCAGCCGGAACTCCTCGACCAGCAGTACCTTTGAGGGTTTGATCAATCAATCTAAGTTTGTCCCCCGGAGCCATAAGCGGAAATAACAGGAAATAATCATCTAATCTAGACAAAAATATCATCGGGTGTTCCTCACCAGAATCAGTGAATGTGGGGAGGGGTATTTTATCATGAACACTCCGACATGTTACGGACTGCACCATGAGTTGAGTGTCGTGGTCAGACGGCCTCGACGTTTGACTAGTACTACTCGCCAAATACCGGTGCTTCAAGTCTTGAATGCTTTTCTCAATCTTCTGTTCAACCAAAGCCATGACTTGCTGTTGATTGACTTCAATTTTCTCATCAGTATTTGCAATATGATCCCTGAAGGTTTGTTTATTGATAGCACATGCGTGACTTCCACTTTCAAATTTACGCTCGATTCCATCGAGTCGGTTAAGAATCAATTGCAGCTGCTGAGAAAATCCCACAGCATTCTCCCCAACTCCCGATGAAAATTTATTAGGACTGTTTAATACAGAAGAATCACTAAGTCTCGCACTCACCCAGTCAATTCCACTGTCCCGCCGGGATGATTCATCCTGGGTGGCCAATGGTGTGGCCGGTTGAGTTATGCCGCTACTCGCGCCTTCATCAATCCGTTCTCGGTCCTTTTCCTCGTTATTTCCATTCATTGCTAACGATATAATAATGATGACACGTTTCGTTGATCACAAACCTACAAAAACACAAACAAAGCGCCAGAAAACTGCGAAACAATATAGAATACAACGTGGCTACTAATTCGCCATACTACTACAATATAATTCACAATGAAATTCGATAGAATAAATTACAGATCATAAATTGCTGTGATAAGAAGGTGACGGAGAAACTTCACAATAAATACTCGAACCTAAACATGATACTATCGTGATAACAAAAAAAAAGGGAGGTACATGAAGATTCACACTGATAACGTGATGGGCAACTCGATCACGTAAGAGCAAAGGTACAATTTCACTTTACGGCCAAATACTCGGCGCTACAACATGACAAGATACTACATGAGCGATTTCTTCGTCGCAAGGTTCCAGAATCGTTACAAAGTTTAGGAAGTTATTTTTAGACACCTTTATTAGCACTTTCGAAGCCCCACGTTGGGCGCCAAAATGAAAAGTTCCCTTTTCAGGGTTGTGGGGGCAAGCTGCCTAGTGCTTCAAATTTCTTGTAAAGATTCGCCTATTCAAAATAACCACCTACAGAGGTTCACAAAAATTCATACTTGAGGAGGAACCTGGGCGTATCAAAATAAGAACTCGAGATTTCAAAAGATTGCTGGCTGTTTTTGAAGCATAGTTTAATAATTAAACGATGTTAAATAATTATTTTATAATTATTATCGATCTGATGCCTCTTACATGAAAGTTCACAGGGGGGGAAGAAAATTATTAACAATCAAATTGATAGGTTGAATGACAGAGGTGACCACACTTACTTTTTGGGAGTTCACTAGCTGTGAACTCCGATATGTTGAAAGGTACAAAATTAGCAGGTGTTCATCGGTGAGCCTCCAGGTTAACAAGCCGGGACTCCTGAGGTTTAGAAAAATGGCACACTTCACTTTTTGGAAGGCTTGACTGAATTTGATGCAACTATGTGACGTCGAGTGGCGTGACCTTTACGGTAACACCGCAGCTCCTTACTGATCCCCCGCGATAGATGGCCGGAGGCTTCGTTCCTTCTCCCCCTCTCCACTTACACCATTACATTCTGTAGGGTCCAATTAATTGGACTTTACAATATATCTGCGAGTCAAATTAACCAGCTTTGAGACGAAATAAAGAAATTTTGGACCAAACGAATAGTTTTGAAGCTATATCCATGATCCGGTTGCCGCCTCCGAACTCGCCACCGCCGCCGCCGTAGCGACCGCCCCCGAACTTGTTTCAGTATCTTCCACCTCCAAAACCTCCGAAGCGGACATCTGGTGGAGCTCAGGACTGATTTCCTGCTTGGCTTCCGTCATAACGGCCGTTAGGTCTTTAGCCTGCCGCTGGTTGGCAGTCGTGAAAAAGGTGTAGGCGGTTCCTATGGCGTTCGACCGCCCGACACAAAATTTGCACTTTTGGAAAAAAAATAACCTGTTTTGCAGAGCTCTATCTTAGGGTTTACCTGGTCTACGGAGTTTTACTACTACTGAAATTGTAAACATACTACCACTGAACACTTGGATTTTAGCGTACTGGCATGAGTATTTTACGGGACTTGATCAGCTTTTCATATAAGAGGTCTGATAGTAAATTCAACCAGCTTTAAGATGAAAAAAAAAAAAGAAATTTTAAACCGGAGTTATAGCAAATAGTGGGCCAAAAACACGTGGATTTTACAACAGTACCTACGGTTTTTTTTTTTTTTTTTTTTTTTTTCCAGCGAGCTGGCAGGGGTGTTTTTAGGGGGCTTGAGTAACATTTCGTATATGGGGTCTGAATGTAAAATCAATTATTTATTAGAGGAAAAAAGAAATTTTGGATCGGACTAATAGTTTAGGAGCTGTAGCCAAGTGACCGACAGTTTTGTTAGTTTTTGAGAAAGCCTTTCGTTCTAGAGGCACCATTCTGGTCTCAAATTAAAGCGTAATAAATTATCTTCAAATTATACTCTCATGAACTTCTTGTAGGAACAGTAATTTGGCCGGTACGAAATTAAATTTGCACTTATGGGAAAAAAAATTGGCTGTTTTGCAAATCTCTATCTTGGGTTTCACCAGGTATACGGAGATTTACTACCACTGACATTGTAGGAAATTTCAATACTTTCAAAATGGAACGAATGACTTTTTTCGCCGAGAGCCTACGCAACTAGGTATCTCCCTGCGTAACTGCCTCTGTTACCGTTTTATTTTTATTTACCCTCCGTCCTTTCTTTTCTTTTCCTTCTCCTTTCCTTCTATTTTACCGTGAGATTTCGCCCCCACCTGACTCAGAGGGGGGGGGGGGGGAGGAGCTTTTCCCCCCCCCCATCCTGGTGTGATTTGAATAGTGGCTACATATGACACCTGGTGTTTGAGTCACTGGGTTCACCAGCGGCAGTTTATGAGGGAGGTCTATGGCGCCATTTTGATGCTTGTTGATACAATGTGTCAGTGGGCGGGAAACTTGTTACAAGTCGCCATTTTAAAAGCTCCGTTTCAGACCGCCCTGTCGCCCGCCTCTTAGAGGAGAGATATTTTACTGTTGCAGCCCACACCAATCCCTCGACTCCTCATAATAGGTACCCGCCGACACGAACTGTTTGTCAGGGTTCGGGCCGAAGTGGTTCTCCAATCCATCAAATTACAAACGAGTTAATTAATCAGGAATTCTACTTGGCAAAGAAAATCCGAAATGCAATGGCGTAGGGGAAGGAAGGGAAGGATTTCATAAAATGGCCCAATAAATATTGGCTCAGAGGCATTTTTGAGCGCTTTTGGTTTTTATCTTCGATAATGAACCTTTTTAACTGTGGGTAGATTCCATTTCATGATATGTAGATTCCAAAAATCGAATTAAAAAACTCTGCAAATTCTTGACACAACGGTTTATTATCTTCTTTGTACATATCATCCTTCTGTCTAGATTAGGTACTGAATGCTAGATTAATTATTATTATGAATTATCAATAATTATTATCAATTAGTGAAAATTATTAATATTTATTGTTGTTTTTTAATAATTTTTATGTTTCATTAGTAATAATTATTATTAAATATTATTTATTAACTCGATATTTGAAAACCATCTGCTGTTTGAATCAGCTGAGCCTTTTTGACCCGACAGGCCGCCTCACGATGCACTCCCATGTTGACGATTACCGAACTGCTCCAACTTTGAGCCCTCATTGTGTACAAACGGCTGGTCCTACAAAGCTGTGGATGGTCTTAAAAAATTCTAAAAAATAAACTCTATCAAAATATGCCATGAAAAATACACCATTCGATCCGAATTTTTCGAGTTTTCAAATGTTAAAAATTGCAAAATTCGTATGAACTCCTTCACTTTGAAAAGTTGCGAGGATCATTGTGAGGTTGGTCGGAACCCGTAACAAAAATTTCGAAATTTTAGCTCAACGCTAACTGGGCAAAGTGCCGCGGACCGCGTACGGCGTACAAAGATTCGTTTGCCGATGTATTCTGATCACGTGAAACATTAATACAAGATTTAGATATGTTCATGTTTCCAACGATAAAACCATAGATTTGAATAAAACCATAGTGTATTCAGCACTCTTCTGTATAGGTATTGGTGGGGAGAAGCCCCTGAAATAGAATGATGTTAAAAAGGGGAATGTGGAAAAGATGGACAAAGGATTGAAGGAAACTCACCGAGGTACCGCGTGATGTTCTCGACCAGGGCCCTGGGGTCGTCAAGTCCGGTGATGAAATGGTGGCTGGAGTCGAAGGGAAAACTCGCGTTAACTGTCCGAAATTCGACTGGAAAAAAGGAGCGCCGATCGAAGGCAAGGGAGATTTTTCTTTGGGAAAAACTGCGGAGCGTCGTGAATGACAACGGAGAGAGCCGGGAATGAAAGGAAAAAGGGGGGAGGGCGGTGATGAGGAAAAGAACAGGGCTGCCAATACATCAATAATATCCACCAGGTATATACGACTATATCATAAATCCACAGCACGATGTGTGTCATTCAGTCTTCCGTAGCAGAAGGTGGTTCTCCTTGTACATCATGCGGTATGTTCATTTCATGTGAGGTGTAAATCTTTGTCGTGTGTAGCATTACATTAGAACAATAAAGTAACGTAAGGGACGTAAAATGACATCTTTGCCGTGGGGCGCATGGCGTACAGGGTGATTCAGACAACTAGCAAAAATACCTCAGGAAATGTTACGTGACGTCATAGTAAATTTTTAGACGCGCCTTGGCGATGTAATTTTGAAAAAATCTTCCTTGCATCTTCTTAGTGCAGATCTCCCTTCTGTCTAGATCAATAAATGATAGATTGATTATTATTGTGGATTATCATTAATTATTATTATTTATAATTGTTGTAATGATAATTATTGTTAATCATTATAAGAATTGTTAGATAATAATAATAATTATTATTAATTTACTCGGTATCTTAAAACCATGACATTGTGCTGTTGGATTATTATTGTGCCGGTGCAACTCGCCGCCGCTCAGTGGGTAGTTCAGGTATCGATTCAGACTAAATAATCGAACTATCGAACTAAATTATCGATTATCCCATCAAACGATTAGTATTCCTCTCCCAGTATGACATGAAAATAAAAATAAAAACACCAGATTCGGCTATCGTCAAGATTTTCATAACCAACCCCAGGAAGGAGAAACTTTTGTTTACTACGCCAATCAAATTATGTCTGCCCTATACTCGAAATTTCATGTAATGAATACTGAACCGATCGTTATGAACTTCAGTTTGGCTCATATGGCGAAATTTAATTCCTGGATTAGACGTATAGTCTATACTACTGATAAGAAGAAAAAAAAACCACACCCATGCAGCATGTCTATAAGAGCAAATTTTCGGGGAAATGACTGGTTTTATTTAAAAATGTCTCTATTGAAGGACTTGTGTCCATGAACCACATCTCAAGTATTAGCCACGTTTCTTCATCTTCAAAGTGCTCCAGTTTGAGAACGGAATAAGATATCGCAGTTCTGATTTCGCCATCGTGCTCAAAAAAATGCAGCTGAATAGGAAGTTTTGGATTTCTGGCCGACAATCCACCACCAATTGGCCACAGACGCCACAGTCATCCGAGTCGCCGCAGTAATCGTCATCTGGATATGTCAAGTCCGACATCATCTAGGTACTACATGAAGACATCGCAGAGGAGGCACGGAGTCGGCGAAGAAGGGCGCAGCCAAGGAACGAGTCGGCCTTTGTCTGGCTAATCCTATGGGCTAATTTCATCTTGATCATAACGGTGAGCGTATTGTTCACCAATTTGACAGTGGATCGGAGTTCACTCTTGGTTATGAGTCTAAATTTGAAATTTTTGGGAACTAAATTTCAGAATCTTGTCACTTTGTCCAGTGAAGTGTTGTTACATTGAACATTTAATTTCATTTAGTTCCAGACAAGTTTTTGAATGTTCTGATAATTATTGGTCGAGAAACACCAATTCCAAGTCGTTATCATAGAAAAACAGTGTACCTACTCTGACAGAAAATCAGAGTAGGTTCACCCAGGAGAGTGCAACCGAACTTAATGATAATATACTGTACAGCACGTTTTCCCTAGTCCGACTGATGCTCTACCTATTTTAAAGTTGATCAAAATGTTGAGGAACATAACATTGTCCTCATAGGGACACCCTCCTTGCAGATGATGATCCGTCAGTGTTTTCAGCTCTTGTGAACTTGATCGGCTTGATGTTGCCTCTTTGGGTCCTGGGAATGGATATGATTCGATCAAAACAGAAATTCCTTCTGATAATCGAGCGAGTCTAGTTCAATCTTGTAGAAATTTGAGTAATTTTCATTGAGGGTATCCCCAAAACCCTTGTCAAAACTAGTGAGTTCACCATTTGATTGAAAGGTCTTTAGTTAGTATGATTAGCAATAACCGGATGTACAACCTGTTGATAAGTGTCAACGTGAACTAGAGAAAATTTAGTTTTATTAGCGACGGCCAGAAAAAACAGCACAGCAAAGAATTCGATAAAATCAGATGATTGAAAAATAACTGTTAGTGGCTATCATCAATTACAACAGAAGACAGCCTTCATATCCTACCATGACACTTGGGAAAAGATAGCGAATGAATGGATGAATACGTTTATTAACCTGCATAAAATAGGACCTTGCAGTCCTCTCTACCTTTCTCACAGGATATGAATCATGCAAATGAATGAATCATACCTACATCAAGAATATGAATCAGGCATTTTGAAAATATTTCTTCAACATGAATATAGAGCATGTCTGATACAAAACTTCAACAAAATGAATTAAATTTAGTGGCTTCTATTAAATAGAAAATTTTGCTATTGGATATAATATATACCAATATATATATTATATACCAATATTTAAATAGATACATGACAGTTTCAATCAAGGATAATTACAATTTCACTAACATTTCTACAATATTAGCCAGATACAACGTAATATGATGTACTTATGAAATATTATTTTTGCAGTACCTAGCAGATCTTTAAATTTCTTTTTGAATATTAATATAGACGAGTGTAGGGCTGTCTGTTCTACCAACGGGAAGATCAGGGATGGAATGACGAGACAATCAGTTTAGATTGCTGATATATATTTACAGATGATCGTGCGCGTTATGAGATATCGATATGTACAGCTTGATGAATATATGAACGATTGTAGAAAAATACAGGTTTATGTAGAGTGAATGTACTTGAACACAAGAGGGGTTACTACATTGAGGAGACTTGAGTCACTTGTAACAGAGTAGGTCGGGTACAAACAGTTATCAGTTAGATCGAAAGTTATGGAGTGAATGCGTTGGTTGACTGAAATGGATTTGGCAGTGCTCATTGGGCTTTTATAACCTAGGTAGAGGGGAGCAGACGTTTTGGAACTCTCGTGAAACCCGATAAACCGCGAGAGGGGGTAGCTAGTTGAATAACAAGAACTTGGAGGTATGGAAGGACCCTAAGAGCGAACTCAGTTGTGATAGAATGAGCTGAGGTCGTTGCCACAGTGGGTTAACGGTACCTATAAGTGCACAGGGGTAGGGATAACTAAACAGGTGTAGGGATTACTCAGGTAAGCTAACGGGACGTGACGTTCAACCATCTGCAGGTTTTACAATTTTGGAGATTTTACAATTTTATCTGAAAGCGTATTTGATTTATTTATTTTTTCGCGGTGAGAGGCTGCAGCCGAACAACGAGTTTTCTTTGAATAATCATGATACTCATTATGATGATAATCATGATAACCATTATGGAGTTGTATCGCACTAATCCTGAAAGAATGAGCGTAAATGGCTGTTCTGTGCAACGGAACTTGTAATAATTTATCTATTGATCTAGTGCTTCTACTATGTACATCAGACATATAATCAAATTTATTGTACAGGTAATCGGGAGCTTTATTTTTGAGTATCTTGTGCAGAAATACTTCGAGAAGATACTCTGGCATGGAAGGTTCTCCATTCTTCCATTTCAACTAGCCCAACTTTTTATAGTGCGGCGTTACATGCTCAAACAATGGTATTTTTATTACAAACCTAAGACAGGCATTCTGTGCAACTGGTAATTTATTAAATTGTTCTGCTGTAAAATCCATATACCTGATAGTACAGTAGTCAAGTTATTGAAACAGTTGTTGAAACTGGTTCCTTTGAAGATAATGTCTTCAATTATTCTTCTCTGATAGAATGGTACATGTGCAATATAGGTTCTAATTCGTTTCTCTTTTTATTCCAGCCTGAGAGTATGTTGTCCTTGAGTTGGATTATCGCAAGATCTGTGTTGTTGAACTCTTGAAGTTTGTTGATGATCGACTTAGACACTGGAACAACTACTTGGATTTCAAAGGATGGCTGTACAGCCCCCAGCGTTGTTAGTGGTTGATCAGGGTAGATCTTTTGCTAACAAAAAGTTGACGGAGTTTTGTGCTCTATCCCAGATTGAATTTCATTTCATTGCAACTGGGGCAAGCAGAAGTAATGAGCAGGATAGATGAGAGTTTTGAAAGATGTTGACAGGTTTAGAGTTCAATGATAATACTTCTTGGTAGCAAGCTGTAGGTGATGTGCAGTTAGCCATCAATCGCGCCCCTCATGGAGTCACTAAATGTTTCCCCCTTTGACCTCGTGTTTGTTCGAATATCTGGACCTGGGGAAGTCGTCATTGCAGGAGTGGAGGCTAGTCGGGAAATGGGAAGGAGTGCTGAGTATGATAAGTCTAAGTTTGACTAAAGTAAAGCCAAAGTTGTTCCATTGGCGGTTGGTGATTTGGGTTTTCCGAAAAGTGAAGAACGGAACCAGACAAAACTTGATCCAAAATATACAGGATTACCATCAGAATTATCATCACTAGTGAAAACTGGATGGTGGTATGCTATTAAGGTGAAATGTTGGAAGACATGCGAGGTAGAAACCCCAATTGATGTTGGATAACATAAATGTTGGAAAACATACGAGGCAACAACCTCATTTGATGTTGGAAAACAAAAATGTTGGAAGACATACGAGGCAGAGAACTCATTTGATGTTGGAAAACAAACGAGGCAAAGAACTCATTTGATGTTGGAAAACAAAATGTTGGAAGACATACGAGGCAGAGATTTCATTTGATGTTGGAAAACATTTGTTGGAAATACAAAAATTGTTGGAAAACAAAAACAAAAAAAGAAAGTCATATTTTTGTGAAAACCAGATCTGTTATTAAAGTGTGTACCTAGTGTTGATTTGTCAAGAGTTGCCACATTATTGAAGTTGAGTCTTGAGTAAAGATTTCAAACAGTATTGAGGTGCAGGGATCGTGGAAATCTCAAACGGTGCGTTTTCGTGTAGGCAGGGTTAGGTGCTGGCAAGTGTACGCTCAAAAGGGGGTTTACTTTGGATGAGGTAACCTCGAGCACGAAGTGCATTCAGTGGGACAAATACCCTGGCCTGATACGTGTTGCTTTTGTTCAGGAACAAGCAACAAAAGCATCATGGACAAGGAACATCAAGCAACAAGGAACAAGCAACAAGGAACAACAGCATGCTTTGCAAAAAGCATGCTTTTGTTCCTTGTCCATGATATCCCTTGCTTCCTCAGTCTGTTGTCTAGAATTTCTCTTTATCGTACAGTATTCTTGCCCTGTGGCTATGACATTTCAACCAGTGTGTACCTAACAAGTGATAGAGTCCCTATCAGCAACGGTCAGGTGTATATACCTTGTTTCCATGTCCCTCCCTGAACGATGAGGTGGTTCCGCTCTTTGCTAGTTGTGCATGACCCTTGTTAGGGCTTATGTTATCCTCTGGTGAGGACTGACCCACCCTTTTTTGGTTTGTCTTTCCAGTTGCTGCTGTCGTTGAGGACAACGGCGTTGTCAGGAAGGCCGTGTTGGAGTTCACAGGATTATCGTATACGATCGTCTAGCGGAGCACCCTGAGCATAGAGGAGGAAGAAGGAAGGAGTAGGAGAAGTCCTTTACTTCAGGAGTCCATTCTCGTGTGTCTGCAGTTAGTCGGTAGGAGCCGACCAGTGTGGACCATGACCAGGGATTTTCGCCGTCCAGTGGTTATTAGCGTTTAGTTATTATTTGAGTGCGTCTCACAGCTATCATAATTATCAATATAGTTCTTTCCGTAATCAGTGCGTTTTAATTATGCATCAAGACCTCAAAGAAGGAGAAGTGAAACATCAGTACTAGAAACCGGAAATTATTGTTTCCTTTCTCCCACATATATATATGTGAACGATAAACTACCAACTACTACCTACTTGGGCCTACCAGAATTGGTCGTCTTGCGGTTCACCCTACCATTTTGAATGTTGGAGGGAAGACTCCGACTTTGACTTGAGCGGTTGTTTAGTCGCCATCTTGGTGTTAAAAACTCTGCAAATTCTTGACACAACGGTTTATTATCTTCCTTGTGCAGATCACCGTTCTGTCTATACCAGACTGTATTGCAAATCGGCACCATACCAGATTCTCACCGTACTCCACCATACCATACCGTACGAATTTCTTTCCTATCATACCATACTGTATTATACCAAATCATACATACAATAATATACCTCACGATGTCATACAAACCGAGTGAATATTGAAATGTCATCCATTTCTGACCTATATTTAAAATTTCAAGTATCTAGCTCATCATCAAAATTTAATTTGTTTAAACAAATAGGTATTATTTAAACAATTTTACAGACAAGAAACCGAGTGAATATTGCATTGTGATCCAGTTCTGACCTATTTTTAAAATTTCAAGTCAATAGCTCATCATCAAAATTTAATTTGTATTATTACAAAAAGGTATTATTTAAACAATTTTACAGATGAGAAACCGAGTGAATATTGCAATGTGGTCTATCCCCGACTCACGGTTGAAATTTCTAAACTGTAGTTTACCGGGAAGATGAAAAAAGGTAGTTTTATTTTGGGCGTCTGGGGGTTGGGTCACATAACGGCCGTTTTCGACGCGAAAGTTTAGTGTTTTTCCTAAACCTTTGCGCGGTCACTGTGAACGAACGGCTGGTCGCAAAAAAATCCAATTGGTCTTAAAAGATTCGTAATTTTTCAGGTCATTCAAAAGTGAACTAAAAATTACACCGTTTCATGAGGATTTTTAGAGATATGACATTGTCGAAATTCCAAAGTTCGTTTTGAACCCCTTCCCCTTGACCTAGGGTTATGAAAAGTTTCGAGGATCATTGTGGGGCTGGTCCAAACCTAGAAACCAAATTTTGTAATTTTAGCTCAACGCTAACTGGGCAAAGTGGCGCGGACGGCGGACGGCGGACGGGGGACGGCGTACGGCGTACGGGTGACGGACGGATTTTTTTTTATTCGATTTTCTGAATCTACGTATCTTGAAACGTAAACCAACAAATTTTGAGGGGGGGTTAAAAAATTTTTTTCTTTGGGCGATTCCAATGGTTCATTATCGAAGATAATAAACCAAAAAACCAGTTGCGATATGGTCATTGAGTTGTCAGGGAGTTCCGCTGCCCATTTTATTATTACAAGTTATCTATCAATTACAAGTCGTTCGATATCACTTATTGTGTCGCGTTTCGCTTATTTCACGTTTCACGATATCACTTTGTGTTGGAAGCGTTTATTTCCCGTTTAGTCCAAATCAGAAGTGGGATGAATATCCACGAAGATCACGATGACTCGGAAAGAGAGGACAATGGAGAACCCAGTACTCAAGGGGACGCGGCCTGTCGGGCCGGAACTTGTTGGCAGTGATTCGAGGGATCGCATTATCTCGATCTTCGTCTCAAAATCGTCAGATGATGGAACAAAATCGCCGACTAGAAAATATGCTCAATCTTGCGTTGGCACCCTCGTCGCGTTCGGGTATGTTCACTAACAATAGTCCTCAAGTTAAGTTACCCGAGTTTGATCCGAAAAATGACAGCTTGGATCCGAAATCATGGTGCGCGACTGTGGAGTGTTGCTTAAATGACAATAACAAAAGTGGTGGTGTCCTCATAATTGCACTTGGACAGTCATGCTTTTCCTGCTCTGGAAAAGGCCACTATGCATCCAGGTGTCCAAAGAAACAGGATTCTCGTCGGAAGGAGCCAGGAAACTATCAGGTTCGAGTGTGCTGGATAACCTTCAGCATTGGAGGCGGTTGACGGGGTATAAAACAAATATGTTGAAAATAATAAGAAAATAATTTTACCTGAGGCAGGAATTGCACTCTGTGGAGGGAAATGCTTGGGTCGGTGGTGGAACGAGCAGAGTGGGGTAAAAAACCCTAGAAAATACAAGAAATATGAAGAATCGGTTTACTGAATTTTTGTCCCAAGTGCCTGAAGGGCCTGTTTGTTTTCGGGGAGGGAGCCGCTGATGAGGTACCTGTGAGCCCGGAATTAGGAAAAGGAGGTGGCCAGGATGATTAGTAGGGGCCAGGACAAACATGTCAGCATAATGTGGGGGGTGGGGGGCCGTTTTGGTACCACACGTTGTTCAGAAACCAAGGGACTTGGTGCCTTTTCAGCCGTGCAGCACTGGTGAAGGGGCTTTGCAGGAGCAAGGTTCCTGAACACAATTTGGGGGCAATTGTGAGGGATGGGGGCCATTGCGGTTTCAGTTAAGGGGGGCTTTGGTATCTTGTTAGGTTGTAATTTATATGCTATTATACCTTTTTTTAAATGGGTTTTTCTCATTTTTAGTTTTATTTGGGTTCGAGGTACTTTACCTCGTTTTCGATATGATAAATTAATATATTTGACTCGAAAAATATTTTTACCATCATCGTGGGATGTTTCCTCGATCGAGATGTATTCGAGGGGGTAATCTGGGGGAATTTCTGCAATTGAACTATCTGGGAGGGCGCAATGGAGTTGGATTGATGTGGGATGGGAGTCGGGTTCTGGTAGTGGGGTTTGTATGGGGGGACTTTCGACTGGGGTTTCCTGGACGACGACGTCAGTTGAAGGTCTTGATGGGGGAGGGGGTGGGGCTTCCGGTCTAAGTACTGGTTGTAGAGTATCAGTGGCGTCAAGTGCTGGGCCCTGTTGCTTGACGTGAGTTTGGGTGACTGGTACTGGGTCGTCGCGTTCTTCAATACCCTGTGAACAAGAGACTTGGGGCAGTATCTGTTGTTCAACCGGAGGGGGCAGGGGGTTAGTAGGTTGTGTTATTGACAAACGTTGCGCCCTCTTATGGAGGGGGGTGGAGATTAATTCAGGGTTAGAACAATAAATGCAGTCTAATTCATCCTTTAATTGTTGGGGCATTTGTCTCCATTCTGCATATGGCATCATGGCACATTTTGAATCATAGGACGAACAACATCCGCCACAAAAGATTGGGTCGTCGTTTTCATCGATTGGAATAGGGATCCTACATCGATCACAATTAAATTGGTGGAAATCAGTTATAGGCATGTTGTTGAATAACACTGCGGGAGTCGGAGGCTGGCGGGGAAGGGTTTTTGCCGGCTCGTAGCGGGAGATAGCCGGTGGAGAGCGGGAGAAGGGCAGGGGGGGAAGGTGAAGTGGTGGTCGGGGGGGAGCGCTCAATGGGAGCAGCGGGTGATGGAGGGGGGTGGCGTCTTCTGTTCGGGAAGACAGGGCAGTGGGGACGTGCAAAGGTGTCTTACTGGGGTAGGGTGGGGCTGTCGAGGGTGGTGGGGCAAGAGCCGCTGATGGGGCGGGGGGGGGGGTTTACTTGTCGTAAGTGGGGCGTCCCAGGAAGGAGCCGATGAGTGGCAGGGGGGGGGGGGGCGTTGCCGTCAGTGGGAGGTGGTGGAGAGGTGAGGGTTAGGCGAAGGGGAAATGGAGCGGAGTGGGGTCCTGATTGAAGGAGGGCATGCGGAATTCGCCGTCGATTGGGCGGGGGGGGGGGTTCTTCAAATGGCCGTCCCGTTGCAGCGAATATTCGCGATGTTTTCAACGAGCGGTGGCCAGAAAGGGTAAAAAAAGTGTTGTGGATCACACAAAAACACTACTGAGGGGTAAGAAATGTGGGAAAACACAATTCTTATGATTGAATGGGATGTGGGCTGGCTAGTGAAGGATTAAATAGCGGTAAGACGGGGAACACATGCATCACAATTTAGGTTTGGATCAACCGTTACGCTCTGCTACCATGTGATATTGTGAATACGGATATTACGATTCACGTACCTTTAGTACTGGATGATGGGGTGTAGTCAAAGATGACGAAAAGTAAGGGGGGGGAAACTGGGTTTATTTATACAATTAGAATAATTGCAATATTTCAAATAGGGGGACGGGAGGGAACTTGTTCGATAGGTCGATCGTACGTAACTGCTTATCACTGCAGTCCCTGTGAAGGAGAGGGGCCGCGGGAGGGTAGGTAAGGGGGGTAGTGGGCTTTAACTCATCAGGTCCTGTGAGTGACCTCCACGTCACAGTCTGCAGTTCTGAGTAGTACTGATGATCAATTTGAAAATTCTTTGAATAATTTGTCACCACATGAATTGGCCAATGTTGACGAGTTTCTCGATGACTTTGATATAAATGTTGACAAAGATATCCCCTCAAACTTAGTGGTTGGATGTGCTGAAAAACAATTACAGTTTGACAAGATCAGAACTGATCTACCACCTGACAGTACATCTGACTTGATGACAATTTTAAACAAGTATCTTGATTTTTTCATGTCAGGTATTCCTAGGACTCGTATTACCTTTTACCTCTGACGTTTCCACTGATCTGAATCCTCAACCCAAATTTGCTAGTAGTAAAATTCGTCCTCATGGACGTAAGCGATGTGGTATCACAATTAATCCTCATGAAGCCCCTACTTGTAAGCAAGTGCTAGCTGTTTCTATCTCTACTGACTGGTCGTTGGCTGAACAGCAGAAAGACCCTTTCATATCAGAGATTGTTACGAAATTAAGCTCTGATGGCACTGATGAAGATATCAGGAATACATACGAAATTAGATCTGGCATATTACACTGTAAAAATTCAAAGAAATTCACGCACCCTTTGCCTGCCAATTGTTCCCCTTTCGTTACGATGGTCCATAGTTGATAACGTTCATAGTTCCATTTTCCATCTTGGATCCGAGAAAACACTAGAAACACTTTACAATTTCTATTGGTTTGAACACATGGCTAGATTTGTTCAAAGGTTTGTTGACAATTGTGTTACGTGTAAAATGGCTAAAAGAGTGTCAGGTGGTGCTCGTCAAATATCATTACACCCCATTGAAAAGGTTGCAGAACCTTGGCTCACTGTTCATCTTGACTTATCAGGAAAATTAAGTGGGAAGAAGGATACACGTGACTACTTGTTTGTTTTGGTTTATTATCTTCGATAATGAACCATTGGAATCGCCCAAAGAAAAACATTTTTTAACCCCCCCTCAAAATTTGTTGGTTTACGTTTCAAGATACGTAGATTCAGAAAATCGAATAAAAAAAAATCCGTCCGTCCGCCGTACGCCGTCCGCCGTCCGTGCCACTTTGCCCAGTTAGCGTTGAGCTAAAATTACAAAATTTGGTTTCTAGGTTTGGACCAGCCCCACAATGATCCTCGAAACTTTTCATAACCCTAGGTCAAGGGGAAGGGGTTCAAAACGAACTTTGAAATTTCGACAATGTCATATCTCTAAAAATCCTCATGAAACGGTGTAATTTTTAGTTCACTTTTGAATGACCTGAAAAATTACGAATCTTTTAAGACCAATTGGATTTTTTTGCGACCAGCCGTTCGTTCACAGTGACCGCGCAAAGGTTTAGGAAAAACACTAAACTTTCGCGTCGAAAACGGCCGTTATGTGACCCAACCCCCAGACGCCCAAAATAAAACTACCTTTTTTCATCTTCCCGGTAAACTACAGTTTAGAAATTTCAACCGTGAGTCGGGGATAGACCACATTGCAATATTCACTCGGTTTCTCATCTGTAAAATTGTTTAAATAATACCTTTTTGTAATAATACAAATTAAATTTTGATGATGAGCTATTGACTTGAAATTTTAAAAATAGGTCAGAACTGGATCACAATGCAATATTCACTCGGTTTCTTGTCTGTAAAATTGTTTAAATAATACTTATTTGTTTAAACAAATTAAATTTTGATGATGAGCTAGATACTTGAAATTTTAAATATAGGTCAGAAATGGATGACATTTCAAAATTCACTCGGTTTGTATGACATGGTAAGGTATATTATTGTATGTATGATTTGGTATAATACAGTATGGTATGATAGGAAAGAAATTCGTATGGTATGGTATGGTGGAGTACGGTGAGAATCTGGTATGGTGCCGATTTGCAATACAGTCTGGTATAGACAGAAGGGTGATCTGCACAAGGAAGATAATAAACCGTTGTGTCAAGAATTTGCAGAGTTTTTATTGATGGCTTCACTAAATATTGCCTCTTGTTTCTTACACACAAATTGGAAGCAAAAAACGCAATTCTGGCTGTTCGTTCAGCTATTTCCTTGTTTGGTCCTATGGCTCGCCTGGTGGTAGATCAAGGGCGTTCATTTGCATCTAGGCATTTTCAGGACTTCTGTTCTGAGTTACAAATTGAGCTACATTTCATTGCTACTGGCTCTAGCCGAGCCAATGGGCAAGTTGAAAGAGTTATGGGTACGTTAAAAGACATGCTGACTGTTGCTGAGATGGATCAGCACAATTCATGGCAGGACTCTATTGGGGAGATTCAGTTGACTTTAAACACAGCCCCTCATGCTATCACTAAATTATCACCTATGGAATTGATGTTTGGAAAAGTGTCTCATCCAAGTTCTTTAATAGTGTGTAATACTGGTTTTAACACCCACAGTGATGCTAATTCTGATGCTGATATCCCTAAGTTGAGAGAGCAAGCGTCTACCAGGATTTCTAAACATTCGGTGTATAGTAAAACATTGTTTGATAAAGGTAAAGCAAAAGTACAACCATTCAAAGTTGGAGATTTGGTATTGTTAAAGCAAGACGAACGAAATCTTGTAAGACTTGACGCAAAGTTTAAAGGTCCTGTTAAGTTGACGAAAGTCTTACCTAATGACCGTTATGAATTGAGGACAATAGATGGGCGTCGTACCTATAAGTACGCGCACGATAGGCTTCGTAAAGTGCCTGATGCAGCTGAGATGAGCGGATTTGCTATTGGTTCTTCCAAGAATTCCTCTGAGGATGATGACTAGCGTCAGCTTTGCTGATTGGAGTGTTCTGGGGGTGGCAGTGGTTGTGCTGGGCGGAAATACAGGGAGTGGATTAACTTTTCGCTTGCGATGTGTCTGCTTCTCTGTTTATTTCTGTGGGGATAGCCTCTGCTCAGTGCTCCTATTTCCTCCCATAGAACTCCTCTGTTGTGCCTTATATGGTGTTGGGCTTGTTGCCCCTGTGTTGAGTTTGGCCTTGCTTTGGGCAGGTCATTGTGAACGCCTTGGCTATGGTTGCCGGCCGTGTTGTGATCATCGATGTTGTTTGCTCAAATACTTACTCATCTCTGTTGTTAATGGTCTTTATGACGTTCATTTTGTCGCAATTTCTGCGCCTACTTTGACTAATTAGAAGGTTTGCGTACCTTCCTCCCTGTAAATGTGTGGTATGGACATTCTTTCACACTGATCTCATTTCTCTTCTCATTAATGTGCTTTATGCCTTATGCGCCTTTCCTTGGGCTTAGGCCCTGTGCTTTGGTCCTGCTGTAAGGACTAATGCTGTGTTTTCCTTTTTCTGTTTTTTCAAGGGCCACCCTGATTGCAGAGACGCAATCCCGTCAGAAAGGCCGTGTGAACGATAAACTACCAACTACTACCTACTTGGGCCTACCAGAATTGGTCGTCTTGCGGTTCACCCTACCATTTTGAATGTTGGAGGGAAGACTCCGACTTTGACTTGAGCGGTTGTTTAGTCGCCATCTTGGTGTTAAAGAAACCAGTTGCGATATGGTCATTGAGTTGTCAGGGAGTTCCGCTGCCCATTTTATTATTACAAGTTATCTATCAATTACAAGTCGTTCGATATCACTTATTGTGTCGCGTTTCGCTTATTTCACGTTTCACGATATCACTTTGTGTTGGAAGCGTTTATTTCCCGTTTAGTCCAAATATATATTATTTTAGATTGGGGAAACAAATAGAACAGATAAAACTCACATATACTCGTCTGAACGTTTCGCACCAAGCGTCGTTGGTATATATATATATACAACATTCCAACATGCCCACCATTGTTTTTTCCAACCCCATTTTAAATTATAATCATAACTATGTCATTAAAGCCATAATCCTTCTACCACTTACAATCATTCTACAAATTATAGTTAATCATAAACACTTTCATCTGCAATCAATCCTTTCATAATTATAATAACTACAATCTATTCATTCACAATTACAATCATCTACAATTGTACGTCACTTCATTTCCTTTCTGTTGTTGTTTTCTTGTTGTTATTCATTCACAATTGCAATCTGTTATTATTTTCTTATTGCTGTTGTTTTCTTGTTTGTTATTTTTGTTCATGTTACTTTTTTCTTGTTATTGTTTGCTGATAATACATAAAACTGGCTTATGTTACCTATAACTATTTCATGTACAATACATATTGTTATTCTTAGTGATATAACCATTTTGTTTCATAGTTCATAGTAATTATTCAAAGTTCCTGTTCATATTCATCAGGTCTCAGTAGATTTCATCCTCCACCACACACAAACTAATGTACCCCTTCCTCATAGAATCACTTCCACACAGCAGTTAGTTAGTTTCATCTTTATATTATCCACACACTGATCCACCTCCCTTTCTTTACTTCTCTACAATAGTTCGTTAGTTTAATGTAAAACATTTTCACTTCTACATGTAAGTAGCATTCCCAACGTATCATATAAATAATATTCCTGACATAGCAGTAACTATTAATTCTGTTCTGATCTTATTGTAGGTAATCTCACATGAATAGGGCTTTGTTCCATTGCCGAAACGTCGTGAGAAAATAAACTCGGAAAAAAGACTAGCTTGGTCATTTGAATACAACCTGCTTCTTCACACTAGTCAATCCCATCAACACTATATATATATATATATCGGTATCTACCACCCTAATGAGCCCATTTCAACTAAATGCTTGACATTTGATGGCTCTACGGCATGGGACATATTAGTTCACGATTGACTCGCATGCTACGCCCCAAGTAAAACGAAATATTGAAGGAGAAGGAAGGGAACGCGCCCCTCCTCTCCAACTATCCAAGTTGGTTTGATAACAGGCGGAGTAGGGGGTATGAGGAAGGGTCTCCTTCCGAAGAGAGAGTCGAGTGGTGCCTTTCAAAGAGTGCAGTTTGTTCAATATACCAACCTTTACGATCGCTCTGCTCTAATAGTCTTTGTGTTCATTTCATTTCCTTTCTCCCTAATCTGCATAAAGGATCAAATCCGATATCAGAAGTGGGATTGTAATCTACCCCTCTAATTGTAATCTACCCCTCTATTTTATTTTTATTCTTATCTTTCTTTATTCTCTTTTATTTACCTCTTTGATTTCTTTGTCCTCTTACTATCTTTCAATAATTTCTACGTCTCAAGTTTCTCCGGCTAATCTTCCATTTCTATTAAGTCTTTCGTTACTATCGCGTTCGCGTGTGTTGGGAATAGACAGTATGAACGACTGGAAAGACCACATGGGCGAGATTGGACAAAGAGACGCCGAAACCGACGCCGACGGGGTTCCCGATGGCACCTTTGAGGAATGTTTTCGTAAGAGCTATTCTGCAGTGGGCTCTTTCTCCACCGCCTCAGAAGAGATTGAAGCTACCGGAATCCTCTTCTTCAACCAATCTTTGGCAAACCCCGCTGGGAACTTCGTTCATCAAGGTAAAACATTTACTTATATTTTTGATAGTGGAAATTTATCTGAAAATTTATTGCCTCAATTTTCTGGTCAAATTTTTAATAATCCTATCAACCTAACAGGAATAGGTTTTGGTAAAATTCTGGTACATAAACAAATTTCGGTAATGTTGACTTTGGAAGGAATCGACGTACCAGTTGTACTTTTAATTGTTCCGGTAGGCATGTCAACTCATGAAATATTGTTAGGACGTGATATCCTAGAAACCGGAATTACCATTACGGTTTTGAAAGATCGATATGAGGTCGCAAAACATTCTCCTGATAAGGAAAAGGCGCGAGAACGTAAAGAGAAATATTTAATGAGCAGGCGGAACAATAAATCGGATGACAATAATTTTGATAAGAGTAAACTAGTAAAGGACGATGATATTGATCGGTTGAAAAAAATATTTAAAATAAATATTCAGATAGTTTCACAAGAGGCCTAGAAATAGTTTACCTAGAAGGCCAATGTATTACCGCAAAATGTCATATTAATCCTTTTAATCCACAGCGAATTGTTTATAGAAGACCCTATCCGCTATACCCAAATAATAGGTTAGCTGTAAGGGACTTCTTTCACTGCCACTGAATTTTTGAATTTTTGTTCACAAAATGACATTGAAACCCATGGCATCGCCACAGGTGCACCACGAGCGAATTCGCAAGTGGAACGTGTGATGTCATCAATAACAAATTTAGTTACAGTAGCATTACACATCAAAAAGCAATCAATCAAACAGTTGACCCCCAAAATTCAGCTTTGTCTAAACTCAACTATTCCTAGAGTAACTGCTACATCTCCCCTCGAATTGTTAACTGGACGTAAACCGCACATTCCTGGTTCAATCCTAGTAAGAGACGATATCTCGTCTCCTACCCGCTCAAATTTACCCGAGTTGAGGACTGAAGCGAAAACTCGACTTGACAGAGCGGCTGAGTACGAATTGAAATGCTTTGAAGGCACAAAAGCCAAAATTACCCCGCTTGTGCTAGGAGATTTGTGCATACAAATGATTGAGCCTCGTGCATCACAGAAAACGTCAGATAAATTCAAAGGAATGTATCGAGTTGTAGAAATTTTACCTGGGGACAGGTACTTGCTTGAGAACATTAATACTACAAGGAGAGTAAAATACTCACACGAAAGAGTTCGAAAAATAACTCAAGATTTTGACTTGTTACCACAACTTCTTGCTGAAAGCAAAAGCTCAGGTAATGACAACGAAAATAAAGAAGAAAATAAAAATAAAATAAATCAAAAATAAAATATTTTTTTAATAATAGCTTCTCCACCTTCTTTTCTTGTACATTTTGGTTTGGACTGCTATGGACTGCAGCCATAGCGCTCCCTTCTCTGTAGGGGAATGGAAGTATTCGGAAATCTCATGCTGGAGCTGAATTTAGCTCATGTGTCTTAGTTTCTCCGATTATTCAATTATGGTGGAGAAGACCCGGGATGGTAGTGGCCACTGTCCCGAGGTGAACTAGGAAACTCTGTGGTATTATTTTATTTATTTTTTTTCTCCCTTACCTATATCTCTAACCAAGATTTGTTTCTTTTCACCCAGAAGATAATTCTCATTCACCTCCAGATGTGGTAGCAACATCATTCGGCACGAACTGGAATAAGACATTAGGTTTTTTTTGGATGTTGTCCCTATGTGAAGCTTTCGTTGTATATGGACCCAAAAGTATTTTGTGGAGCACATGAGCAGTCAACAATACCATGGAGATTTGAATTTTCCTTATGGTGCTCATGGCCTATGCCGCTATATCGGACCCAAAATCTTTTGTGGAGTTCTAGACGGTGTTCTCCCATCCTGAGCATATGCCAATTTTCCATCTAATGCCGTTGGTCCAAGTCCGGCAAATGATGCATACATTCCACCGTTGAGTCCGACTTGACACTTTGGTACTATCGAAATAAAACATTAGACTGTAACCTTTTATTTTATTTCACCGTTGGTCTAAGTCCGGTGAATCCAAGTACATACACAAAAGAAGAGTGGTAGAGAATGTTCTATCTCAAAAATCAAACCAAAACCCAAATCAATAATCAAACCAAAACCCAATGATGGATACTTGCGAACTTTACCTACTCAAAACGAACTATGACATATTTACAGAAAACAGGTGACTTGCAGTTGTCAGCTTAGTCCCTCGAACCAACTACGACGCATTAGGAGAAACCATCGATGTGTATACCTCGATGGGGAAAAACCAAGTATGTAGTGACCTGTAGTGGTCAGAATTGCCGAGTGGGCCTCATTTTTCTTTCAATTGGGTTTACTTACTACCTGAAAACGGAAACTGGACATGAATTCCTTTTTCTCCCCCTGTCGACTCATGCTACGAACTGACTGCAAGAACAAAGTTATTAGTTTCAGAGTTTTCACTTTACACATGTCTCATACTGACAAAATTATTTTACTCCTGTGCATCACCGATTTTACTATGCAATTTTATTAATACTTCTTATTTTCACAGGAAAACGATCTGGAAAACGCTGAATTGAATAACAATGATTTTTGTTTCTTATACGTCGCGATGAATGACGACTATTGTAAATTCAACAAATTGCCGTATTTTTCTTTTCAAATTACGCTGATATTTTTTTGGCTCGTCGACGCGGCTGGTGTTTGATCAAGGAACTGCGTTTACTTCAAAATTGTTTACCGATTTTTTGCAACCAACATTCGATAAAAATGCATCCGATTGCAACTGGTGCAAGTCGCGGAAACGCGCAGGTAGAACATTTTATGAGTTCAATCACAAATTTAACGACAGTGGCCCAGTCAATTAAATAACATAATATTATTCTAACTACAAAACACCTCAGTAATCACATGTTGACGTAGTTACTTGAAAAAAAAATTCATATCGAATCGAGGTGTTTGATTGAGGTTGAATGAACCTTCAACAAGAGCAATTGTCAACTCAAATTCATCTATAAACAGATGGACGGCGGTGATAGACCTTAATAATTAAAATTCAAAGTAAACGCTTGCATACGAGTCTGCAACACATTGAAACATTTTCATGCTAGGACGATATTGTTAGGACGATCACGGCCGAAAACTGGCTTCAGGAGCCACTCAGGTGATTTGCGTATCATAATTCGAATTTAGAGTTCCCTCAAGAGTTTGTATAAGCCTACCGAGTATCAGCTTTCTAGGATGATCAGGGCCGAAACTGGGAAGTAATATCAAACTGTAAAGTACCTACATAATTCCAATAACGAACAACTTCACTTCTGATGGTCATAATCATCATTGTGGCGTCTTGGGACTAATTTTGTGAGCAAATTTCGTTACGAATTTTTTCTATGTGCCATATGAAAGACATGAAAATGTCAAAACCAATCATTGAGAATATTCGTATCCCAATTGCAGTTGATTCTTAATCGCATCACTTCATTTTCACCAATTGAGCTTTTAACTGGATACCGGCCAAACATTCCAGGAATGATTAAAGTCTCAGACGAATTCATGCCTCCTACCCGTTCTGATCTAAACGAAATTAGGGACGTGGCTCAACAAAAAAAATAAAAACAGTAGCTCACTATGACCAAAACAGACTTCAAGGTAGGAAAGCAAAAGTAAATCTCCATCAGGTTGGCGACCGTGTGGTTCGACGAATAGAGCCCAGGGTTAATGAGAAAACGTCCCCTAAATTCAAAGGGACTTACAAAATTATTCAAGTACTACCAAATCATAGATATCTTTTGGAAAATTTAGTCACTAATCGGCAGGTTAAATATCCTCATGAACGTGTGCGTAAATTGTCAATGGATACATCTCTCTTGCCACAGCTCTTTGATAGTGAAAGTGATTGTCAGTCACACTCCGAAGAAGATAATTGAACAAATTTTGAAGGTTCATTATCATAGGACAAGCCATAATAAAGACCAATTTCTCGTTGAGAACGAAACCTAACGATTTCTTTTTTTAAACTTAACGATTTCACAAACTAAATTATCTGAATTTATGAACTTTGAAAGTAATAAATGTTTGTTAGATTCAGTTCTCTTGCACGAACATCGAACTATAGACATATGATGTTGACGGAGCGCTACGTCATCATCTCTTGATCGTTTTCTGTACGGTAATCATGTTGAGCTTGTCCAGCATGATCTCCGAACGGGTGTACGATCTTGGTCTCTCCCTTCTTGGTGAAATTCTCGAGGATTTCATCTATAGGTGTCGTGGGTCCGAGATGCATTTACCCTTCCGATGGGTTTTTTTATACAATGTATTGTCATTGTATAGCATGTCATGCAATCTGAAGATTCCGATAAACCAGATTTTCCGTCTTTGGCGGCTTGTGGCAGCTCAGCGGACTTGACCGTCCAATGGGGATTTTAAACACTTGTTTAGCATGTCATGCAATCTGAGGAATACTACACACATATTTTCCGTCTTTGGCGGTTTATGGCAGCTCAGCGGACTTAACCGTCCAATGGGGATTTTAAACATTGTTTAGCATGTCATGATTCCGTCTTTGGCGGCTCATGGCAGCTCAGCGGACCTAACCGTCCAATGGGGATTTTAAACATGTTTAGCATGTCATGATTCCAGATTTTCCGTCTTTGGCGGCTTATGGCATCCCATCGGAATTACGTCTTTGAACGTGGTAAATTTCCTTGTGTATTTCAAGGCTTATCTCCTGCACGATGACGAAGGTTTCACAGCCTGTGCATGGATGAGCACTAGGCTCATAAATGCAGGGTGGTTACTGGAAGTCCGAGAAACAAAACAACAATAAACATGTTGATAGGTTTTGGGCAACTGTCGCCCGCATTTTGTTCCACTTTGATGTTTGATGCAAGAAAACTTAAGAACTTTGAGGGTCACCCTCGCTTAATGTCAGTGAATAACAGAATTCATTCTTTTTCATGATTTTCAGTCGAAAATATCGACAAGATAACAAAATGTTCGAACATTCGAATTTGAATTATGCTCTCTATTCATGTGAATGTCAGTGAATAAAAGAATGATTTTCGGTCGAATATACCGACAAGATACCAAAATGTTCGAACATTCGAATTTAAATCATGCTCTCTATTCATGTGAGTTTCAGAAATCATTCATCTCTCGATAAGAGATTGAACCAAATCGCTGCATTGAATTTTCTATGAAGTATTTTTTTCTCTCAATAAAATGTGAACGTTGGTTTCAAAACTGGTCTTGGCTTCGACTTGTCCTAGTGGACAATACCGGAGCGGCAAAACTTTTTTTTTTACAGAGCAGGTAGTAACACACGAGCACGTTGATACTGGAAGCTAGGCCAGAATAGCCGAACGGAAAATTGCCGGTTTGAACGTTTTTGTCGGCACATTGCAACTCGGTTTACGGCTGAACACCTCAAACCTTTCAATTATCGTACTTTACTTAGGGCGAACTTAACTGGCGACACGCAGGTAAAGGTATTACCCTTCTACGTATCGAGGGAAAAAATAGGAAGGTCGTAAAATCTATGGTGAGAAAAATAATTCGTAAACCCTCAAACTAGGTGAAGCGACTGGTTCCCAAGCATAGGCCCTAGGGTCCGTGGGAAAAATATGTCAATGTGATTATTTCTAATCCTTTTGAATCTGTTACAGGAGGATCGTCCCGATAAGGGTACTCTAAGTGATTTCTAAACATATGAAATTATGATGATGTATTAGAACCTGTACATAGTATACACATTTACATCCAATATTGTAAATATTTTTTAAATGATATTTTTTATATCTTTGTTTACCCAATTTAAATATTGTATCAATGTAAACATTAAATCGAGTCATCTTGACGCCGAATCATCGGCTTTTATTTATGCCATATTGTAAACAAATAGAAAACAAAGGTGATACTTTACGGCGATTGCCAGGTTTACATAATGTGTATGTAAAATATTATTTTATATCGTGTAATTCTAGCTTGTAAGCGCAATGAATAATTTAATGTAGTTGATACGATATGATGTATTTAAATATCTCCGCCTTAGGAAAAATATTTTTGTGTGCTTGCATACAAGGCACTAATTACATTGCCTTGCAGAGGGTTTTCATCCTGGCGGTTACAGGGGGCTATGCGTGGCTGACAAAGCCTTTTCGCTGGTCACGGGTTCTGCAAAGGTTTCCCAATGCCATAGAGTCATGCTTGCAAACCAAACCGAAATGGATAAATCAATACTTTGTGAAATTAACGTAGAGTCTACATAGGTCCAAAAACCAACATTGTTAGGGACGCGGTCAACTCACGAGTTCGGGTAGGCGCTTCATAAACCTTATATGTTTTTGCTCGCGCGTCCGAAACACCTTAGGATTTTTTTGTGACACGAAATTATTGAAATTTGAATTTTTTTTCCCCTAATTCTCGCAGGGGCCGCTCGATGTCAGATTGGCCGTATCGGTATCTACCACCCTAATGAGCCCATTTCAACTAAATGCTTGACATTTGATGGCTCTACGGCATGGGACATATTAGTTCACGATTGACTCGCATGCTACGCCCCAAGTAAGACGAAATATTGAAGGAGACGGAAGGGAACGCGCCCCTCCTCTCCAACTATCCAAGTTGGTTTGATAACAGGCGGAGTAGGGGGTATGAGGAAGGGTCTCCTTCCGAAGAGAGAGTCGAGTGGTGCCTTTCAAAGAGTGCAGTTTGTTCAATATACCAACCTTTACGATCGCTCTGCTCTAATAGTCTTTGTGTTCATTTCATTTCCTTTCTCCCTAATCTGCATAAAGGATCAAATCCGATATATATATGGTATATATATGGTAAATGTTTGTTTTTCTGTTTTCAGAACGTTTGAAGCCATCACAGTACTGTAGGTAATTAAAAACTCTGCAAATTCTTGACACAACGGTTTATTATCTTCCTTGTGCAGATCACCCTTCTGTCTACACCAGACTGTGTTGCAAATCGGCACCATACCATATTCTCACCGTACTCATACCATACCATACGAATTTCTTTCCTATCATACCATACTGTACTATACCAAATCATACATACAATAATATACCATACCATACTCATACCATGTCATACAAACCGAGTGAATATTGAAATGTCGTCCATTTCTGACCTATATTTAAAATTTCAAGTATCTAGCTCATCATCAAAATTTAATTTGTTTAAACAAATAGGTATTATTTAAACAATTTTACAGACAAGAAAACGAGTGAATATTGCATTGTGATCCAGTTCCGAACTATTTTTAAAATTTCAAGTCAACAGCTCATCATCAAAATTAAATTTGTATTATTACAAAAAGGTATTATTTAAACAATTTTACAGATGAGAAACCGAGTGAATATTGCAATGTGGTCTATCCCCGACTCACGGTTAAAATTTCTAGACTGTAGTTTACCGGGAAGATGAAAAACGTAGTTTTATTCTGGGCGTCTGGAGGTTGGGTCACATAACGGCCGTTTTCGACGCGAAAGGTTAGTGTTTTTCCTAAACCTTTGCGCGCTCACTGTGAACGAACGGCTGGTCGCACAAAAATCCAATTGGTCTTAAAAGATTCGTAATTTTTCAGGTCGTTCAAAAGTGAACTAAAAATTACACGGTTCAGTTGAATATTTTGAGGTATGACATCGTCGAAATTTTAAATTTCGTTTTGAACCCCTTCCCCTTGACCTAGGGTTATGAAAGGTTTCGAGGATCATTGTGGGGCTGGGCCTAACCCAGAAACCAAATTTCGTAATTTTAGCTCAACGCTAACTGGGCAAAGTGCCACGGACGGCGGACGGCGGACGGGGGACGGCGTACGGCGGACGGACGGATTTTTTTTTATTCGATTTTCTGAATCTACGTATCTTGAAACGTAAACCAACAAATTTTGAGGGGGGGTTAAAAAATTTTTTTCTTTGGGCGATTCCAATGGTTCATTATCGAAGATAATAAACCAAAATTCGTGAAAAAATGGTGAACTGGACTTATTGAGCGAATAAGGCTGTAGCATACTAACGTTTATCACCTAAATAAGATAGGTATTCATAATGTAGACAAAATTGATTGTTTTCACACTTTTTGTGTGAAAACAATCAAACGTGTGAGCTTGAAGGTTTCTGCTATAAGCGGGGGTAGGAAGTAGCTGTATATAGTTTATCGTCTCATGTTTAAAGCTATTGCCCCATTCCACTCAGTCTGTAAGGGACCCCCCTCACAAACAAACGGAGGGAAACAAATTCAGTGACGTAACGAGATGGCGAGGGCGGTGAATGCAAGAACCGCTTGAATGCGACGCACTAAACTGCGGGAGTGCTCTCGTTATATTGTCGTTATTTTGAATGGTATAACAAGAAAGGGGATTTTTTATTTTTTTATTCGAGAACATTGGTGAAAAGATATCGCCTCATTGTTCTGGAGAAGGGGAGCACTAAACGATGGAGAAAAGGACATAGAAGGAAAAAAAAAGTGGAATAAACGATCTTTTCATAGGACGGGTTTCGGTTGAAGCCGCAGCGTGAAGCCTCTCCACTACATTATACTACACTCACTTCATCAAGTGTTGAGTTCCGTTCCAGCTTCATCAGTTTTGCGTGGGCGGTCACAGTTCCGACCAGTTCTTTCTATTGGCTCACTGTATCCCAGCGGGCTCCAGCTCCCCCTCTAAAATAAGGCCCAGATAGCACCCCTGAGGTCCCCCTGACATTTCATTCCTTCCGAAACTGCGAGTTTAAAGAAACAACACACACACACAATTCGACTATAACAGATGGCCCATTATAGCTACACGCTTCTTTTGGCCGTCGAAGAGATCAACCGTCGAATACAATTAATTGCTTACCTAAGCCCCTCCCTTCAATCTCTCGGGATACATAGGGGAAAAATTTGTTTAAATCGTTAGGTCGTTTGGTAATTTCCTCTATCAATTGATGATTCGCCGGAGACCTCTACCCCTTCCATGGCAGACTAAGTGAACCGAAAAACTAGAGAGCCCGAAACAGTTATTCCCACTTCGATCTCCAAAACTGATGTAATACCTAATGTACCGACTTTGTTTCATCATACCTAGATAACCTTTCAACAACGTTATATTGGTTTATTATCTTCGACGATGAACCATTGGAATCGCCCAAAGAAAAAAATTTATTAACCATACGTCAAAATTTGTTGGTTTACGTTTCAAGATACGTAGATTCAGAAAATCGAATAAAAAAAAACTCTGCAAATTCTTGACACAACGGTTTATCATCTTCTTTGTACAGATCACCCTTCTGTCTCGATTACTGAATGATAGAATAATTATTATTATGAATTATCATTAATTATTAATAATTTTTATCAAGTAGTGTGAATTATCAATATTTATTGTTGGTTATTAGTAATTTGTATGCTTCATTATTAATAATTATTATTAAACATTAATCATTAACTCGATATTTGAAAACCATGTGCTGTTTGAATCAGGTGGGCCAGTTTGAAAATGGACCCGACAGGCTGCCTTATGATTCACTCTAATGTTGAAGATTTTCGCACTGCTCCAACTTTGAGCCGCCATTGTGAACGAACGACTGGTCGTACAAAGCTGTGGATGGTCTTAAAAAATTCTAAACAAATCAAAGCAAGGCATTATAATACGGTGTAGGTAACATGATAACATATATACAATATATTTCATTCCAGAGCAATACCGCAAAACCATTAATTTCCATTAATTTATTATGTTTGTGTACTGTAGATCTATGTTTGTTGTTGAACTTCTGTTAAATTATATAATATAAGGTAATTATTTTATAACATGCTATAAAAAGTGGCAATAAATATATTCATTCAATTCAATTCATTCAAAACAAGGCATCCATAAGTTCCAATATGGATTCCCTGATTTCACTAGTCCAGCTTTTGATATTGAGCCAATCACAAACCAATCGCAACAGTAAATCGCTTTGTATTGACAGAGGAAGTTGCTCCCCACGATTATGAAAATGATCTACAATAAGTTAAAGCCAGTGCAATAATAGAATGCACACATTAGAAAATCTAGGAACGCGGTAGCGTTCCGCCCCGCCAAGCAAAGAAGTTGAGAAAACAAACGGTGCCGAGTGTATGTTTACCGGACGTCACGAAACGCGTTTTCGAGGTATCCATATTTCGGCTCCTATTTGACCGATCAACTTGAAAATTAGTGTGGGTCTTCTTTGAGTGGATATTAGAAAGCCCTGAAAGTTTCAAGTCGCTAGGTCTAAAGGGAGCCGAGTTACATAACTTCAAAAACCAGGTTTTTCGGCCTTAGATTGTTCTTCTCCTTCTCCTTCTTCTCCTTGTTCAGACAGGCAAGGCTGGAGCCTCTCCACGTTGACCGATTGACTTGAAATTTTGCACAGAGCTTCATTCAACCTTGAGACAGAGCCTTATATAAGATTTAACCCATTATCTCAACCCAAAAAAGTTTTAGAAACAAAAAAACATAAACTTTAGGCAAACTCTGTCCACTTTGACGAGTCTACAGCCTGGGTAAAAGGACCAATCGACTTGAATTTTTTTACATACCTTCTTTATAGCATGGCTCAGTGCCATTCGAACGAAATAACCCATTATCCCAACCAAAAAAAAATTAGGGACATAAAACTAAAATTTAGGGTAATTTAGGCTAATTTTGGCCATATCTCGGCTCCTCGTTGACCGATCAACTTGAAATTTGGTATGGATCTTTTTGGTGTGGATATTAGAGAGTCCTGAAAGTTTCAAGTCGCTAGGTCTGAAGGGAGCCGGGTTATATAACTTCAAAAAACAATTACCATGTTTTTCTACTTTTTTCAGTCGGTCAAGGCTACAGCCTCTCCACCTTCGCCGACTGACTTGAAATTTTGCACGAAGCTTTGTTTCAAGTGTAGCAAGTGCCTTTTGAAAGATTCACGTCGATATCTCCAAAGGGAGCCGAGTTATATAACTTCAAAAACCCGGTTTTTCACCCTTACCTGTTCTTCTTCTCCTTAATCAGTTAGGACTTTCCACCTTCACGGATTGACTTGAAATTTTGCACAGAGCTTCGTTTCAACATCAGCCAGTGCCTTTTGAAAGGTTTAGTCCATTATCTTAACCCAAAAACGTTTAGAAACAAAAAACTGAAATTTAGGCTAATTTTGGCAACTTCGACGAGTCTACAGCCTGGGAAACCAGATCAATCGACTTGAAATTTTGCATAGACCTTCTTTATAACATGACCCACTTCAACAACAAAAAGATGTGATATCCCCCCAAAAAAACACTCCGTGTAAAAATCACCCCGCCTCGCAAATATCATTCTTCAGAGGCCGGAAAAAGTTATGATATCCACTTTCCCCGCCCGCCCTTTTCCTCATTAAGGTGCTAAGTATAATGAAAAGCTTAACCAGTTCACAAGCACCGTACCCCTTTCGAAATCTCCCCTTGGCGCTATTGCGAGACGTTTTTATTACTTCCACAAGCAACTAATACTTGTATAAAAAGTTTGTATTTGTAGTATTTGTATTTGTAGTTGTTGGTTTACGTTTCAAGATACGTAGATTCAGAAACCCTTACTCATAA
The DNA here is from genome assembly GCA_963920205.1 of Stenodema calcarata. Classification (NCBI taxonomy): domain Eukaryota; kingdom Metazoa; phylum Arthropoda; class Insecta; order Hemiptera; family Miridae; genus Stenodema; species Stenodema calcarata. The sequence goes on along the minus strand of OY986057.1, from coordinate 358,009 downwards.
ACCCTCAGCCCAGCCTACTTGATGTCCCGTCTTCGCACCTTTCCCGTTGGCAGCATGTTCGTCGAGCCTCTCAAGAATTCTGGGCAAAATGGAAATCAGGGTACCTCCAGACCCTCATTTCAAGACAGAAGTGGACTCAGGAGCGCGAACCCTTGGCTGTTGGTGATGTGGTCGTCATGATCAACTCACAAGTCCCACCACTTGAATGGTCCATTGCTCGGGTGGAGGAACTGGTGTGTGGCTCAGATGGCATTGCCAGATCGGCTCGTGTTAGGACAGCTAGCCGCTTTTACCTGTGCCCAGTTGCAAAGCTGGCTAAGCTGCTCCCATCTGAATCTTGACGCTAGCACCTACGTGGCATTTGGTTGGGGGGGGGGGGGGGGGTTGTACAAAATTGGCAATTTTGGGTGGGCGGTGTTGGCGCCTTCAAACATCAACTTAATTGTGGAGTCCGTGCAGTGCTGCCATCTGCCGCAATCGGCAACAATCGAAAACGCGACACGTTTTCCCATTCGTCTCTTCGCCGTCATCGGTGCCGCTGGGGTTTGCAACTGGGCGTAGGTAAGTGCGGCTAGCTGTCCTAACACGAGCCGCTCTGGCAATGAGGGTCTGGAGGTACTCTGATTTCCATTCTGCCCAGAATTCTTGAGCGGCTCGACGAACATGTTGCCAACGGGAAAGGTGCGAAGACGGGACATCAAGTAGGCTGGGCTGAGGGTTTATGAGTAAGGGTTCACCAATGAGTAAGTGGCCAGGTGAGAGAATGGTCAGGGCTCCCTCTGGGTCACTGGGAACTGAGCAGAGAGGCCGGCTATTAAGGACTGCCTCAATCAGTGCGAGAAGAGTAGTCATTTCTTCAGAGGTAAGAGAACAGTTATTGGTGACAATGTCATGTTGGAGATGAGGTTTTGCAGATTTGATGGCTGCTTCCCACAGCCCACCCATCCCAGGAGCTTCTGGCGGATTGAAATGGTAAGATGCCTCACGACCAGACAGAGCATCAGCACGCTCAGGTTCAGGTTCATCACCATCAACACACTGATATATGCAGCAACAAAGGAGGAATTGGCAGCTTGGAATCCAATATGTGCACTGTATTGTTGTTTGCACGGCTTGTGGTCCACCAGGAAAGTGCAATTGGTGGTAAAGTCGACAAAGGAGTTTGGAGAGGGGAGCATCCTTCTGCAGCAATAATGGATGCTTACTACGAGTTGGTAGAAGTGAGCGACCCAATCTACCGCCCACCCTGAGAAGTCCATCCCCATCAACAAAAGGAGTGAGGGGTTGTGAAGTTTTGCTGACGCTACGTCCTTTGGCAAGGGCATTCTTTTCTGCTGCATAGCTGAAGCTTGAGGCGTCTGAAAATCCAAGCAGTTTATGAGAGGTAAACGCAGGTAGAGTACAGAGTAGTAGCAACTGGAGGCTAGCTAATAATGGAAGTTGCTCAGCCAAGGCCGCCCACCGTGTAGAGAATGGTTCTGGCAGGTCCCTATCCCAAGGGAGCTTCTCACACCATAATTCCCAGAAGACCTTAGCCCAGAAAATCACAGGGGATAGCCAGCCCAGTGAATCAAAAACGGAGGCAATCAGTGATAGGATGGCCCGTTTGGGGGAAGCTTCCTTAGAGGCAGCAATGTTGTACAAAAGGGCATCCAATTTGGGATCCCAGACTAACCCGAGGATGTGCAAGGACGGCGTTCTGTCGGCTGGAAGCTGTAGTGACGAGGCTTGATGTTCAATGGGAATGTCAGGTAGGACTTGTGAATAAGTTACCGTCTGCAGTTTAAATTCTTGGACTGAATGTTTCTCTTCAGGGTGCCCCAGTATATGCTGATAACGGCAGTCAGCTTCAACCTGCCTGTACAGCATGTTGATGTCTGTTGTCAAGGCAACAGGTTGTAGCCAAACCAGGGTGAGGACGTAGCCAATGTCTCTCTGTAGAAGGGGCCCAGGCAACAGACGATCATTTAGGGAGAGACCTGATGTATCCCGACAGGAAGCATAAAAAACGACGCGGATTGGATTTGTGGTTGAGTTGCGTTTGATAGCGAAATGAGGTATATTTTATTTTTCTTTTTAACCATTTATTCTTTCATAATTTCGTCATAACACAATATACATTTCATAAGCCAAATGCAACAGCTCCCTTTAAGAAAAATCTTGTGCTGGGAACTGGAGCGTCTTTACCCTAGTTACAATTTCCTTAACCTGGTAATTAGCAATATTATTGTAATACAGTTTCCAGATAGTACATAAAAATGTTCATAACTTCAGTTTAGAATAGATACAGTAATCATGATAACATAATTTATTTATTCTTTTTTTTTAAACACTGTAGGCTAACAAAAATATTTTCTAGTAAAGTATACTAAAATAGTACACCTTGATTAATTTTTTAAATAAGCGCAAAGGTAGTTTTTCTTGTTTCACAAGGTCATGTGGAAGTAAGTTATATAATATAATCCCTTTGTGAAAATATAGTCTTTGAGCTGCTGTAGTTTTCAGTTTAAAAGCTTTCAGCGTTACTTTGCCCGCGCTCCGTGTGCCAACCTCAACCCTTTCTAATTTATTTTCTATATATTTTTTGTGAGTATAAATCAAAGTGGTTTTCTCTATTAGATTAAAAATGTCAATAACTTTAAATTCTCGAAATAATAAATTAGTAGGAAAGGTTCTCTTTTTTTTTAGCAAAATTTTTATTAGAGTTTTTTGTATAATTGAAACAGGTTGGATTTTGGTTTTATAGGCTGAACCCCACACCGGCAAAGCATAAATAAGTAGCGACTGAACTATAGCGTAATAAAATTGCCTTTTGGTTTATTATCTTTGATAATGAACCATTGGAATCGCCCAAAGAAAAAATTTTTTCAACCCCCCCTCAAAATTTGTTGGTTTACGTTTCAAGATACGTAGATTCAGAAAATCGAATAAAAAAAAATCCGTCCGTCACCCGTACGCCGTACGCCGTACGCCGTACGCCGTCCCCCGTACGCCGTCCGCCGTCCTTGCCACTTTGCCCAGTTAGCGTTGAGCTAAAATTACAAAATTTGGTTTCTGGGTTTGGACCAGCCCCACAATGATCCTCGAAACTTTTCATAACCCTAGGTCAAGGGGAAGGGGTTCAAAACGAACTTTGAAATTTCGACAATGTCATATCTCTAAAAATGCTCATGAAACGGTGTAGTTTTTAGTTCACTTTTGAATGACCTGAAAAATTACGAATCTTTTAAGACCAATTGGATTTTTTTGCGACCAGCCGTTCGTTCACAGTGAGCGCGCAAAGGTTTAGGAAAAACACTAAACTTTCGCGTCGAAAACGGCCGTTATGTGACCCAACCCCCAGACGCCCAGAATAAAACTACCTTTTTTCATCTTCCCGGTAAACTACAATTTAGAAATTTTAACCGTGAGTCGTGGATAGACCACATTGCAATATTCACTCGGTTTCTCATCTGTAAAATTGTTTAAATAATACCTTTTTGTAATAATACAAATTAAATTTTGATGATGAGCTATTGACTTGAAATTATAAAAATAGGTCAGAAATGGATGACATTTCAATATTCACTCGGTTTGTATGACATGGTATGAGTATGGTATGGTATAAGAAATTCGTATGGTATGGTATGAGTACGGTGAGAATATGGTATGGTATTATAAATGGAGAAATTCACTTTTCGACTTTTTTCTCAAAAATTATATTTCAAGTTCTCAACACGAACAAAACACATGAACTGAACTCCAAGACCAAAAAAGAACATGTGTGTTGCATGCCTCAACATCATGCAATGCACATGGAGTAGAATCCTACATTTCAATACTCCCCCTCAAGCTGAAGGGTTGTTTCCAGGGACAACTCCCAAGCTTGCTCTTAAAGAACAGTGTCGAGGCCCAGGTAGAGTTTTGGTGAGGACGAGGTGCGGAGTCTTCCTTGGTGAAACAGTGACCCTGGTGAAATCCACGTCTGTTTGGGATGAAGAAATGTGGTCCTCTTCAGAGGATGGTGTTGAAACCAAGGACGTTTTGGCGGGCGTAGACTCCTTGCTGGGGGTTCCAGGGGTCCCAGGTCTACTCCCAGTAGGCGTTCCCTTACCGGGAATGCCCACTACAAGAGAACCCCCAGGGGTTCGACTTCCTCGCTTCATGATCCCTCCTCTGGTGACGACGCCACGCTGTTGCACTTTTTCTCCTCGCGTAGAGACGCCTTCCTTGCGAACAGGTTCAGGACTGCTGTTCTTGCCTTCCTTGCACATGTCGCAAATCCAAGTCTCCTTCTTCTTCCCCATTCGAGACAGATTATCAATAGTTTTCAGTCTTGAGCAAGCCGCATGGTACAATTGGTGGCATTTAGTACATTCAACGAGGTCCCTCGGGTTCGGGAAATTCCCTCCGCATTTGTTACACAGCCGCTCACCATCCCGACCGGAAAACTTCTTTTGGAGGATGTTTGGATGTTTGGTCTGACTGTTGTTGGCGCAGCAAGTTGAACTTTATTTTGCATGTTAGGAACTTGATTTGCAATAGTCTGAGTCATGGGCGATTGCAAGACTTTTACTGGTAGTTGCTTCTTCATTACTACTGGCTTTTGATCAGTGGTAGATGATACAATTGGAGAGGGAGAAGTGCTGCCTTTCGAAACCACAGGGGAAACTGCTTTGGTGGCTGGTAGAGTGGCGATTTTCCTGGCCCCGAGGGGACTTGCCATCCTCACGCCAGCAGGTGTCAGGATGGTTTTGACGGTCGAGCCAGGGACTGCCTGAGTCAGAGGGGACCCAGCGACTCTGGGAATGGACAAGGTCCGTGCGCCTTGCGGGAGGCTCGTCAAAACTCTGCCGGCCGGCGACTGAACGGTTCTTGTGGCAATGGGTCGGCCGCCAGGGCCCAATATGTACTTCGTAGTAGCTACTTCTTTGGAGGGCATAGAAGACGTTACCACTGCCGTTTGGAGTTGGGCAAGTACTAAAGTCCTCTGAACTTCTCCAATGGTTCTCACTCCCCTAGATGCTCTTCCTCGCACCCTGGGACCCCTGTTGGGAGGGCGTGACAAGGTCATCTGGGGAGCAGTCTTGTTGAGTACGATAATTGCCTGCTGTTGGCGGAGAATGGGCGGCGCGGTGGAAACATGATAGCTGTGATCAACGTGGACTTCTGATGGGCTCAAGTACGTTTGCTGATCCTCCGGTTCGGATTCTTCCGCCGCAACGTCGTCATTTCCTTCGAGAAGATTGAGCATGCTAGAAAGATCTTCATCAAGTTTGGAACCGAGAATTTCTTTGGCATGTTCGGACTGCAGGGCGGACTCCAGCCTGGCCAAATGCTCAGGCTCCATTTGGGAGAAGGGATCCGAAACATCGTTGGTTCCATCTCCATCTGTCAGGTCTTGAAGGAGGGAATGGTCTGGGGATGCTCTGCCAGGAGGGAAAAAGCCCTCGACTGTCAAATTGATTTGGGATGTGTCATCATCCCGCTCTTCAGTTGGTTGGTTTTCGTTAACATGCACCAAGCTTACGTTGTTACTGTGGTTGTTGACGATTAGCCTTTGAAGGGTTTCGGGGTCGACCGTGATGGTCCCATCAGCATTGACGACGATGATGAGGGAATCATCCTTGTCATCGGTACTGTCAGCAATGATAGTGCTCGACATAGTTCATGCATGAGACGACTGGAGTCCCAGAGATATCAAGCGCGGCTAGCCGCTTCGAGGCAGACAGTTAAACATCACGGAAACGAGTGGACGTCATTGGGCGTATATCGCTTATTAAAATGGAACGTGAAACAAGTTCGATTTGAGAGTCACGAGCCGATGAAATCTAGAAATTTGCCCATCGTCGCGACACAAGTTACAAATCAAGATTTTCGACGCATGACCCCCAATCTGCATCCACGTAACCAGTCAGTTGATCTTCCCCTGATTTGGTGTACCGCAGCGAGAAATCCTGCGTCCCTTTCAGGTAGCGTAACACTCTTTTCGCCGACAGCCAATGTTCCTGAGCATAATTCGAGTTAAACTGACTCAACATGCTAACAGCATGAGTGATATCTGGCCGTGTGCTCGTCGACAGATACATCAATGAGCCAATGAGATTCTGGTACGGGTACTTTCCCATCTCTCCTGTATCCGGCGTTTCGAGCTTCCTCAATTTTACACTCATGTCCAGCGGTGACTTCACAGGGTTCGAGTTTTCCATGCCAAATCTCTGGAGGATTTGCTTGATTTATTTTCTTTGTGACATCTTCATCTCCCCCTCTGTTTGGGAGTAATCGATTTCAATTCCTAGGCAGTAATGGACCGCTCCTAGATCTTTCATCTCAAAATTTTCGCTTAACTTTTTCTTTAGGTAGTTCATTCATAATTTTCATGGATTTCACTGCCAGTATCAAATCGTCAACGTAGACTCCAATAATCACAAAAATTTTCTCGATTTCGCCCACGTAGACGCATGGGTCTGCAGATGATGGCTTCAATCCAATTTTCTTTAATGTTTCGTCCAGTTTCTTGTACCACATACGACCTGATTGCCGCAGACCGTACAACGCTTTCTTTATGTGGCATACTTGGTTCCCTTTCTTCAGCTTTGTTAGATGATCCTCAGCCAGTTTGTACATGTCACTTCCCTTCCGTTCATTTTTGCGTATTCTTTCTAGGATCGCTTCATATGAATCCGGGACTCTCATGACAATGTCTGCATCGATTTCGCCATTCAAATATGCTGTGGTAACGTCCATCTGATGAACGTGGAGCTGTTTCTTCGCAGATATGGCCATGATGGTTCGTATTGAGCTCATTCGGATAACAGGGTTGTATGTTTCATAGAAATCAATACCTGGTTGCTGCGTGAATCCTTTTGCGACTAATCGGGCTTTCCTTCTGTCAAGTGTTCCATCTTTCTTGAACTTATTGACCAAAATGAGCCGATTTCGAATTACATCGCGATCTGGGGGTTTCGGTACCAATTCCCAGACCCGATTTTTCAGGAGCGCGCGGTACTCCATCTCGATCGCAGCCTCCCATTCATCGGAATTTGGTCCAGAAAGAGCTTCTTTCACCTTCACTTCGCCCACTGCAAGCGCTTCTTGAGGATCTGTTTCTGTCGCACAGCAATCAAACACTTTCGGTTTGGGGACCCTTTGGGATCTTCGAGGAAGCTGTCTGATCTCTTGGTCATTCTGCGGGGTGGTAACCTTTTGGGATCTTCGAGGGGTCGGTTCCGTTTCTTGATAATTTTCGGTTTCATTATTTTCGAGTCCTCTCCCAGTTTCTGATTCCGTATTCATTTCCTCCTCACTAAGTTCTAGCTCACTGAGAGTATCCCATACGTCACTTTCTACGTTTTCGTTGTTTTTTAGATAATCAGGTACCATTTCAATTTCCTTGACCTCGGATTTGTTTGCGTTCAGTTGTAGGGTTATTTCTATAGTTTCTTTTCCTTGGTTACTGCTTGTTATATCTGGTTCGTAGAAGTCTTCATATTTTTGATTTTCCATTTCAAATTCGTCGATGAATTTCACGTCTCGAGTCAGGCCTGTTATAAGTGCAGTCGCGGTTCCAACCTCTTGATGGTTCGCGTCCCTATTTTTCTTCTCAGGGCATTCTGCCGCTTTATGTCCGGCATACTTTTTGCAGATGTGACACTTGAACTTGAATCGCTCTTTTGTTTGTTGCTCAAATTGTTCCTTTGTTTGTGTCTCTTTCATCCTATGCTTCGGAAACTTCCTAGCAAGTAGAGCATCATTGGCTCGATCCTGTCCATGATTCTGCTTTCGAGCCTCAGACTCCTCTACAATTTTGATTCGTAGGGCTTCATGCTTCGGCAACTCATCCCTGGATTCTATCGCACATTGGAAATTTTCGTACGATTCAGGAAGGCTATACAACAGCATGATCGTGAGTAGGTCTTCATGGATCGGAACACTCATATCCCGGAGTTTCCCAACTGTGTCCGAGAAGCGTTCTAGATGTTCCCGAACGTCCTGCCCTTCTTTCATTCTGCACATAATCAACTGCTTAAGCAGTGTGGCTTTTCTCGCTGGTCCTGATGACTGATGGACTTCTTTCAGTTTCTTCCAAACTTCGTTCGCTGTCTTGCAGTGCTTAATGTGCTTCAGTTCTGATGGTGACAGTGTGAGGATCAAATCAGCCTTGGCATCCTGGTCTTCCTCTTCCCATTTGGGAACTTCTCCAGGTTCGGCAGGTTCCTCGATTTTTCCCCGCACGTAGTCCCACGTTCTATTTTTTCTGAGCAGTGCCTCTACTTGAATTTCCCAGGTTTCGTAGTTCTCTTTCCCGAGTGCTTCAATTTTCACCGTATTCATCTTCAGAGTTTTCTCAAATGTAGAAGCGTTTAGCTCATAACCTATTATAAATGGAGAAATTCACTTTTCGACTTTTTTCTCAAAAATTATATTTCAAGTTCTCAACACGAACAAAACACATGAACTGAACTCCAAGACCAAAAAAGAACATGTGTGTTGCATGCGTCAACATCATGCAATGCACATGGAGTAGAATCCTACATTTCAATATAATACAAATTAAATTTTGATGATGAGCTATTGACTTGAAATTTTAAAAATAGGTCAGAAATGGATGACATTTCAATATTCACTCGGTTTGTATGACATGGTATGAGTATGGTATGGTATATTATTGTATGTATGGTTTGGTATAGTACAGTATGGTATGATAGGAAAGAAATTCGTATGGTATGGTATGAGTGCGGTGAGAATATGGTATGGTGCCGATTTGCAACACATTCTGGTATAGACAGAAGGGTGATCTGCACAAGGAAGATAATAAACCGTTGTGTCAAGAATTTGCAGAGTTTTTAATTTTATGCCCATGAAGTTTACTCCTCTACAAATTGGTATTAACTGTCTAAGCTTTGTTGATAAAATTTTTATATGCTTCTCCCAAGTTAGACACTGATCTATTACCACTCCAAGATACTTAGTTTCTCTTACTTGTTCTATAGCTGGACATTTACAATTTTCTTTACAGCCGTGATCTGCATGGCATATAATCTTTCCAAAGTTTGGGATGGATGCTGTTAGCCAAGAGAACAACATAAAGTGTGTTTTAGCGTAATTAAGCTTTAGATTCTTCTTCAGAGCTGCTTTCTCTTTAACATCTTCCCATGATTTTCCTCTAACTATCATCGCCGAGTCATCAGCAAAACAAATCACTTCCCCGTCTATGTTCCTTGTAAATACACCATTACAATATATAATGTATAGTAATGGGGCAAGGACTGTGCCTTGAGGGACACCATATTGAAATGAGCACGGATCACTAATATAATCATCAATTTCAACTCTTGGCTCACGATTCGAAAGATAGCTCTGCACCCATCTTATAAAATTTGGGTGAAAATTCTGCGATATTAGCGTCTGAATGAGATGTGTGTGGGGTACAGTATCAAAAGCTTTCGTCATGTCCTTGAATACAACTAATACTCTTTCTCCCGCGTCTAGAGCTAACGTAATTTTTTCTACTAGGCACATGATTGCATCAAGAGTACTCTTACCCGCTTGAAATCCAAACTGATTTTCATGAATAATTTTTTGATTTTTCATAAATTCCAAAAGGTAAATTTTCAACGCTTTTTCTATAATTTTTGCAATATTTGATAGCAACGAGATTGGTCTATAGTTATTGATTGATTTAGGATCACCACTCTTATACAAAGGTGTAATTTTGGCACTTTTATAGATATTCGGGAAAATTGCTGTTTTACCACTAAGATTTATAATATGAATAAGTGGATTAATTATGTACTCTTTAACTTTTTTCAGAGTTTCCACTGTGACCCCATCAAACCCCGGGCTAGAACCCCCCCCCCCCTCAACCCATTAATTATCCCACTTACTGCCCCTTCAGATATCTTCCAAAATGGTGCACTTTCATTGGATTGCGGTATGGTTGGATCTGCACAAACCACAGATTTATCAGCTAGTTTCTCTCCAATGCCAGAAAAGTGGCGATTGAATACATCCACAATTTGTGTCCCATCCTTATCGAAGTATAATAAATTTCCCTGATCTAATATTTCATTAATATCTGTCCCCTTTTTATGCCTTCCCAGTGCTTCATTAATTGCCTTCCAACGTGCCCTCATATTATTTCCTGCCTTATCTATCTTCCAAGCAAAGTACGAATCTCTAGCAATTCTTATTAACTCATTTAGCTTATTTCGGAACCTGTTGTAGCGAGCTATCAGATGCCGATCAAAAGGTGATTTTTTTCGTTTGAAACTCAATTTTTCTTTCTCCCTAATACTCTTAAGTAATTCTGCTGTAATCCATGGTTTAATCGCTCTAATCCTATTCGATTTGACCTCCAATTCCGTGCTAGCTTCAATATGGGCATTTAAAATTTCGTGGAAACATTGTGCAGCTTCATTGACGTCTTCAGAATTTAAGACTCTTCCCCAAGGTTCATTTTTTATTTTGTCAATTAAATGTGCATAGTTTATTTCAACCTTTCTCTGTTTTGCCAATTTTTGTTGTACTTTTCCAGGCTCCTTCATTTGGCCACCACTCAGGCATAATAAACTACTGTAATGATCTGTCACTAAGGACTTCCACACTATCCCCATAATGTTCTCATATTCCTTATAACCTTTTTCGTCTCGTAATAATATATGATCGAGACAACTCTCACTATCCTTTCTAGTTACCTTATTTATACATGGAACAAACCCTAGCTCCATCAACGCATTTAAGTAGTAATTTTTCAAGTCTTCATCCATAGAATTTTCGTTAATATCAATATTTATGTCACCTAGAATTATGTCAATACATTCCATATTATGTTCCTTATTGCAAATATCCCTCAATTCATCTATGACCTTATAAACATTCAAATTGCTTGGTGATCGGTAAATACATATCAGCCTATATAATTTATCCTCAAACTTAAACATACACATGTAACAACATGCACCTTCGTGTTTTAAGTCTTTAGTTTCTATATTTTTGCATCCATCTTCTAAAAACTCTGCAAATTCTTGACACAACGGTTTATTATCTTCCTTGTGCAGATCACCCTTCTGTCTATACCAGACTGTATTGCAAATCGGCACCATACCATATTCTCACCGTACTCATACCATACCATACGAATTTCTTTCCTATCATATCATACTATATTATACCAAATCATACATACAATAATATACCATACCATACTCATACCATGTCATACAAACCGAGTGAATATTGAAATGTCATCCATTTCTGACCTATATTTAAAATTTCAAGTATCTAGCTCATCATCAAAATTTAATTTGTTTAAACAAATAGGTATTATTTAAACAATTTTACAGACGAGAAACCGAGTGAATCCAGTTCTGTGATCCAGTTCTGACCTATTTTTGAAATTTCAAGTCAATAGCTCATCATCAAAATTTAATTTGTATTATTACAAAAAGGTATTATTTAAACAATTTTACAGATGAGAAACCGAGTAAATATTGCAATGTGGTCTATCCCCGACTCACGGTTAAAATTTCTAGACTGTACTTTACCGGGAAGATGACAAAAGGTAGTTTTATTCTGGGCGTCTGGGGGTTGGGTCACATAACGGCCGTTTTCGACGCGAAAGTTTAGTGTTTTTCCTAAACCTTTGCGCGCTCACTGTGAACGAACGGCTGGTCGCACAAAAATCCAATTGGTCTTAAAAGATTCGTAATTTTTCAGGTCATTCAAAAGTGAACTAAAAATTACACGGTTCAGTCAAATATTTTGAGATATGACATTGTCGAAATTTTAAATTTCGTTTTGAACCCCTTCCCCTTGACCTAGGGTTATGAAAAGTTTCGAGGACCATTGTGGGGCTGGTCCAAACCCAGAAACCGAATTTCGTAATTTTAACTCAACGCTAACTGGGCAAAGTGGCGCGGACGGCGTACGGCGGACGGCGTACGGCGTACGGGTGACGGACGGATTTTTTTTTATTCGATTTTCTGAATCTACGTGTCTTGAAACGTAAACCAACAAATTTTGAGGGGGGGTTAAAAATTTTTTTTCTTTGGGCGATTCCAATGGTTCATTATCGAAGATAATAAACCAAAATACTGTTATGCCACTGCTTCTGTTTATATAAGTGGATGAATTAAAGGATTTATAATTGGGTATTTTTTGAATTGTACTTTGTGCACAGTTCCAGGTTTCAGTAAGACATATAACATTTGGTTTTTCGAAAATAAAGTTAAGTTCAAAAGAAATTCGTCAAAATTTTTACTTAGACTTCTAATATTTGTATTAAGTAACAGAAAATCTTTTTTATGGCTATAAAGCAAATCATTCAATGCATGAATATCACTGCAATCAATTTCGACCAACAGGTCTGCAATCAGATTAATTTCATCTATACAGGAAAGCCCAGTTTCAGGGGCTTGCCGCATAAGTCCCAGGAGCAGGTACTCCTGTAGAAATGCATGATAGGCAACACGCAGTGGTTCATGTTGCCGCAGCTTCGCCTCCAAGTCGTACCACCTCCTTAGGGCAATATCACGGGATTGGCCTAAGGGTGGAAACGTCGAAGGGTCCTTAAAGGGTAACCTCCCACCGTAGGTTCCTGATGACAGGCGTGAAAGGATAGAACTGAAATGAGTATTGGCCACTTGATGAAGGGGATCTGCAGTAGAGACTTCCTCTGCTTGCAAGAATTGCTGTACGGGCTTCTCCAGTGACATGGAACCAGTAAGTAGGCACAGACGAGAGGATAGGGAGGGCAATGGCACACGACCTACAATAGCCCAACCAAAGATGGTTTTTATAGCAGCTGGGTTTCCATGGATGACCTCACCACCACCCTGAAGTACTTCGTTGATAATCTCGGCCCAATGAGGAAATCAATTTTACCAGGTTCGTGAAACGACCGATCTGCAAGTTCTAGGTGGGAAAATTGGTTGTACACTTCCTGTGAAAGGGCTACTTTGGGTTGATCATAACATATGTGGGACACCACTGCTGCTTCTGTGGATATATGGGTATTGGGGGACAACCTGGAGGCAAGAGCACAAGAGACAATACCACCCGACCTGCCAACCGGTTGTTGCATGGCACCACAGAGTTCCTGCTGGAAAGGTGTCACTGGAAGTCCGAGTCGTTGGTTGCAGTCACTAGTAATCATGTTGATTTCGGACCCTGGATCGAGAATGCAGCGGATAGGGACCCATCGGTGGTGACGATCACGGATGAGTGCCTGAATGGTAGCCAGCACCACAACCGGCCGTTCCTGGGTAGTACCTGTCAGCAATGAGCTGACCGAAGACTGTGGTTGGAACTTGGTGGTTGCAGTAGAGGTTGATGGGAGAGGAGCTGCGGAAATATTGGACGCTGAAGTGTCAAAATGCAACGAGGAGTGATGAGATGAACTTTTGCAGGTAATACAACGGCCACGCGATTTACATTGAGTAGAAGAGTGGGTGCCTAAACATTTGAAACATTGAGTAGAAGAGTGGGTGCCTAAACATTTGAAACAGAGCTTCTTTTCTACGAGCCAAGCACGTTTATCAGCGTGAGCGAGCGCAGAACACGTAGGACATGCATAAATCTTATGGACGTCAGAGGAACAATGGGAGCATTTCGATGACGAAGGGTGGGAGCGATTGGCTTCATAGGAGTTGGAAGGGCTGGATGAGGGTGACACAAGCAATGTTTGGACTCCCGATGACTTTGGCATCAATGGTTTGTAGGCAGGTTTGACGTTGTTATTTACCCTAGGGGTTTTAACTGAGGTTTGGGCCATTATCTCCTTAATACGTACTTGGTCCTGAACGAATAACTTTAGCTCTTCAAAGGTGGGGATGACATCTCGATTGCTGAGTGAATGCTCGAATGAGCTACGCATATTCGTCGGTAAGCAACGGAACGCCAAGCTAAACATGATGAAATCGTGAGAATCATCAATACCTAAATTGAGAAACGCTTGCCTATTCGTACTGAATACATCCAAAAATGATTGTAGTTCATTTATACTCTCATTGGCTAAAGGTGAGAAAGCAAACATTTTATTCAGATGATGGGTGGCCCGAATCCGCACATTATTAAAATTATCGCAGATTGTTTGATATGCGATGTCATAATCGGCATCCGTAATGTTTAGGTTTTCAATAAGCTTTCGTGGCGTACCCGCAAGTAATGAACGTAGGTAAGTGAGTTTTACAGCACCAGAATAAGAGCTTGAATGAACTGCGGCGTTGTAAAGCGCAAAAAAATTACTAAAGGTTTCCGGATCCCCACTCCATACTGGTACCTCCAATTTGGGTAATTTAATTTGAGGTTTGACCTCAACCGTACTGGCTGCAGAAGCGTTGAGGGATTCATCGGCTACTCGTTGTAAGGAGCTTTCAACAGAACGAATTGTATAATATTGTAAAAGGATTTGAAGGGCGAATTATAAAATAACAGAATCGGAAACAACTATCTTGCTTGAGATGCAAAACACAACAACCGGTTTTTTTATATTTCGTGACAATCATCAACAATTCAATAACGTGGTGGGTAATCATTATATACACTGGAGTTAGGTAGTCCCTAACTCCTAACACTATCCTCCCTCTTCTTTAGTTCTAGACCATAACTGGCCAGATGATCTGCGTGGACTATCCTTGTCTTTCGATTTGGCAGTCGTATTCTGAAAACGACGTCGCTCAGGCTTTTCATGATCTGACAGGGACCAATCCAATTTGACTGAAGTTTTGGGCAGACACCTACTCTGCGTTGGGGCCAGAAATACCAGACCTTGTTTCCCACTGTGAACCTAGGTGCCTCTGCTCTAACATCATAACGCTTCTTGCTATCTCTTGCAACCTGCAATAACTGGTTCCGTGTCAGTTCGTGACTCTGGCGCAGCTTTTCCTGCAGCTGTTTTGCGTACATTGTTATTGGCACGTTCTCGTCTGGTCTTCTGTCAACCAGCAAGTGAACTGGTAGAGTCAATGCACGTCCTAGAGTCAACTCCGCTGGAGAAAAGCCTGTTGATGAATGTGCAGTTGCTCTGTAAGCAAGGAGCACACATGGTAGCCACAGATCCCATTCCCGTTGATTGTTCTCAATAGTTTTGGCGAGCATGTTCCACAAAGTCCTGTTGAAACGTTCAACGAGGCCGTCACTCTGGGGCCGACCTGGTGTAGTCCTCGTTTTGTGAATTTGGAGCATCTTCATCACCTCTTTAAACACTGTAGCTTCAAAGCCGGTTCCTTGGTCTGTGTGAAGCTCTCTTGGGACCCCAAATCTTGAAATTACGGTGTCTATCAATCCTCGAGCCAACGTATCCGCCTTGACGTCTGTAATAGGGAACGCTTCCGGCCATTTTGTGTAATAGTCAATTACTACAGCAATGTACCTATTTCCTCGATCAGTCACAGGAAGAGGTCCAATTATATCCATTCCTATCCGTTCAAATGGCGCTCCACTGGTATGTGATTTCATTGGCGCTTTTCCTTTGGGATTGTGTCTTCTTCGACATGTATCACAAGTGGCACAGTGTAGTTTTACATCCTTCTGGAGGCCAGGCCAGTAGAACTTCGCTCGGATTACCCCTAATGTTCGCCTGCAACCGAAGTGTCCCAACCCATGGCTGGTACTCAGAACCTCCTCCTTTCTAGCATGAGGTACCACAATCTGCTCTAAAATCTGGGTGCCTGCATCATTTTCCCAAATCCGTACCAAGATACCATCTGAAATTTTAAGGCTTCCAAACATGGCCCAAAGGCTTTTTGAAACTGGTCCAAGAGGTGAGACAATCTGCCATGATGGCCGCTTACCCTCTTCAACCCAGGTGTACACAGGGCGCAATTCAGGATCTGCTTTCTGTGCGGTAATCCATGATTCACCTTCAACTTCCAGCCTTATTCTCTGAACAACAACTTGGCTGCCTTGTTTCATTTCCTGTCGGAGACAATTTTTGCACCCTACATCAGCACAAGGCCTTCTCGACATCCCATCCGCATTTAGGTGCTCCCTACCAGGTCGATGCACCATCTTGTAGTTGTATGGGGTCAAGATCTGTTGCCATCGTGCCAGCTGCCCATCAGGTTCCTTGAAGGTTTTTAGCCATAGCAACGAGGCGTGGTCTGTCCAAACAATAAATTCTTCCCCACTGTCAAGGCCGTACGACTGGAAATGATGAAGTGCTTTAATTAAACTTAACAATTCCTTCCGTGTTGTGCAGTAATTCCTCTCAGGTTTAGATAGACATTTGCTGAAATAAGCAATTACACGTTCATTGCCTTCCTGTAACTGTGATAGTACTGCTCCAACCGCTTTATCTGAAGCATCAGTGTCCAGAATAAACATTGCTCCCTGAACTGGATGGCTTAGAATTGGGGGTTTGGTAAGGACAGACTTGATATCTTCAAAAGCATTTTGACATTCGTAACTCCATTTGAACTCTGCCTTACCATCTTGCAGGGCATATAGTGGAGCAACTATTTTGGCAAAATTATCAACAAAACACCTATAAGAGGAACAAAAACCAAGAAATGTTCTTACTTCCTTCACTGAAGTTGGGACTGGCCATTCAGCTACCTTTAATATTTTCTGTGGGTCTGCGGCTATACCCTGCCCTGAAATCACAAATCCGAGGTATTTTACTTCTCTGGCAAAGAGATGGCACTTCTTCGGGTTCAATTTCACTCCAGCCTTTCTCATTACATTCATCACCCTCCTCAGCCACTGCAGATGCTCCTCAAAGTCTCCATTGTCGACAAGCACATCGTCCAAATACACCTTCACACGGCCTTGTTGTATCTCTTCCTGCAGGATCCCTGACATGGCTCGCTGGAATGTAGCGGGTGCATTACACAGGCCAAATGGCATCTTTTTGAAATGCCAGAGACCCCGTGGCGTTCAAAATGCCGTCTTCTCACGGTCAGAGGCTGTCATCGCTATCTGCCAATAGCCAGATTGAAGATCCAAGGTTGAAAATCATGAGCTGCCAGCCAGTCCACCAGTCAACTCGTCTATCTTCGGGAGAGGAAAAGAGTCTTTCCTGGTAACAGAATTTAACTGGCGGTAATCTATACAAAACCTTGTAGAGCCATCTTTTTTTGGAACTAATACGATGGGGCTTTGTGATGGTTCTATTACCCCCGTTTGCTGCATATCTCTGATCAGTTTGTCAATTTCTTCCAGACGATGTGGAGGGATTCTTCGTGGTGCTTGTCTTATGGGGGAGTGGTCTCCTACATTTACAGAATGTGTTACATTGTTGATACACCCCAAATCTGTTCCATTTCTAGCAAACACGTCCGAACAGTCTAACAAAAACGTTTTTATTTTATTTTTTTGCTCCACTGATACACCTTCAATTGCCAACTGCTGCATATGTTTCGGTAGCTCCCCTTCCTGTACTCCTGATTCATTATCATCGCAAATATTGTTGTCCAGTGGAGATAACTCGTGCGTACTGTCTGTATCTTCTTTTTCCACTTCTGCCCTTGCACTTACATCCAAGCATTCCAACCTCTGACCATCCACCAGCACAGCATTGTTGGCTGGGTCAATTACACACTGCTCCCGGCTCAAGAAATCCATACCAAGAACGCAATCCTCGTGTATATCTGCCACAAGAACATTGTGGGGTCGTTCCTTTCCATCTCCCAGGTCAAACAAGACTCGAGCCTGACCATGTACTGGAATAATATCCCCTGACACTGTTCTAATTGTTATTTTTCTATCCTTCTTTAATACAACTTGAGCCCTCTTTGTTACATTGACATTCAAAATTGTTCTTGTGGCACCTGTATCCACAACCAATTCACAAGCGCATCCATTAATAGTTCCGTACAATATTAGCGAGGATGTTGCCGCTCGATACACTACTCCCTCTAAAGCCAAGAGTGGAGCTTGTACTTGGGGCTCATTTCTAGACGTCGGTATGTGCCCCTTCATTCCGACTGTGATGCGTTTCCCGATCCGGGCAATGTAGTGGGTGGTTGACGAACCATCTGGTTATCCATTGGTCTAGTTTGTCATTGGCGTTGGGCTATACAGGCATTCGTGTTGGGTTGGGGACCTGTCCCAGCTCTTGGTGGATAAGAACATACCCTCGCCAAATGTCCAACTTGTCCACACCTCCAACAAACAAGAGGATTTGCCCTATGAAATCTTGGGTATCTGGGGGGCCTTGAAGTTGCGTCAGCTTTTTGAATTATATTAGGAGCTGATGGAGCCACTGCTCTCAAAACTTGGTCTTCCCCCCCAATGTCTTCCAGATGTCTCACTGCCTGTGGCCTTACTTGCTGTACCGTCTCCATTCTCAACGCAACTGCAATTGCCTCATCCATGGATTTAGGCCCTACAGTCAAGACTTTTTCTCTTAAAGCCTGATCCCTCAACCCCCTAACGAACAAATGTACCAGCATACTTTCTGCACCTGGTGAGATGTCAGGCAAGGCTCTTCTTGCCAATGTTTTGAGAGTTTGATGGAAAGCGCTTAAATCTTCCTTACTGTCCTGTACCCGAGACATGAGAAGGGTCATGAAGCGCTGCTCTTGGTGGCAAAATCCAAACCTAGCTTCCAACGCTTTTATCAGTACATCGTATGAACCAGATGGGCCTACCTGAGCAAGGACTTCCCTCGCAGCTCCTGAGAGAACTGACGTAAGTGCAGCTGCCTTGTCCTGATCATTCCAACCATTTCTTTCAGCTATTGTTGAGAACTGGAGGTAATAAGATTCCCATTCGTCAGAACCATTGATGTGATGGGTCTGGGTGCAGTTTGGACATCCACATTGCTTGTCCCATGTACTAACCGCCCAAGCTCCTGGAGAATAGCTGTCTGGGTTTCAAGAATGTTTTGCATGACTGAGGTGAATGAACTCAATTGCTCTCTCAGCGCTGTCTCTGAATCTTTACTTTGCTGTTGAAGTATGTGACGAAGCTCACCTAAGAAGGCACCCCTCTCATCGTCCCAAAACTTCATCATCTGATCTAATGAACTGTCTAGGTTTCTGGTTGTGATGTCTATTGGGACTGTCTCAGGATGTTGGTCTCCCAATTGTCCTTCTTGAGTGACTTGCTCCTGTAGTTCGTTACTTTCCAACTCCTCCGGACGGGAACGAACTGTTGATCTCGTGTCCATCCCACCGCTGTCACCAGTGTAAAAGGATTTGAAGGGCGAATTATAAAATAACAGAATCGGAAACAACTATCTTGCTTGAGATGCAAAACACAACAACCGGTTTTTTTATATTTCGTGACAATCATCAACAATTCAATAACGTGGTGGGTAATCATTATATACACTGGAGTTAGGTAGTCCCTAACTCCTAACACTATAAATCATAGGATGATTTATTAACACACTCACAAGGTAATTGATCCGGAGTGGTTGCGTCCAAATTGGTAACGAGAATATCATTCTGAACTGAATCAAATTGCTGTCTAATATTTTCCAAGTTTCCGCAACTTGCCAAAAATACGTTGGTAGCTCCAGGTTGAACAGATTCTGCCAGAGTATAATCTTTAATTTGTTGCAACTGGGCGAATATACTCTCGCGTTTGCGTTTTTATAAACGCAACGCACGGGACACCGTCTCAGGAGAAAATACTGACTGACTTGAACGAAAAGTCGGTACGTGTAAACGGACATGCGATATTCGACAAATCGTTACAACTTGTCAACGACGATTTGTCGTTCAATTTGTCGTAGGGTGTAAACCCGCCTACGGACAAACTGGAACGTGCGCGGTTTGGTGAGCAAACAAGGGATTATCGGTTATAGGTTGTGGCCACAAATCACCACGTGAGATGATTTATGAGACCCGACAAATGATTTCCCAACTGATTCGAAGAAGCTTGGACGCAAGATTAATTCGTCGGACAATAGATTTGTTTCACCTTTCACTGGCGGAATAATGTCCGTAGTTTACGAGTCGGCGGAATAACAGAATAATGATATCACAAATTGATTGAATTAATAAGCGAATCAATACCTAATTAGTTTAATAAAATTGAACTAAAAGGAACGGATGAATTGTTATTCGACTGTTTAATATATTATTTGCAATATATGAACACGATCCGGTTCGAAAAAGGACCACTTGTTTTTTTTTTTTTTTTCTTTTTTTTGTGATGGCACAAAAGAGAGAAATGCGATGACGCGAGAGGGTTGCCGATAGCGGACGAGGAGAAGGCTCGAAGGACCACTTGTTAGAGATCGTGCTGGCGTGTTACTCAGAGGGAGTGGACTGTGTAGGTAATTGTGATATTTAGAGGTATTATGGAAGGCGACAAGGATGTTCTGCTTCGAAACTTATAAAAGACGAGGTACTCACAGGTTCGGTGCGATGAGAAGGGGCTTACCGGCCGGTAACGTCCTCGAGCTGTCCAGGAAGGTATTTCGAAGCAGAGACAACACAGGGAGGAGAAGTTATTTGAGTTTAAATTAAACAGTCCAATACTTTGGGTAAGTGCAATAGAAAAGCGTTAATAACGCGAGTTATGGAGAAAATGTAGGAAATAATTGTGATAACACGTGAGCAAGTTCGAATAGCGGCACCGATGACGGCGAAGAGACGAATGGGAAAACGTGTCGCGTTTTCGATTGTTGCCGATTGCGGCAGATGGCAGCACTGCACCGACTCCACAATTAAGTTGATGTTTGAAGGCGCCAACACTTATTATTATGAATTATCACTAATTAATAATAATTTTATCAAGTACCTAGTGGGAATTATTATAATTTATTGTTAGGTATTAATAATTTGTATTTATTATTAATAATAATTATTATTAATTATTATTATTAATTATTATTATTAATTATTATTAATTAATACGATATTCGGCTGTTGTATTCAAATGGGTTCCTTTGTGCAGAACCTGAATGATAGAGATGATGAATTAATTACAAATAAAATGTACCGATATAAATCTGGGGTTTTTAATACTACGTCGGTAATAATTTTTCTATAAAAGAAGTACCTACCAACAAACATTCGAAATTACCTTCATTTCCGTAGCACGAAACGTACCTCAACAAAAAACTCGACATCACTAAAACCATATGATGTTCCAAACAGCTCGTTAGTATGAAAATCAACCTGCATTTCAACCGTTTGATTCACGATCGTGTTGATTGGCTGGTCGTACAAACCTGTGGATGGTCTTAACGAATTCTGAGGAATAAACTCTGTCTAAATATGAAATGAAAAACATACCGTTTGATGGGAATTTTTCGAAATTTGAAATTTTCAAAATTTCAAAATTCGTTTTGAACCCCTACCCCTTGGTTTAAGTTTATGAAAAGTTTCGAGGATCATTGTGGGGCTGGTCGGAACCCGTAACAAAAATTTCGAAATTTTAGCTCAACGTTAACTGGGCAAAGTGTAGCGGACGGCGGACGGACGGATTATTTTTTATTCGATTTTCTGAATCTACGTATCTTGAAACGTAAACCAACAAATTTTGAGAGGGGGTTAAAAAATTTTCTTCTTTGGGCAATTCCAATGGTTCATTATCGAAGATAATAAACCAAAAACTCTGCAAATTCTTAACACAACGGTTTATTATCTTCCTTGTGCAGATCACCCTTCTGTCTATACCAGACTGTGTTGCAAATCGGCACCATACCATATTCTCACCGTACTCATACCATACCATACGAATTTCTTTCCTATCATACCATACTGTACTATACCAAATCATACATACAATAATATACCATACCATACTCATACCATGTCATACAAACCGAGTGAATATTGAAATGTCATCCATTTCTGACCTATATTTAAAATTTCAAGTATCTAGCTCATCATAAAAATTTAATTCGTTTAAACAAATAGGTATTATTTAACCAATTTTACAGATGAGAAACCGAGTGAATATTGCAATGTGGTCTATCCCCGAGTGACGGTTAAAATTTCTAGACTGTAGTTTACCGGGAAGATGAAAAAAGGCAGTTTTATTCAGGGCGTCTGGGGGGTTGACCCACCTAACGGCCGTTTTCGACGCGAAGTTCAGTGTTTTTCCTAAACCTTTGCGCGCTCACTGTGAACGAACGGCTAGTCGCACAAAAATCCAATTGGTCTTAAAAGATTCGTATTTTTTCAGGTCATTTAAAAGTGAACTAAAAATTACACGGTTCAGTTAAATATTTTGAGATATGACATTGTCGAAATTTTAAATTTCGTTTTGAACCCCTTCCCCTTGACCTTGGGTTATGAAAAGTTTCGAGGACCATTGTGGGGTTGGTTGGAACCCATAAAAAAATTTCGTAATTTTAACTCAACGCTAACTGGGCAAAGTGCCGCAGACGTTGGACGGCGGACGGATTTTGGTTTATTATCTTCGATAATGAACCATTGGAATCGCCAAAAGAAAAAAATTTGTTAACCCCCCCTCAAAATTTGTTGGCTTACGTTTCAAGATACGTATATTCAGAACATCGAATAAAAAAAAATCCGTCCATCCGCCGTACGCTGTCCGCCGTCCGCGGCACTTTGCCCAGTTAGCGATGAGTTAAAATTTTGAATTTTTTTTTTTTTTTATGGGTTCCAACCAACCCCACAATGGTCCTCGAAACTTTTCATAACCCCTGGGTCAAGGGGAAGGGGTTCAAAACGAATTTTGAAATTTTGAAAATTCCAAAACTCGAACAATTCCCATCAAACGGTATGTTTTCCACAGCTTTGTACGACCAGCCGTTCGTTCACAATGACGGCTCAAAGGTTGAATCTGTCAACACGATCGTGAATCAAACGGTTGAAATACAGGTCAATTTTCATACTAACGAGCTGTTTGGAACATCATATGGTTTTAGTGATGTCGAGTTTTTTGTTCTGAGGTACGTTTCGTGCTACGGAAATGAAGGTAATTCGAATGTTTGTTGGTAGGTACTTCTTTTACAGAAAAATTATTGCTGACGTAGTATTAAAAACCCCAGAATTATATCGGTACATTTTATTTTACATTTTATTCTACGCGTTGCATATATGCAACGCAGGGCAGTAATGGGTTAATTCATCACCTCTATCATTCAGGTTCTGCACAAAGGAACCCAGTCAATTCCAACAGTCGGATATCGTATTAATTAATCATAATTAATAATAATTATTATTAATAGAAAAATATAAATTATTAATACCTAACAATAAATTATAATAATTTTCACTAGGTACTTGATAAAATTATTAATAATAGCTCATGGTCTACAAATATTGAGTTACCTAATGAATAATATGTAATAATAATTATCAATAATGAAGCATAAACATTATTAGTAACCAATAATAAATATCAATTATTTACACTACTTGATAATAATAACTAATAATTAATTATAATTCATAATAATAATTGATCTATCATTCAGTAATCGAGACAGTAGGGCAGGAGTGCTCAAACTTGAACTGCTGGCGATCAACCTCAATATTTTTAGACCTTTTACGATCGACTCTGAGAGACTGCAAGTGTGTGTGATGCAGGGTTGTCGTACATACACGATACACCCTACCTAACTAAGTAGGGCGTACCGTAGTATATATAGATATTAGCTTTCTGCACAATATAGGTACATTATTTTAGTCAAGGTTTGGGTTAGGTTTAGTTAGGTTCTTCTCTACAATATCAATTGAAAAACTCGTAGTTATTCAAAATTGCGAGTTTATTGGTTGTTACAATACAAAAGAGTTACATATGGTGTTAAACTTAACTAAGGAGTGGTTTTGAATGTTGAAGCGTGGCACTGCATGTCCTCAGCATACTTTTCATAAGATGGTACGTAACCATTGAGTGCTAATCGCAAGCATGATGACATAATATGTCATCATGATCATATTATGATCGTCAGTTAGTCGATTGCGATATTTTGACTTAATTATCTTCATTTCAGAAAATGCAGACTCGCACAAGTAAGTTGGCCCAAAAAATGCCGTCAGTTGAAGGGCGATTTGCCTTACATTCGGATATTTATCTTCAGATATAAAACACCAGAAATTTGTATCAGATGCTGTAGCATTGAGATGCATATCTGATATAATCTGCACCAACTCATTTTCAACAGAACATGAGTTCATATTAAACTGACTTGCTATTTCAGTAGCTAATTCCTCAATGTTTTTACATGGAAAAGGATATCTCATAAATTATGCTATATTTTCTAATTTACTGCAATCATAAAAACGCATTTCGAATTGTCCCAAAATATTTGATAATTCAGCCTCATACGTATCATAATTCAACTGAGGAATTCTTGCTTTCAAAGACGGAAAATGTTTCAGATCCTTTCTTTTCAGTTGATCTATCATAAGTTGCAATTTACTTTTGAATGCGTTTACAGCGCTAATCATCTCAATAATAGTTTTTCCTTTACCATGAAGCTCCAAGTTAACGGTGTTTCAGTGCATTGTGATGTCAGTCAAAAATGCCAAATCATTTAGCCATTTTTCGTTTTTCAAAATCTGAGTGTCATCACCTCTTTCGTCTAGAAAAGCTGTTATTTCGGGCAATAATTCTTGAAACCTTTCTAGGAATTTTCCGCGACTCAACCACCTGACGTCCGTGTGAAGAACTAAATCAGTGTGTTCAGCTGACTCCCTATCTTTGATAAAGCCACCTTTTGCCGCAAGCAGTGTTATTGTATTACGTAATAAATTTTTGTAGTTTAGTTACCTACCTACTTATTAAACATTTTTTTCTTCTCGAGATCTACCCAAAAAGCACTCGCGATCGACCAGTCGATCGCGATCGACCGTTTGAGCACCCCTGCAGTAGGGTGATCTGTACAAAGAAGATAATAAACCGTTTTGTCAAGAATTTGCAGAGTTTTTGGTTTATTATCTTCGATGATGAACCATTGGAATCGCCCAATGAAAAAAAGTTTTTAACCTCCTCTCAAAATTTGCTGGTTTACGTTTCAAGATACGTAGATTCAGAAAATCGCATTTAAAAAAAAAAAAAAAAAAAAATCGTTCCGTCCGCCGTACGCGGCACTTTGCCCAGTTAGCTTTTAGCTAAAATTTCGAAATTTTTGTTACGTGTTCCGACTAACCCCAGGACAATGATCCTCGAAGCTTTTCATAACCCTAGGTCGAGGGGAAGGGTTTCAAAACTCGAAAAATTCCCATCAAACGCTATGTTTTTGGTTTATTATTTAGATACAGTTTATTCTAGTACAAGTATGTACCTACCTGTACTTCTTTTGTAGAAAAATTATTGCCGACATAGTATTACAAACCCCAGAATTATATATATTCGGTACATTTTATTTGTAATTAATTCATCATCTCTATCATTCAGGTTCTGCACAAAGCAACACAGGCGATTCCAACAGCCGGATATCGTATTAATCAATCATAGGTACCCAATTAATAATAATTATTATTAATAATAAATACAAATTATTAATACCTAACAATAAATTATAATAATTTTCACTAGTACTTGATAAAATTATTAATAATTAGTGATAATTCATCATAATAATTAATCTAACATTTAGGATCTAGACATTTAGACCTGGTGATCTGTACAAAGAAGATAATGAACCGATGTGTCAAGAATTTGCAGAGTTTTTCTTATTCGATTTTCTGAATCTACGTATCTTGATACGTAAACCAACAAATTTTTACAAGGGGTTAAAAAAATTTTTTCTTTGGGCGGTTCCAATGGTTCATCATCGAAGATAATAAACCAAAAACTTTTTTCAATGGTTGTATTGATATAATTATATTTTCATTTTATAGAATTGGTTTTTCTAGCTACGTGCTTCAGATGCAATTCACGCATTGTAGGTACCTACCAACCTGAAGGTGCAGTACCGAAAATGTGCTTTCTTTGGATTTTGTGGTGCCAATGCATTAAGATTGTTGAAGCCATTCCAATCGCTAGAAGTTTAGAATTTCATTTATGAAAGTTTCTATAGAGTTATAAGGCACTGGAGAGCAGGAAGGAAGGAGTGTCCTCTGAAATATGAAATTGAGTTAGAGAAGTTGAGTTTAAGTTGTCGGTGGGGGAGGGTGTTGTACGCGGAGGGAGTGGGAGAGGTATAAAGTTATATTCCCTTTTAACGAAAAGTCCCATGACGGCGGTGGATGCGGTGAGGGGTCTCTTTAAAAGGAAGGCAGAGGCGCCTGGTCCTGTCGTAAAACCCCGCGCTAGACAATGAATTCCCAAATCACCTTAAAGAAGGTGATTCTCCTTTTCCTTTAAAGAAGATTTTAAGGAAAGGGCGGGGAATTTCGAATACTTTCCTTCTTTCCGGCACCCTCCGCTCCTCTCATCGTCCCAGATCTCAGTCCCTATCTCTCAAAAGGACAGCGATATTGGCGGCGTAGTAAAGGACTTCCTCCAAGAATCCATACAATATCGAGCGCATATTTACCCCATTTATAATAAAGTTTGCGCCTGGATTGAATGAAAGTCGGGTTTTCTCGCCATATCTGGGATGGAAGGGGAGGTTTCAGAAGGCCCAACCCCTTCTGGTTCTTGTCTCTTGAGGAAGGTTTCCGGGAGGTTCACCTCAGTGTTTCCGAGCTCCACCTCTTTCCGCTTTTAACTTTTGCACCTCTTTTCATATTCCGGTCGAAGCCCTTTTTCCCCATTATCCACCCAGCGGATCACTCCTCCCACCTTAAAAAATTCTCTGTGAGATCTATTGGTAGAGCTATCCAGTATGATGGGAATGCTTTTGGCCAAATCCGTGGTGCTCTTTTATCACAAAAACCCTTGTATCCTTGAATCCAATAGATACGTCTCCTACAATACGAGATATTGGCCAGGGTAACATAAATAATCCTAAGACTTGCTTGGTTATGTTTACCAGAAGTCTTGTATGTCTACTGTTCGGCTGCAGCCTCTCACCGCGAAAAAATAAATAAATCAAATACGCTTTCAGATAAAATTGTAAAATCTCCAAAATTGTAAAACCTGCAGGTGGTTGAACGTCACGTCCCGTTAGCTTACCTGAGTAATCCCTACACCTCTTTAGTTACCCCTACACCTGTGCACTTGTCAACACACCTGTTGACATACAATATTGACAAACTGTAGTAACTTCTTAATCTCAACATCAAGTAGGTAGTTTGTAATCTTCAATACTTCCCCGCGAACTATCTACTGTAGTGTTCCGTCCAACTCCCAGTAACTTGGTGAAGTGTTGATGATTCGCGCTTGGTAACGCTTTCGTAAGCACGTCAGCAATCATGTTTTCTGTTTTCTGAAATTTGATTTCAATGTTCTTGTTTTCGACATGTGTCCGAATGAAATGATGCCTGATGTCGATGTGTTTGGTTCGTGAGTGTTGTGTCGGATTTTTAGCGAGGTATTGCGGACCTTGGTTGTCATTGTGGATTACCACTGTGTCAGGACATACTGGTGACCCCAGCGATCCAATTAGGTTTTTCAAAGCTAGAGCTTCCTTCGTCGCTTCCGAAATCGCCATATACTCTGCTTCAACAGTTGACAGAGCTACTGTTTGCTGCTTCCTGCTTTCCCATGTGACTGTGGCGCCTCCCAGAATGAATACATATCCTGTGTAGGATCTTCGGTCGTCCAAGCAGGAATCCCAGTCAGCATCAGCATGTCCAGCCAGATCTTCATGAGTTTTTCTGAATGTCAGCCCATAATCCAATGTACCTTTCAAATAGCGTAAAATGCGCTTGGCGGCTGACCAATGCTTTCTGGTGTAGCAGCTGTTGAATTGGCTCAAGAAATTCACCGAGTGTGCTATGTCAGGTCGAGTGCACACTGACAGATACAGCAATGAGCCTATGAGCTGCTGGTAGGGGATCAATTTCATCTTGTCTTCAGACGGCGGCGTAGGAGACTTTCGTAGTTTTGTTCCCGTATACAGCGGCGTTTTTACTGTCTTGGAGTTTTCCATGTTGAAACGTTTGAGCAGTTCGTTTATGTATTTCTTTTGGCTCATAAATATCTTCCCCTCGTTTCTATCATGGACAACTTCAGTCCGTAGTGTAGATTTCCTAGGTCTTTCATTTTGAAACTTTTCGTCAACTCTTCTTTCGTTTCAGTTATCCAAGTCGGTCTGTTCGACGTAATCCATAAATCATCAACGTATATAGCAACAAACAAGATGCCATCTTGACTTTGTTTCTTGTGATAGAAACATGGATCACTGGCAAGCGGTAGTAGTCCCATTTTCTTTAGACGTTCGTCCAACTTGAGATACCACTGTTTGCCAGCCTGTTTTAGTCCATACAGCGCCTTTCTCAGTCGACACACCTTGTTGCCACTCCTTAATTCTTGAAGCATTTTGTAGCTTGTCTTCTTCAATTTCTTGTTTGTTCGATTAATAGACTCCAATGTCTCTTCAAATAGCTCTGGAACATTCATGTAAACATTTTCATCGAGCTCTCCATTCAAGAATGCTAGAATCCATTTGATGAACTTCTAAATCGTGCTCTACTGCTATTGCCATTAGGACACGAATCGAACTCATCCTTACTACTGGTGCAAATGTTTCTTTGAAATGTACACCATACTTCTGATTGTAACCTTTTGCAACTATTCTGGGTTCTCTTCTTTCCAATGTGCCATCGGCTTTCAACTTTTCACAAAGTATCAATCTGCAACCTATGCTATTTTCATTCTTTGGTTTATCCACTATTTCGAAGGTTCCATTGACGTATACTCTGATTTTATGGATTCTCGCCAATCTTTTGCATCTGGTCCTGAGAGTGCATCCTTCAATGATATTTCTGCAACTGATGCAAATTCTTGATTCTTCCATTCTGCAGTATTGGTTTTTGGAATAGTTTTCTCCACTGTCTTGTAAAGTTTCCGAGGTCTTCCCCTGGACCCAGATCTTGTTATACGAGGTTGACCACGAGCTCTACACGTTATTGTGCTTGATGGTGAAGAAATATTTGAATCACTTTCTTCGTTTTCATTTGTTTCTTCCTCTTCGAAGATTCCATCCGGTTCTTTTATAATATTATTTTCTTGCTGTTTGTTAGCTCCATTCTTATTCTGACATATATTTATCTTCATTTCTGGAGTTTTTACTTGACTTTCTATTTCCTCTTCAAACATAAAGTCATTAAATTTATCTTCATCTCCAAATTCATCTAAGAATTTCACGTCTCCTGAAACTTCCACTTTTCTTTCATCTTTCACCCATACTCTATAAGCCTCTGACTGTGCTGAATAACCAATAAATATACATGATTTTTCACGAGAATCAAATTTTCCTTTTGTAGGGTTCTTGTTCAAAACATACGCGTTACAGCCAAATGTTCTAAAATATGATACAATTGGAGGTTTTCCAGTCAATCTCTCATACGGTGTCTCTCCTCCAATGGTTCTTGACGGACATCTGTTTCTTATGTGATTTGCGGTGAATAAAGCTTCTGCCCAAAACCTTGAAGATAATTTTGCCTGGATTAGTAGACATCTAGATGTTTCAGATTCAAGTCCATATGTTTTCCTTGAATTTTGACAACCCCTTTTCCTCTAATTTTTGTCGAACTATTATCAGCTAGATTAACTGTACCAATATTATCTATGTTTTCTAGTTTTACAAATTTACTTTTTTCGTTGCACATATGAGCTGAACAACCGCTATCTAGGCACCACCCAAAACTTGAAATGTTCAAGGCGACATGTGGATTTTCCGTGAGAAGATAGCTTCCCTCCTCAGCCTTTTGAGTTTGGTTGCGGTATCGGCACTGTGCTGCTTTATGTCCTTTTCTTTTACAAACGTTGCAATGGAATTTAAAATAATTGCCAGTCTTACTCTGCTCCTTTTTCTGTGGTCTGGACTCAAAATGTTTCTGTCTGGATTCATAGTTCTGTTTGTTACCATACTTCTTCGATGATAACATGGCAGCATCAGGATGATTTTCAAATCTCTTCTCATTTCTCAAATCAGCTTGTTCTATTATTTTTATTTTTAGCATTTCAGGCGTAGGTAATTCATCTCTGGTTTTTATAGCGCATCTGAAATTATCGTAACTATCCGGTAAGCTGTACAGAAGCATTATGGCCAACAAATATTCATTTATTCTGACTTCCATTGTTAGCAATTTGTCAACGGCTTCAAAAAACTTCGACAAATGCTCTCTAACATCTCCTTCTTCACTGAGTTTCAATTCAGTTTCAATACCCAATCAATTCATTTTTCACGAGAAGGGCTTCCATTTGTACCCTCCAGGAGTCGTAGTTCTCCTTATTCAATTGCTGAATCTTCACACTCATGGTTGATAACCAATTCAGCCGTATCTATTTGTTATCGTACCTATTTACTTTTTATTTTTCACTTCAACGTGCTTCGCACATAACCTAAAAGAGAGTGTTCAGTTAACTAGTGAACAATTATATTTTTTTAAGTTATTTTCTTTTTTTACACCGAACATAGAACACTCCCAACACACCTGTTGACATACAATATTGACAAACTGTAGTAACTTCTTAATCTCAACCTCAAGTAGGTAGTTTGTAATCTTCAATAAAAGGTGATGACTCTTTTGATTCTATTTTCCTTAGCATACACTTGCAATTTTGTAAGTTCAGTTTTTATTTATCAATCATGTAGAAATGATGTCTATTTGTATATTTATAATTTTGCAATATCAGTTTTAATTATCATGCAGGAATTATTTTGTTCCCGAGAGTAGGTATGTAATAGTTGTACTTTTTTTTATATTCCATCAATTTTAGAGATGTCTTAGTGACTCTCACCCAACATTACAGGCCTAGCCTACTGTTGGGTCATATTATTCAGGATAATTTTGTTTTCCACACACTCTCTCTCTCTCTCGCTCTCGCTCTCGCTCTCACTCTACGAATTTAAACCTAGTCGAAGAGATCAAATAATATAATGATAGAATAAATAATATTTGATAATAATGATTAAAAATGAAGCATAAAAATTATTATTAACCAACAATAAATATTATTAATTTACACTACTTGATAATAATTATGAATCATTAATGATAATTCGTAATAAGTGTGTGTGATTTGTTGACCGTCAGTAAGACCGTAAGATTCATTTGACCGAACCTCGACATCCCTCAACATCATTCTTACTGACGGTCAACAAATCACACACACTTATTATGGCAGAGGTAGCAACCATTCATTTGACCGACCCTCGACATCCCTCAACTTCATAATTCGTGATAATAAGTAATATCATTTAGTGATCTAGACAGAAGGGGTATCTGCATAAAGAAGATAATAAACCCTTGTGTCAAGAATTTGCAGAGTTTTTTTTATTCGATTTTTGGAATCTACGTATCTGCAAACGTAAACCCTCAAATTTTGAGGGGAGGTAATTTTTTTTCTTGGTAGATTACAAAGGTTCATTATCGAAGATAATAAACCAAAACGGAACATACCGCCGGTGCCAGATAACAGGAAGATCAACGAAGTAACCAATAAGGACTCGCATCGCCTCCCTGACATCCAGACGACCTTGAATATGCTGAGTAGTGCCTCAAGCCATTCTCCTAGATTCCATTGGCCCAAGAATCTTGACCGTTTTCTCCTTTATTAGAGTGGTCACGAGAAGGGTATCCACCATGTGAGAGTGGAGTTTTCAAAGTAATACTGATTGGCGAAATTGATGGTATGTGTTAGCTACCCACCTATAATATCGGAAGCTGGCACCTTGAAGTAATGTCCTGGACAACGATGGCTAGAGATAGAGGCTGTCAAATGAGACGCATTTCGGGATTTGTTCAATTTGCATTATCACTTCCCTCGATAGCTTCGTGAGTTCAAAATCATTCTCATCGGAGATAGTTGATTCATTGTTATACGAAGTTTGCGGTAAGATTTATCTTGATAAAGGCAGAAGGAAAATTCAGCGCCTCCTCTATTAATATTTTCACAGAGACCGTTAGAAAAAAAGAAGGGGAAATGGTTGACGGTGAAGGGGGGTTGAAATTGGCTCTTGTCAGTGAATGCCAGGGGAAGGGAGGCGGCCACATGAAAGAGAAGCAATAAAAGGAGAGGGATATTTAGAGAGGATCGCGCATTGTCAGTGGAGGCGGTTATCTCGGAGTGGGCTGAATATTGATACCCTTCCTTCCGTGTTCTATTACCACCTACCTCCAATATACCACAACAATGCACCACCACCGACCCACCTTCTCGATTTACAAACATATGACGGGATGAGAGGAGAAGAGGTGAGAAGGTCTCGCTTTTTCCTCGTAATATCATTTCACGTCAATACGGGATCCAAGGCGCGTCCCTCCAAATTGACTATATAGGCGCCTTTGCCTTCTCCACGTTCACCAATCCAACCTCCTCTCAGTCGGTTTTTGTCCAATAAATTGAAAAATCTACAACTAACGAAAATTGTGGAAATGGAATGAATTCTCCCAAACTACATTCTCTGTATATTCTCTGAAGCCAGGCGATTCAATGTGAATTCTAGTGACCCAACTTTACACAGAGAAACATGTAGGCTACATACAGATGGTTCCAAAAGGAATGATCCAGCATCTTTTGCTACGATGACACGTGCAAAATATCAGGTGGTAAGAGATTATGGAATCAGGCAACCATATTGTAATGAAATACTTGTGGCGGTTGCCCATTCAACGTCCTGCATGGACTCTGCCGGAAGAACCTTTCAAAAGAAGAAGAAGAAGAGAGAAACCTACGACTGCGGTTATAGTTAGTTCGATATATAGTTCCTGACGCGCTCTACTCGAAAACTCGCGATTGCAATATTGTTTTTTTATATTCCTTTTAATCGAATATTACGTTCTCTTATTGTAAATTACAGACAAGAAACCGAGTGAATATTGCATTGTGATCCAGTTCTGACCTATTTTTAAAATTTCAAGTCAATAGCTCATCATCAAAATTTAATTTGTATTATTACAAAAAGGTATTATTTAAACAATTTTACAGATGAGAAACCGAGTAAATATTGCAATGTGGTCTATCCCCGACTCACGGTTGAAATTTCTAGACTGTAGTTTACCGGGAAGATGGAAAAAGGTAGTTTTATTCTGGGCGTCTGGGGGTTGGGTCACATAACGGCCGTTTTCGACGCGAAAGTTTAGTGTTTTTCCTAAACCTTTGCGCGGTCACTGTGAACGAACGGCTGGTCACAAAAAAATCCAATTGGTCTTAAAAGATTCGTAATTTTTCAGGTCATTCAAAAGTGAACTAAAAATTACACCGTTTCATGAGAATTTTTAGAGATATGACATTGTCGAAATTTCAAAGTTCGTTTCGAACCCCTTCCCCTTGACCTAGGGTTATGAAAAGTTTCGAGGATCATTGTGGGGCTGGTCCAAACCCAGAAACCAAATTTTGTAATTTTAGCTCAACGCTAACTGGGCAAAGTGGCACGGACGGCGTACGGCGTACGGGTGACGGACGGATTTTTTTTTATTCGATTTTCTGAATCTACGTATCTTGAAACGTAAACCAACAAATTTTGAGGGGGGGTTAAAAAATTTTTTTCTTTGGGCGATTCCAATGGACAAAATATATGGACAGTACCTACGTGACGTTATTGTGTTTTACATAATCATATCACCTTTATTAAGCCCATATACTCTTGTTCTAACAATTCTGTGTATGGATCTATTTTAACATCTTTCTTTTTGTAACAACAACGTTTCTGTCGCCAATATTTAAAACCGTATAACAACATGTGTTCTATGGGGTTACCCCACACTATTCCCTCCTTCGTTGGAATCCCTGTGGTCTCACATCGGCTCGCGCCAGCCGGTTCGCATGCAGTAGTCTTATGGTTCTTCCCAACTGAACATTGTAAAGTATGTGGCGGTTGCCCATTCAACGTCCTGCATGGACGTTGAATGGGCAACCGCCACATCACTCCCCTCTGTAGTCAGACACATCATAGTCAGTCAAGTGTCTGGGGAAATGAACATGCTGGCCGCTGCGAGTTGCTCTTGGCGAAACTGGTGAGCGCGCTGCTGATTGCAACAGCTGGTTTGGTGGCTGCAAGGGCTCAGGCGGTAGCAAGGGTGTAGGCAAGGAAGTGGTTGGCTGTGAGGGCGCTGTCGTGTAACTGTCTAGTAGGCCCTGGTCCATGAAGGCTGGCTTAAGCCTATCAACTGAAATGTTGACAGTTCTACCTCCCACTTCCACAGTGTAATACTTGTCTGACCGCCGCTGGACCCTGTAAGGTCCATTGTATGGTGGTTGCAAAGCCCTTCGTACTGAGTCATTGCGGATGAAAACGTGGGTGGCAGCAGTGATCGAGGGCGGCAAATATACTTTGGAGACTGCATGGCGGGTGCCGGCAGTTGGTTTCAAGACCCTCATACGCTGCTGTAGTTGGCGGGTGAAGAGTGAGGCATCCTCAACTGAAGGTGGGGTGGTAACCAGAAAATCTGCAAGTCTGCCCATAGACCATTTCTGCAGCAGAAGTACCAAGATCCTCTTTGACTGCTGTGCGGAGTGACAACAATATCAGCGGCAGAGTTCTGGTCCATTTGGGGGCTGCAGAAGACATGATTGCAGCTTTCAAAACGCGATGCCATCTTTCAATCATCCCTTGAGCTTGGGGATGGTAAGGTGTTGTACGTACGTGGTGTATGCCTAACATCTTTGCGAGACTAGCAAACAACTTGCCTTCAAACTGGCGACCTTGGTCGGAGCTGATGGTTGCTGGAACACCAAAACGAGAAATCCAAACCTCAACTAGTGCTTGTGCGACAGTTTCAGCTGTCATGTCCACTAGAGGAATGGCTTCAGGCCAGCGTGAAAACCGATCGATTATTGTAAGGCAATAGTTGAATCCATCTGCAGGCGGAAGCGGTCCAACCAGGTCAATATGTATGTGGCTGAAACGGCTATGAGGAGTCTGAATGGTTGAAAGCGGGCTATGTGTATGTCTGGAAACCTTTGAACGTTGACATGACAGGCATGAACGAGCCCATGCTGCGCAGTCCCGCTTCATATTTGGCCATACCTAACGTTTGCAGACCAACTGCACGGTGGCACGCACTCCAGGATGTCCTTGATTGTGAACCTGGTTGAACACCAGTTGGCGCATGGAACGTGGAACAAATGGACGGAGGACACCAGTTGATGCGTCGCAATAGAGAGGTTTGGTTCCACCTAACGGTACTGTTTGCGTTAATTGCAGACTAGAGAGGTTCTCAGGAGTCTGTAAATCAGTATCAGTTGCCTGTTGTTCAGCCATCTCATCAAAGTCGACAGTTGCTGGTATATCTATAGCAGTGTAATGGGGGGAAACAGGGGTTGCAACCCCCACCTCAGGCACAGACGGTGCCGTCTTCCCTTTCAAGTTCGAGGAGGAGTGGGAAACGCAAGGCAGAGTAGGAGGTGGTGGGGAAGACTCCAAGCGCGATTGTGACAACCGCTGAAGCCAGTCGTTATCTTCGGAGCACTCAACAATCACGTGTTACCCACGAGGACCGTGATTTTGTCCAATAGAGAAAACAGTCGAGTGAACAGTCGATTAGTGTTGTTCGTGTCGGGAGTTTACGAAATAAGTTGTGGTCGCTGAGAAATAAGGTAGATCATTTTAATGTTTAAATAGAGTTAGTTTCAAATAAGAGAATATTAAGGTTTTAAGACATAAAAAGGGTTTTGTCCTTTTAACAATCTCATCTTTGTTCATTTTGTTCTAAAATTAGTTTAATTCGTTTCGTTTGATTATCTCATGTTCATTATTTAGGTTAAACGTTCTTATCTTTCTTTTGGGTCTTTACTTAATGTTGTTCATTTTCTTATATTACATGCGCGTTATTATTATTGATTGTGTTAAGATTTATTACCTGAGTACCTCCCCCCTGAAAGACGGAACCTAAGGAATCCAAAAATAGGAAAAATTCTCGAATATTACAGCAGCAATGCGTGACATTGCATCAGCAACAACGTTCCGACTACCAGGAAGATAAACAATGTTTTTCGAAAATTGAGAAATGTAATCCAGGTGGCGGGCTTGGCGAGGAGACGATCGCTCAGACTTTTGAGAAAAGACAAAACTTAACGGTTTGTGGTCACTGTAGATTGTGAATTCTCGCCCTTCAAGCATAAACCTGAAATGTTTGATAGTTTCGTACACTGCCAATAATTCTCTGTCATGAGCACTGTATGACAGTTCACTAGGCTTCAGCTTCTTAGAAAAGAAACCCAGGGGCTGCATGACACAATTGACTTTCTGGTGCTCTACGCCGCCAATTGAAGTGTCAGATGCGTCACATGATATGGAGAGTGGGGCGTCTAGAGAGGGATGTGCCAGCATGGTAAAATGCGCCAGTGCGTATTTGAGGCCTTGAAAAGCGTTGTTCATATCCGTTGTCCAACTCAAGGGTGAGTTATCCTTTTTGGGACGTCCTGCTAATGCTGCCCGCAAGGGTATCTGTAAGGATGCTGACTTAGGAATGAACCGGTTATAAAAGGTCAACATTCCAAGAAAACGATGAAGTTCGCTTGCAGTAGTTGGCACAGGAAAATCGAGAATGGGTTGAAAATCATCCAGGTACGAATAAAGGAAATCTAGACCTCTGGAAGGTTGCTGCGGCTCCTCTCAGTCTATAAGACATGTAAGGGAACTCGTACAATCCAAAAGGTTTTTGAGAAACTGCATGCACATCTGGCGGAGTAAACTCGGCGATGCGATCAGCTGTGACAGCCAATTGATCCAGCGGCTCGTTAACAGTGGCCAAAATTTGTTGAGTGCAAGTGGGTAGGCGCTGGAGCCATAGGGTCTTTATTATATCGTCCCCTATGTTACTGGTTGCCAATTCCCTCATCCTCCTAAAAGGTGAGATGGTCTGTCGTCGCCTAACTCAAGGCCCCCTAGTAGCTGCTGAATTTTTTGAGACTCAGTTGCAGAGAAACATTCAATAAGCCGTTTTTTAAGGTTTCATACCTGTCCTGTTCAGGAGGTTTCCTAACCAGATCGCCGACTTGGGATAAAACATCGCTACTAATTGAACCAATGACGTGGTCGTACTTACTCAAGTCTGAAGTCACACCAGAGCGCCGAAAATTTGCTTCGACTTGCGCAAACCAAATGGTCGACCCGACCCGTTCTTCCAAAAGACGGGAAGTTTCACCGAGACTTTACAAACCTCTTGATCGTGAGCGGCAGGTGGGTCTTTTTTCTCGTCCAGACTCATCGCGAAAATGAACGAAACACAAAAGTTCGTATCGGCAAATAGTCGAAAACAACACGCGGTACGACGGTAAAAGATCACGTCGGGGGTCACCAGAATATGGGTTTAGTAAAGGTGATATGATTATGTAAAACACAATAACGTCACGTAGGTACTGTCCATATAATTTACAATAAGAGAACGTAATATTCGATTAAAAGGAATATAAAAAACGGTTCATTATCTTCTTTGTACAGATCACCCTTCTGTCTAGATCACTAGGTCTAAATGTCTAGATCCTAAATGTTAGATTTATTATTATTGTCAATTATCACTAATTATTAACAATTTTATCAAGTTGGTACCTAGTGAAAATTATTATAATTTATTGTTAGGTATTAATAATTCGTATTTATTATTAATAATAATTATTATTAATTATGATTAATTAATACGATATAATTCTGGGGTTTTTAATACTACATCGGTAATAATTTTTCTATAAAAGTCGTACCTACCAACAAACATTCGAAATTACCTTCATTTCCGTAGCACGAAATGCACCTCACAACAACAAACTCGACATCACTTAAGCCATATGATGTTCCAAAGTGCTTGTTAGTATGAAAATGGACCTGTATTTCAACAGTTTGATTCACGATCGTGCTGTGAGGCACAATCTTTGAGCCGTCATTGTGAACGAACGGCTGGTCGTACACAGCTGCGGATGGTCTTAAAAAATTCTACGGAACAAACTCTATCTAAATATGAAATAAAAAACATACCGTTCTATATGAATTTTGCGAGATATGAGATTTTCAAATTTTCAAAATTCGTTTTGAACCCCTTCCCCTTGACCTAGGGTTATGAAAAGTTTCGAGGACCATTGTGGGTTTGGTCGAAACCCATAAAAAAAATTTCGTAATTTTAGCTCAACGTTAACTGGGCAAAGTGGCGCGGACGGCGGACGGACGGATTTTTTTTAATTCGATTTTCTGAATCTACGTATCTTGAAACGTAAACCAACAAATTTGGAGGGGGGGTTAAAATTTTTTTTTCTTTTTGCGATTCCAATGGTTCATTATCGAAGATAATAAACCAAAAAAACTCTGCAAATTCTTGACACAACGGTTTATTATCTTCCTTGTGCAGATCACCCTTCTGTCTATACCAGACTGTATTGCAAATCGGCAGTAGTATAAATGTACCGATCCTGGACCACCGACTTAAATCCCTGATAAAAAGTTTTACCACAAAACATCAGAACACCTTTTTTAACACAAAACATCAGAACCAGTGACTTTTTCATTTATCGACTTAAATCCCTGATAAAAAGTTTTACCACAAAACATCAGAACACCTTTTTTAACACAAAACATCAGAACCAGTGACTTTTTCATTTATCGACTTAAATCCCTGATAAAAAGTTTTACCACAAAACATCAGAACACCTTTTTTATCACAAAACATCAGAACCAGTGACTTTTTCATTTATCGACTTAAATCCCCGATAAAACTTTTTACCACAAAAACATCAGAACACCTTTTTTATCACAAAACATCAGAACACCTTTTTTATCACAAAACATCAGAACACCTTTTTTAACACAAAACATCAGAAGACCTTTTTTACCACAAAACATCAGAACACCTTTTTTTAACACAAAACATCAGAACCAGTGACATTTTCATTTAGCGACTTAAATCCCTGATAAAACTTTTTTATCACAAAACATCAGAACCAGTGACTTTTCATTTAGCCAGTGACTTTTTTTTAAAATATTTTTTTTCATCAGAAACTCTAGTGAAACTCTAAAAAAATTTTAACCGTAAATAAAAATGCAATTTTCTAACAATTTAGGGTTCGATATTTTCGAAATTTAACTCTCTCTGATGTTTTCACTAGAAAAAAATAAAATGAACGTCTTAAATTAAAATAACGAGACGCTAAAAATATTTTTGGATCGTCTTAAATTAAAATGACGAGACGTCATATCTCTTCTGAATTTGTGAATCTAGTCCAAGCCATTAGAGGTGGGGTCCACCTTTAAGAATTCAATTCAGATAGGGAAAAATCTAAAAAGATGAGGGGTAAGTTGAAAGGATAATATGGGAGACAGGATAAATAGTATCCATACAAGAATAGACAAAAGAAAAAAGTGGGTGGATAAAAAAAATGAGGGGTTAGTTAAAAGAATAACTTCTATAATAAATCATGTATGATGCGAGAAAACATTGTGAAAAGTGCGATGTTAGCACTACCTATAAAAACTGGGCGAGACATTTAATGTCTAAACGCCATGGAAAAAACGACCCGGACCGGACAATGACTATCAGAAAACCTAGAAAAGCGAAACCTGTATTTGTAAGACCGAGGAAATTGCACAAAGTATTTAATTTTAGTGAAAAAGTATTTGAAAAAAACATAGAACCGAGAACGGAAGTAGGAGAAAAGGAAACTGCATTTGAATCTAGATTAGCGACTTACGATATTAAAAATACGAAAGGATTTAAAGATGCTTCCAAATTTCTGAACAGTATTGAAAATAATATATTATCATAACAGGTTTACTCAACAGGGAACTTAGAAAAAAGAACCTGAAAGTTAATGTAGTTTTAATCGCAGAATTTAAAAAAGGAACTAACGAAAATAACATGGAGTATCAGGAACTCAATTTCAAAACTAAAAACGTAATAATATTGCAGTCAGCAGAAGTTGCAAACTGTTACGAGAAAATGAAACAGAAAATTCTAAATGAAATGGAATCGTTCGAAATTAAAGGATCGCAATGGCAACTTCACAAAATCAAACATTTGGAACTGAACGTTAACAAGTACACTCCTTTGAGAGGATCATCTTTCATCCCACTCCCAGCTTTTCTACAAAGTAAGAAAGCAGTTATAAATGTGAAAAATGACGATAATAAATGTTTCCTTTGGTCAATTCTGTCTGCATTACATCCAGCTGATAAAAATTCTGATAGAATAGGAAAGTACATAACATGGGATGTCCATTAATGTTTATTGTTTGAATGATAAAAATACTATAGTTCCCTTGGAAATAACGAAAGATGAAAAGGAAAGGCACATTGACTTGTTGTACTTGGAAAACGAGGAAACTGAACATTACTGCTGGATCAAAGATCTATGGAAACTGGTAGGCCATAGTCAACTAACAAAACACCACAAACGAAGGTACTTGTGTAAAATGTGCTTGAATAGCTTTGGAACTCAGGATAAACTAAACGACCATAAAGAATATTGCGGAGTTCATAAAGCTGTTAAGGTGGAATTACCAGAATCTTATGATAATATTTTACAATTCAAAAATTATAGACACTCCATACTTGTCAACCTGATGAAACTAAGGCGTTCACTAATAAAATCCAAAAACACGAAGCTAGCAGTTTTTCATATTACATAAAGTATTCCAACGGATATTATAAACCTCCAGTCGAATATTCTGGTCCAGATTCTCCAAAAGTATTTTACCAGAAACTGAAAGAGGATGTCTTACACATTGCTAAGGAATATTACGATAAAATTGTGCCAATGAAACCTTTGACTGACGAACAGAAACAAGAATTCAAAAATGCTAAAGCTTGTCACATTTGCGAGAGAGGTTTTAACGAATTGCCTCCATTGCTTGAAAATGTACTCGAGGTAAAGGAAAAAGCTTTGGTCTACTTTCATTTGCAAGGAGATGAAAGTAATGCAACAAAAATACAAACGGAATTGACGGAATTGAAACAAAATATCGATATGAATAAAAGTCGAGCGGTTGACCATGACCATTTGTCAGGAGAATGTAGAGGTGCCGCCCATTCTCTGTGTAATTTGGAGTATCAATGCCCGAGATTCGTACCAGTATTTTTCCACAATCTAGCTGGTTACGATGCCCACCTATTCGCGAAACAACTCGGAGAGGATGAAGGGGAAATACGATTGATTCCAAATACTGAGGAAAAGTACATTTCATTTTCCAAAATTCTCAGGTACGACTCTGGAAAATTGGATAAGAAAGGAAACCCAGTAATGAATAAAATTGAAATAAGATTCGTAGATTCGTACAAATTTCTAGCAAGCTCTTTGGAAAAACTAGTAGGATATTTAACGAAAGATCAATTTAAAGAATTAGAAAAACATTTCAGCCCGGAGAAATCGGAACTTTTGAAAAGGAAACTAGCTTACCCCTATGAGTACATGGATTGTTTAGAAAAGTACGATGAAACATCTCTACCTCCTATTGAAAAATTTTACAGCACACTAAATAAACAAAACGTAGAAGTATCTGAGTATCAAAATGCGCAAGAAGTTTGGGAAAAATTCAACGTAAAACAACGGTTTATTATCTTCCTTGTGCAGATCACCCTTCTGTCTATACCAGACTGTATTGCAAATCGGCACCATACCATATTCTCACCGTACTCATACCATACCATACGAATTTCTTTCCTATCATACCATACTGTATTATACCAAATCATACATACAATAATATACCATACTCATACCATGTCATACAAACCGAGTGAATATTGAAATGTCCTCCATTTCTGACCTATATTTTACAGACCAGAAAACGAGTGAATATTGCATTGTGATCCAGTTCTGAACTATTTTTAAAATTTCAAGTCAACAGCTCATCATCAAAATTTAATTTGTATTATTACAAAAAGGTATTATTTAAACAATTTTACAGATGAGAAACCGAGTGAATATTGCAATGTGGTCTATCCCCGACTCACGGTTAAAATTTCTAGACTGTAGTTTACCGGGAAGATGAAAAAAGGTAGTTTTATTCTGGGCGTCTGGGGGTTGGGTCACATAACGGCCGTTTTCGACGCGAAAGTTAAGTGTTTTTCCTAAACCTTTGCGCGGTCACTGTGAACGAACGGCTGGTCGCAAAAAAAATCCAATTGGTCTTAAAAGATTCGTAATTTTTCAGGTCATTCAAAAGTGAACTAAAAATTACACCGTTTCATGAGAATTTGTAGAGATATGACATTGTCGAAATTTCAAAGTTCGTTTTGAACCCCTTCCCCTTGACCTAGGGTTATGAAAAGTTTCGAGGATCATTGTGGGGCTGGTCCAAACCCAGAAACCAAATTTCGTAATTTTAGCTCAACGCTAACTGGGCAAAGTGGCACGGACGGCGGACGGCGTACGGGGGACGGCGTACGGGGGACGGCGTACGGGGGACGGCGTACGGCGGACGGACGGATTTTTTTTTATTCGATTTTCTGAATCTACGTATCTTGAAACGTAAACCGACAAATTTTGAGGGGGGGTTAAAAACATTTTTTCTTTGGGCGATTCCAATGGTTCATTATCGAAGATAATAAACCAAAACATGTGGGAATTCACGGCGCATTACAACAAATGTGATGTCTTACTCCTAGCAGATATAATGGAAAATTTCAGAGATACCCTGGATATTACCCTGGAGTATTACAAACTAGATCCAGTTTGGTATTATACAACTCCTGGATTGGCATGGGATGGTATGTTGAAAATGACAAAAGTAAAACTGGAGCTGCCGACTGATTACGATAAAATTTTAATGATTGAAAAAGGAATTCGCGGTGGTATATCGCAATGTAGTAACAGACACGCGAAAGCAAACAACAAGTACATGGTTGATAAATACGACCCATCTAAACCTTCCAACTATATAATGTATCTTGACGCAAACAACTTGTACGGCTGGGCTATGTCTCAGTACTTGCCATACGGAGGTTCTAAATGGGTTGAGAACTTGGAAAATTTCAATGTTGAAAATATCAGCGATGAGTCTCCCAAAGGTTATTTTCTGGAAGTTGATTTGGAATATCCTAAAGAACTACACGATTTACATTCGGATCTACCACTTGCACCAGAAAACAGAATCGGAAATACGAAATTACCTAAACTGATGACAACTTTGTACGACAAAGATAAATACGTTTTGCACTACAGGGATTTGAAACAGTGTCTGCGCATGGGGATGAAACTAAAGAAAGTACATACAGCACTGGAATTTGATCAATCGGATTGGTTGAAAGTGTACATTGACTTCAACACGGAACTGAGAACGAAAGCGAAAAATGATTTTGAAAAGGAATTTTTCAAATTGATGAACAACAGTGTATTCGGAAAAACGATGGAAAATATCAGGGGAAGAGCCGATATTAAATTATGTTCAAATGGAAAGAAACTGGAATCGTTGATAGCAAAACCCACTTTTGATCGTAGAACGATATTCACGGAAAACTTAGCAGCAGTTCACATGAAAAAGACCAAAATTCTTTTCAATAAACCCATTTACATTGGCATGAGCATTCTGGAAATTTCTAAAACTCTAATGTACGACTTTTACTACAACACGATAAAGAAACAATACGGAGAAAATGTCAAATTGATGTACTGTGACACGGACAGTCTGATCATGGACATAAAGACTGAGGATGTTTACGCGGACATTAAAAACATCATGCTCGATCAGTTTGATACATCCGATTATCCGAAAGAAAATGTATATGGAATTCCACAGGTGAATAAAAAAGTACTTGGAAAATTCAAGGATGAAATGAATGGAAAAGTAATGGAGGAATTCGTTGGACTGAGATCGAAACAGTACGCGCATAAAACTTTCGAGAATCAAAAAGAAACAAAGAAAGCAAAAGGAATCAAGAAAAACGTTGTTGAAAAGGACATTAGGTTCGAGGACTTCAAGGATTGTCTATTGACCAAGAAACCGATCTATAGGAAACAAATGTTATTTAGATCGGAAAAGCACGATATTTATACCATTGAACAGAACAAGAAAGCGCTCAGTGCCTACGATGATAAAAGGCATATTCTGGAAAATGGTATGGATACTCTTGCTTGGGGGCACTATGCGATTGGAATAGAAAAAGAAAATTTCGTAGATTATTTGAAGGAACTTACGAAAATGCAAAACAAAAAAGACATGGAAAATGCAAAATGAAATAGACGAGTAGGTAGGAAATGGAAATGGAATTGAAAAATATAGGTAGGTTAGTTAAAAGAATGAAAATAGTAATAAAAATATATACGATGGAAACTTTCAGTAAAAAATTTCATGATTTGATGAAAGAGCGAAAGAAAGTAATACAACTCTTTGTTACATTTCTAAAGAAATATGACGGTGGAAAACTTAGACATCATGTAAAAAGTAAGACAGACTATCATATGAATAAGTTACGCAAAATGTGGTTTGAATGTGCTTCAGAATCATCCCTAGAATATTATTTAAATATGGAATGTCACCACGCGTACCTACTTGAAATATTTACGGGATAAGGAATGGCAAAATTATGTTAATTATTTCCAAGATTGGAGAAAAAGGATGATGAGTCTTGGTGACGAATGTAGTTCAATAATAATGAATGATTTAATTTTGAAAATGGGAAAACATTCTATTTAATCGTAATTTCCATTATTTTTACTATTAAAAAAAAATCGTTTTTTATGGAAAATTTCCATAAAAACAATAAATTTAAGTTAATAGTTAATAACGAACTTTGAACCTGTAATTCGTTTTACTTCTTATTTTTCTCACAGGTATTTCAACCATATTTGCATTCATAACAAATATTACTATTTCGTACTCTAACCCTACAATTTTTGAAAGGAGTAAAAGTTAGAATGTTTTCAGTTAGTTTATTTTTTCCTGCAAAAAAGTTACGTTTCACAGTTGGTAAATCTA
This sequence comes from Stenodema calcarata, assembly GCA_963920205.1. Lineage (NCBI taxonomy): Eukaryota > Metazoa > Arthropoda > Insecta > Hemiptera > Miridae > Stenodema > Stenodema calcarata. The sequence continues at coordinate 313,255 of OY986057.1, read as the reverse complement.
AAAACTTATGATACTTCCTCACGAAATAATCAGTCAGTTCTTTAGATTCAGACAATTCCCACCACTCACTCTTGGAAAGACAATTTCCATCTTCAAGTTCTCTTAACGATTTAAAGTGTTCCATTTTATTTTATTGAAGAGATCCTTTTAACTTACCCCTCATTTTTTAGATTTTCCTAATCACGTTGAATCCTTAAAGGTAGGTGTATGGTACACACCTTTTTACTAAAAAATGTTCTAGTCAAATTACTCAAGTATTTCAGTAATCACAGCGTAATCTTGAAGGTAATGAGGTTCGAACGTATGCATTTTATTAGATGAGGAGTTTCTTTTAACTAACAGCATTCAATTTCCCTGTCGAATTATTCGAGTTATATTTTTAATGTTTTCAGATTGATTATGATTGATTCCAGTTTGATTTATAAGATAGATGAATGCTAGATCAATTAAAAATATTATAATTACGAATGTCTTATCGATACACGATGAAAAATTCAAACACAACATATTTATTATATGAAAATTTTTTTTAAATCCTTAATCAATTTTTTGAAACACCTAGGCGTTAAAACAATCGTTCAAGCGTTCAACCGTCAATCGCTTAGGCTTTAAAACAATCGTTCAAGCGTTCAACCGTCAATCGCTTAGGCGTTAAAACAATCGTTCAAGCGTTCAACCGTCAATCGCTTAGGCGTTAAAACAATCGTTCAAGCGTTCAACCGTCAATCGCTTAGGCGTTAAAACAATCGTTCAAGCGTTCAACCGTCAATCGCTTAGGCGTTAAAACAATCGTTCAAGCGTTCAACCGTCAATCGCTTAGGCGTTAAAACAATCGTTCAAGCGTTCAACCGTCAATCGCTTAGGCGTTAAAACAATCGTTCAAGCGTTCAACCGTCAATCGCTTAGGCGTTAAAACAATCGTTCAAACGTTTCTTGAATAAACTGACGATGGAAAAAAAAATTATGTTTTACTATAATAAAAGAAATGCCTACTGAAAAACATTTAGAAAAACATTTAGAAAAATTTTTGTTGAAAAAATATAACGAACATAAAAAAAATATTGAAACTGATGATTCAGAAACTCGTGATCAACCTGATGATTCAGAATCAGAACCGGAAAATCGAATTTTCCTGAGAAAACCCAAAAAAGAAATGACTGTCACGGAAGCGAACAAAATTCGAAAACTAAAACAAGAGTTGAGACGTGCTTTCCGAGAAGCTAGAGTAGATAAATTGAACGATAGAGAAACTCAAGAAAAGATGTTTGCCCCCATCACTGAAAAATTAGTTGAAGTAAAAAATGCCGTGAAACAAACTGACGAAGACCTCAAGAAGTTGGAAATTGTTCCATACATGCAAGCTCCTATGGCAACTAGTTCTCCTGTCAAGAAAAGAAAACTGGTGAATTTCGGACCTACTAATACTTTTGAAATTAATCCAACGGAAGGAGCTTCTGCACTAGTTGATACTGTTGAAACTTATGATACGGCGTCAGATGATACCGTAGTAAACACAAGCAGTAGCTTATCAAACATCATGGATATGGTAGATCGGAATCAATCCCCTTCGAATAGCGTTGGTCCGAAAGGAATTGGTCCAATTGCTAGACTTTACATCAGACAGGATGATAAACAATTTGGTATATGGGGAAAAGAGGACAAAATTTTCATCGGAGACCAACAAATTCAAGTAAATGGAGATACAATCGTTATTCAAAAAGAAACGTACAAAGGAACTCACGGATTATGGCGTTTGTTAACTGATCCTCTGGGACCTGATCCTGATAAATACACTCAAGAGGATTTGAAAGTTTACAAGAAAATTCTCATTCAAACGAATTCTTTATACCAAAAGAATGATCCAACTACGGGATTACCAAAGTCAAGTAAGGGGAAAAAGTACAGAGAGTTGATTGCTCCTATTTGGAAGGAATTGAAGGCAGGTAAATCAGGATCTGGAGTGATCGAGTATACAGAAAATCCTGTAGAATTTAAATACATTGACAACCTCCAACAGTTGCAACAGCGATTGTATTATTTGTACGCTCAATAACAATTGGGAAACAACAATTTTCACAACGAAAAACTAGAAATTGTAAAGTTCGTGATTGATCAGTTGGAAAAGAAAATTGATAGCGAAAAAGGAATAGAATATTTGATAAGAATCGTAAATTGTTTGCCTAAAGGTATTGTTAGGAATGCCTGAAGATTTCAACAAGACAGAGGATGAAACGTCTGAACACACAAAAGATGAACAGGATCAGGAAGTAGTTGATGAAAATTCTGAGGATGAGATACTGAAAGAAAATTTTGTTGAAATACCTGTGAGAAAAATAAATAGTAAACCGAATTATGGGTTCAAAGTTCGTTATTAATTTTAATCGTATTAGTCACGCGGATAAGATAACGAGTGACATCTGTGTGACCTTGAAAAGGAGCTTCAGAGCAGAGTTTAAAAGTATTCTAGATAAATATGAGTAAAAATAGGGTTTAAGTTTGTTTTTATAGGGATTCCCTATAAAAACGTAATAGATACTAAGTCTTGGAAAAGGAAAAATAAATAAAATCTACTTCATATTCCAAACATCCTGAGCTTTAGCAATAGTTTTGAAACTGATCCTCAAACTGCTTCTTCAGTTTGGCTTTATCCTCATTATAAGCCAATTTTCTGAGTTGATATTCATTAGCATTTTTAGGAACCTTAACCTTTTTTTCTTTAAGGTATGCCTTTACTTGCTCCTTTGTATGGAGTGGTGGTTTACCATCGACACCAAATAAACGTTCTTTGTACAACCATTTACACAATCTATACTCCTTCAATTCATGTAAAATGTCCTCTAGTGCGTAACAGTTGTTATCATAAAATCGAAATTCAGGTTTCTTTACCAACTCCCAGAAACCTCCATGTTCTTCACATAAATCTAATGCGTCGACGCTTAAAACCATATCTCTTTATTATATAGAAAATTTTTTTTTTTTAATATTATTTTTTAGCCAGTACTTTTTAATAATTTTATTCTGTGTTTGAATTTCCCTTTATTTTGTAAAAGTGACGGTTAGGATCCCAGCTGACACTTAACCACCAACTTTAAGAATTCAATTCGGATAGAAAAAGGTGGGTCCCTCACATGTGAGCCGAAGAGATTGCGCTTGCAGTTCTAATTCTTTAGACGATCATTTTATTTTTTTGGGGTCTAGTTATTTTAATTTAAGACGTTCATTTTATTTTTTTCTAGTGAAAACATCAGAGAGAGTTAAATTTCGAAAATATCGAACCCTAAATTGTTAGAAAATTGCCTTTTTATTTACGATTAAAATTTTTTTAGAGTTTCACTAGAGTTTCTGATGAAAAAAAATATTTAAAAAAAAAAGTCACTGGCTAAATGAAAAGTCACTGGTTCTGATGTTTTGTGATAAAAAAGTTTTATCAGGGATTTAAGTCGCTAAATGAAAATGTCACTGGTTCTGATGTTTTGTGATAAAAAAGTTTTATCAGGGATTTAAGTCGCTAAATGAAAATGTCACTGGTTCTGATGTTTTGTGATAAAAAAGTTTTATCAGGGATTTAAGTCGCTAAATGAAAAAGTCACTGGTTCTGATGTTTTGTGTTAAAAAAGGTGTTCTGATGTTTTGTGGTAAAAAAGGTGTTCTGATGTTTTGTGTTAAAAAAGGTGTTCTAATGTTTTGTGATAAAAAAGGTGTTCTGATGTTTTGTGATAAAAAAGGTGTTCTGATGTTTTTGTGGTAAAAAGTTTTATCAGGGATTTAAGTCGATAAATGAAAAAGTCACTGGTTCTGATGTTTTGTGATAAAAAAGGTGTTCTGATGTTTCGTGGTAAAACTTTTTATCAGGGATTTAAGTCGATGAATGAAAAAGTCACTGGTTCTGATGTTTTGTGTTGAAAAAGGTGTTCTGATGTTTTGTGATAAAACTTTTTATCAGGGATTTAAGTCGATAAATGAAAAAGTCACTGGTTCTGATGTTTTGTGTTAAAAAAGGTGTTCTGATGTTTTGTGGTAAAACTTTTTATCAGGGATTTAAGTCGGTGGTCCAGGATCGGTACATTTATACTACTATCGGCACCATACCATATTCTCACCGTACTCATACCATACAATACGAATTTCTTTCCTATCATACCATACTGTATTATACCAAATCATACATACAATAATATACCATACCATACTCATACCATGTCATACAAACCGAGTGAATATTGAAATGTCATCCATTTCTGACCTATATTTAAAATTTCAAGTATCTAGCTCATCATCAAAATTTAATTTGTTTAAACAAATAGGTATTATTTAAACAATTTTACAGACAAGAAACCGAGTGAATATTGCATTGTGATCCAGTTCTGACCTATTTTTAAAATTTCAAGTCAATAGCTCATCATCAAAATTTAATTTGTATTATTACTAAAAGGTATTATTTAAACAATTTTACAGATGAGAAACCGAGTGAATATTGCAATGTGGTCTATCCCCGACAAACGGTTAAAATTTCTAGACTGTAGTTTACCGGGAAGATGAAAAAAGGTAGTTTTATTCTGGGCGTCTGGGGGTTGGGTCACATAACGGCCGTTTTCGACGCAAAAGTTTAGTGTTTTTTCTAAACCTTTGCGCGGTCACTGTGAACGGACGGCTGGTCGCAAAAAAATCCAATTGGTCTTAAAAGATTCGTAATTTTTCAGGTCATTCAAAAGTGAACTAAAAATTAGACCGTTTCATGAGAATTTTGAGAGATATGACATTGTCGAAATTTCAAAGTTCGTTTTGAACCCCTTCCCCTTGACCTAGGGTTATGAAAAGTTTCGAGGATCATTGTGGGGCTGGTCCAAACCCAGAAACCAAATTTTGTAATTTTAGCTCAACGCTAACTGGGCAAAGTGGCACGGGCGGCTCACGGCGTACGGGGGTCGGCGTACGGCGTACGGGTGACGGACGGATTTTTTTTTATTCGATTTTCTGAATCTACGTATCTTGAAACGTAAACCAACAAATTTTGAGGGGGGGTTGAAAATTTTTTTTCTTTGGGCGATTCCAATGGTTCATTATCGAAGATAATAAACCAAAAACAATATTGCAATCGCGTGTTGTCGAGTAGAGCGCGTCAGGAACTATAATATAGTTCGATATAATATAACCTAATATAGATCGATAATAATAATATTATATCGAACTAACTATAACCGCAGTCGTAGGTTTCTCTCTTCTTCTTCTTCTTTTGAAAGGTTCGTCCGGCAGAGTCCATGCAGGACGTTGGATGGGCAACCGCCACAAGTATGTCGTTGTCTCGTTCCTTCACCACCCACGGCCCTGTCCATTGTGGCAGTAACTTTGTGCAAAGGCCTTATTTTTTCTTTTAGGAGTATATCCTCCCAAAAACAACGCCCTTGAAAAAACTGGCCCGCCAAATAACCTCTTCAGCCGCGAAAAGGAATGATATCCATTTTGTCCGCCAGCCACGTATATATAGCTGTGTGTGTGTGTGGGGGGAGGGGGGGAGGTTGTGGAAATAAGACAGGGAACAGGAAAACATTGGTGGTGGAGGTTAGGGGTAGGAGGATCAGGTGTCTATATATATAGGATGCTCGGTGTTGAGTGTTTCAAGTTTCAACTCTAAACACCTCGGTGAAGTCAGAATTGCGATATCTCATTCCGACACCAGATTATAGCAGACTTAACATGAAGATCATATCAAATAACAACCACGTTTCTTCATCTTCAAAGTGCTCCAGTTTGAGAACGGAAGGAGATATCGCAATCCTAATTTCCCCATCGTGTTCAGCATAAACAAACCTTTGAAAATTCTACAAATTCTTGACACAACGGTTCATTATCTTCTTTATACAGATCGCCCTTCTGTCTAGATCCTAAATGTTACATTAATTATTATTATGAATTATCACTAAGTATTAATAATTTTATCAAGTACCCCTAGAGAAAATTATTATAATTTATTGTATTTGTAGGTGTTAATAATTTGTTTTTATTATTATTAATAATTATTATTAATTATGATTGATTGATACGATAATCGGCAGTTGGAATCGACTGGGTTCCTATGTGCAGAACCTGAATGATAGAGATGATGAATTAATTACAAATAAAATGTACCGATATAATTCTGGGGTTTTTAATACTACGTCGGGAAAGAAGTAAGTACCTACCAACAAACATTCGAAATTACCTTCATTCCGTAGCACGAAACGTACCTCAGAACAAAAAAATAGAACGTACCTCAGAACGAAATCAAATCCCACCTAAAATGTGACCTTCCTGATGAAAATATTTGTATACTGGAAGTTAAGAGGATGAATAGGAGAGTTGTAAACGATGATGGAAGACGTTCTTATGTACCTACACAATCGATAGCAGTAACTATCCGAGGTCAGCGTATTCCGAGTTATGTTACAATTCTGTTTGTCCGTTGTGAGGTCAAACCGTTTGTGCAAAGGGTAATACAATGCACAAATTGTTGGCAGTACGGTCATTTTCAGGATCAATGTAAAGGAGGAGCGAGGGGAACTTGGCAATATGTCGACACATAAACTTGACGACACCTCCTGTCGACATATTTCCACACCAGGTGTTGAAGAACGTCGATAACGCACATCATTGAAACTGGTCGACGGATTTATGTCGAAAAATTTGAGATCCGTTTTCGCTGTATTTCAACAACAGGAGTTGAACATGAGCTAAAAACACCCCTCTTGAAACTGGTCGACTGCTCAACGACGACAGAAGGGGTTGTTTGGCCACTACCTGGCCTCAGCCTTGGTCCCATGGGGTCTTTCAATCCGAGGATTATTCGTAATTACTGTCTGGGTTCACTTTCACTATTGTGAAGTGGGTCATTGACACTGCCTTGCCAACTGTAGGCCCGCAAACAAACAGAAAAACGCTGCTAAGTCCATGGGTTTATTATTTTGGTCAGTGTATTATGAAACTCGTAGGAAATGTTGAGATGGCTGGTATCAAAGCATGAAATCATTCCGCTTTAAGGAATTAAAGCCATTCAAAACGTTTCACATTCGCACACGCCCGCGGAAAATATAATACAATTTTGATGAAACTCAAATTTGGTCTTTTAAGTTTTAATCCGCTTGTTCGGAGCAAGATGTGAAACGTGTGGTGACACACAACATAAGAAAGTTTCGTGTCCGGCAAAGGAAAAGAAGTGTCAATCACTGTCAAAAAAGCCATGAAGCATCTGATAGAAAACTATGCCCTGAATATCAAAAAGAAATAAACATAAAGTCTGTAATGAGTTCACAGAATGGGCGCCTTGGAATTCCGTCCCGGGAGCTCGTAAAAACCACTCACGGTTAATCCCTCGGCTCGGGCGAACCTTGGATTTCCGTCCCGGTGCCTAGTGCAAAGTGCGAGCGGACTTTGGGATTCCGCCCCGCTCTCTCTCAGCGTTGATTAGAAGTCTTTGTGAACAGCCAACATAAACACGTTACCTACTTAGTTTCACGGTTTTATGTGAAGATCAGGAATGGCTAGTGGTTCCTCCGATAAACCTCCCCCAATCGACTGATTAGTACCATATAGATTAGTTGGACATATAGATCAAGTGGACGGGGTTGCGCAATAAAAACCTCCCCCAATCAACTGATTAGTACCATATAGATTAGTTGGACATATAGATCAAGTGGACGGGGTTGCGGTATAAAAACCTCCCCCAATCAACTGATTAGTACCATATAGATTAGTTGGACATATACACTGGAGACCAAAAAAACCGGCGCAGTTGAATTGTTTCCAAAGAGTCAAGTTTAAATCGATAACAGTTGGGTTTGAGTCAATAGTAAAGTCAATAACAAGGTTAACAGAGATTACCTGCCAAGGTCCATCCCTGTTTTTCCTTAACTATCCAGTTTGTTCCTGTAATGCTCTCTTAGAAGCCTAAAGGACGAAAGATGACTTTTCAACAGTCTGCCTTCAGTGCGGTGAACACAAGCCTTTCTTGCCATTGAGCCTTTTTAAAACATTTTTCTCGAACTTTTTCCTTTGGAATTAAGTTTTTAAAAAGTTTACCCGCCGTTTAAATGGTTTTAGACGCGTGTGTGGTCGCAAGACTTGTTGCATTGATAGAGGACGGCCGGAGCCAACGTTATGCGGCCAGGGCCCTTGGGCTGCCCGAAACAACGGTTCGACGGGCAGTTCAGAGGTACCGTGAAACTGGTAGCTACACCAGAAGGCCGGGATCAGGGCGTCCAAGGGCGACGGATCCTGCTGACGACCGTTTTATTGTGATGCAAACCCTTAGAAACCGCACCCAGACAGCTGTTGAGACCTCTCACCGGCTTCGTGATGCTCGGGGTGTCGATGTCAGCGTGCAAACGGTACGCAGACGGCTTGCTGATGTTAATCTTAACTCCAGAGTCAGTGCTTTAGGTCCTCTACTCACCCCAGCACACCGAACGGCTCGTCTTCAGTTTGCTAGAGATCACGCTGCTGGACTGAGCCACAGTGGGCCTCCGTTCTGTTTTCCGACGAGTCCAGATTTAGTCTTTACACTTCAGATGCACGAGTTCGGGTGTGGAGACGACAAGGCGAGCGATACGCTCAGTGCAATATTGGTGGAAGAGTGCAGTTCGGTGGTGGATCAGTGATGGTATGGGGAGGAATTTCTTTGGAGACAAAGACGGACCTCCACGTGTTTCAGAGGCCATCGCTGAATGCTGAATCCTACATCACAGACATCCTGGAGGAATATGTGGTACCTTTTGGACCTTTCATAGGCAATAATTTCCTTTTTATGCAGGATAATGCCCGACCGCACGTCGCCAATGTTGTTAGGCGCTACATGGAAGACGTAGGTATCCGTACCCTACAGTGGCCAGCTCGCAGCCCGGACCTTAATCCGATTGAGCACCTTTGGGACCAGCTAGGGCAATCCATCCGTAGGCTACCGAACCCTATTGGTGACCTCAGGGAAATGAGAACAGCCTTGGTACAGCAATGGGATGAAATTCCACAACAGCGGATAGCCAACCTCATTAGAAGTATGCCCTCAAGACTTCAGGCCGTTATTCAAGCAAGAGGAGGCAATACTCGCTATTAGAGACTTGAAGCTGAGTGATTTTTTAAAATGAAGACAGAAACCAGAGAATTTTTATGTTTGCATTTTTCGATTTTAATTCTTTTTTTTTACATTCAAGTTACATTTTATCTTTATGATTTAAATTTTTATTTTTTCCAGTTGTTTTCGTTTCACAGAATATAAATTTTACGTTAACGTTCAAATTTCTTCCAACTTTATTCCTCTACCAGACAGAACATCACAAATCTTGAACTGCGCCGGTTTTTTTGGTCTCCAGTGTAGATCAAGTGGACGGGGTTGCGGAATAAAAACCTCCCCCAATCAACTGATAAGTACCATATAGATTAGTTGGACATATAGATCAAGTGGACGGGGTTGCGGAATAAAAACCTCCCCCAATCAACTGATTAGTACCATATAGATTAGTTGGACACATAGATCAAGTGGACGGGGTTGCGGAATAAAAACATCCCCTAATCAACTGATTAGTACCATATACCTAGGGTACTGTCACAACTGGCCTTCCGTGTATATTATATTATTAGTGTATATTATATTATGATATGTTTCACAATATCTGTTTTTTTTTTACTTTCCTCAGGACGGAGTTCCAAGGTTTCAGTAGGCTGGGTCCAAGTTGTTGGGACGGAATCCCAAGGTGCCAGTGAGCCCCACGCTAATGGTAGGGACGGAATCCCAAGGTTTTCTAAGCCGGCTTAATATTTTAATGAGGTTCCGGGACGGAATTCGTAGCCGCCCCGACCGGGCGCCTTGGAATTCCGTCCCGGGAGCTCGTAAAAACCACTCACGGTTAATCCCTCGGCTCGGGCGAACCTTGGATTTCCGTCCCGGTGCCTAGTGCAAAGTGCGAGCGGACTTTGGGATTCCGCCCCGCTCTCTCTCAGCGTTGATTAGAAGTCTTTGTGAACAGCCAACATAAACACGTTACCTACTTAGTTTCACGGTTTTATGTGAAGATCAGGAATGGCTAGTGGTTCCTCCGATAAACCTCCCCCAATCGACTGATTAGTACCATATAGATTAGTTGGACATATAGATCAAGTGGACGGGGTTGCGCAATAAAAACCTCCCCCAATCAACTGATTAGTACCATATAGATTAGTTGGACATATAGATCAAGTGGACGGGGTTGCGGTATAAAAACCTCCCCCAATCAACTGATTAGTACCATATAGATTAGTTGGACATATAGATCAAGTGGACGGGGTTGCGGAATAAAAACCTCCCCCAATCAACTGATAAGTACCATATAGATTAGTTGGACATATAGATCAAGTGGACGGGGTTGCGGAATAAAAACCTCCCCCAATCAACTGATTAGTACCATATAGATTAGTTGGACACATAGATCAAGTGGACGGGGTTGCGGAATAAAAACATCCCCTAATCAACTGATTAGTACCATATACCTAGGGTACTGTCACAACTGGCCTTCCGTGTATATTATATTATTAGTGTATATTATATTATGATATGTTTCACAATATCTGTTTTTTTTTTACTTTCCTCAGGACGGAGTTCCAAGGTTTCAGTAGGCTGGGTCCAAGTTGTTGGGACGGAATCCCAAGGTGCCAGTGAGCCCCACGCTAATGGTAGGGACGGAATCCCAAGGTTTTCTAAGCCGGCTTAATATTTTAATGAGGTTCCGGGACGGAATTCGTAGCCGCCCCGACCAGCGACATAGAACGAGCTGCCCGCGAGTTTATCAGGGAGATAGTACGGAAAAATAAATCGGGAGGATTCGTACAGTCGAATCCACATCGATCGTCAGTTTTAGAAGATAACGACAAATCAAACACCTTGAAAGACATCGGTCACAGGTATTCCAAAGAAGAAATTATTAATATAATTATATCGTTATTAAGATCCAGTGGAATAAAAGAACATGTAAAGTGCGATGTAGATGAATTAATTTTGAGAGAAAGTTTGATAGACAGAATTGGGGAAGTTCAGAGGACTTGTCATAATATATTTATCCCCCCAAAAAACACTCCGTGTAAAAATCACCCCGCCTCGCAAATATCATTCTTCAGAGGCCAGAAAAAGTTATGCTATCCACTTTCCCCGCCCGCCCTTTTCCTCATTAAGGAGCTAAGTATAATGAGAAGCTTAACCACTTCACAAGCACCGTACCCCTTTCGAAATCTCCCCTTGGCGCTATTGCGAGACGTTTTTATTACTTCCACAAGCAACTAATACTTGATGGTGGTGGTTAGGGGAAGGAGGATCAGGTTTGTAGGTAGTGAAAGTAATAACAATACTACAAACTTTTTATACAAGTATTAGTTGCTTGTGGAAGTAATAAAAACGTCTCGCAATAGCGCCAAGGGGAGATTTCGAAAGGGGTACGGTGCTTGTGAAGTGGTTAAGCTTTTCATTATACTTAGCTCCTTAATGAGGAAAAGGACGGGCGGGGAAAGTGGATATCATAACTTTTTCCGGCCTCTGAAGAATGATATTTGCGAGGCGGGGTGATTTTTGCACGGAGTGTTTTTGGGGGGATATCACATCTTTTGGTTGTTGAAGTGGGTCATTTTATAAAGAAGGTCTATGCAAAATTTCAAGTCGATTGGTCCGGTTACCCAGGCTGTAGACTCGTCAAAGTTGCCAAAATTAGCCTAAATTTCAGTTTTTTGTTTCTAAAAGTTTTTGGGTTGAGATAATGGGTTAAACCTTTCAAAAGGCACTGTCTGATGTTGAAACGAAGCTCTGTGCAAAATTTCAAGTCAATCCGTGAAGGTGGAAATGCCTAACTGATTAAGCAGAAGAAGAACAGGTAAGGGTGAAAAACCGGGTTTTTGAAGTTATATTACTCGGCTCCCTTTAAAGATATCGACTTGAATCTTTCAAAAGGCACTTGCTACACTTGAAACGAAGCTCCGTGCAAAATTTCAAGTCAATCGGCTATGGTGGAGAGGCTGTCGCCTTGACCGACTGAAAAAAGTAGAAAAACATGGTAATTGGTTTTTGAAGTTATATAACTCGGCTCCCTTTAGACCTAGCGACTTGAAACTTTCAGGGCTTTCTATTATCCACACCAAACAGATCCATACCAAATTTCAAGTTGATCGGTCTACTAGGAGCCGAGATATGGCCATAATTAGCCTAAATTACCCTAAATTTCAGTTTTTGTGTCCCTAATTTTTTTGGGTTGAGATAATGGCTTATTTCGTTTAAATGGCACTGAGCCATGCTATAAAGAAGGTATGTAAAAAAATTCAAGTCGATTGGTCCTTTTACCCAGGCTGTAGACTCGTCAAAGTGGACAGAATTTTCCTAAGGTTTCTGTTTTTTTGTTTCTAAAACTTTTTTGGGTTGAGATAATGGGTTAAATCTTATATAAGGCTCTGTCTCAAGGTTAAATGAAGCTCTGTGCAAAATTTCAAGTCAATCAGTGAACGTGGAGAGGCTCCAGCCTTGCCTGTCTGATCACGGAGAAGAAGGAGAAGGAGAAGAACAATCTAAGGCCGAAAAACCGGGTTTTTGAAGTTACGTAGCTCGGCTCCCTTTAGACCTATCGATTTGAAACTTTCAGGGCTTTCTAATATCCACTCAAAGAAGACCCACACTAATTTTCAAGTTGATCGGTCGAATAGAAGCCGAGATTTGGATACCTCGAAAACGCGTTTCGTGACGTCCGGTAAACATACACTCGGCACCGTTCGTTTTCTCAACTTCTTTGCTTGGCGGGGCGGAACGCTACCGCGTTCCTAGATAACCCATAGAAAGGTAAAGTTGGATTCAACAATTAGAAAAGGAAATAGTAAAAGTAATTGGAATACAATAACTACCTTTACAAATGAATAGCAATGAAAGTTTGAGATTTCTACAGTGGAACTCATGTTCTCTATTACCTAAAAAAGACGTGTTGCAGCAATTTATTATGGCTAATACAATTTCCATAGTTTTACATTCAGAAACATGGTTAAACAACTCCAGAAATCCTGTGTTTAGGGATTTTAACATTATAAGAGATGATAGAAGCGATGGATATGGAGGAGCAGCAATTTTAATAACAAACTCCCTTAATTATTCCGAAATTACGAATACGATATTTAGAATCGATGGGTTACAATGTGCGGGGGCCAAAGTTAAATTGAGTAATAATCAGGAAATCAACGTGGTATCAGTATACAATGGTGACTCCTCCCAGATCACGATAGATGAATGGATGAATATAGATGAATATTGACTGGATGAATATAGATGAATATTGACTGGATGAATATAGATGAATATTGACTGGATGAATATAGATGAATATTGACTGGATGAATATAGATGAATATTGACTGGATGAATATAGATGAATATTGACTGGATGAATATAGATGAATATTGACTTTTTGAGTCAATACCACATTGAATGGATGAATATAGATGAATATTGACTGGATGAATATAGATGAATATTGACTTTTTGAGTCAATACCACATTGAATGGATGAATATAGATGAATATTGACTTTTTGAGTCAATTCCACACCCTAAAATCATAGGAGGAGATTTTAATGCCCACCATCTCTGTTTTGGCTCATCTTGGACTGACAATAAAGGGATAAACTTGGTGGATGCGCTATTGGATAGCAATCTGGTGTAATATGAATGATGGATCTAATACATTGATTAGGAACCGAGATTCTGTGAGTGAATCTGCAGTAGATATCACGATGGTGTCTCCTACAATAGCTTTAGATATAAATTGGTCGGTTCATGACGATACAATGGGGTCTAATCATTATCCTATTATTTTCGAGTCAGGGAGGTGGCAATTGCATCAGAAAACAGTCATAACAAGTTGTTATTAACAACTCGTAAATGGAATGACAACAGTGGTGAATGGGACAAGTTCAACAATTACTTGAATGAGACTCTACCAGCTGATAATTATGAGGCATTTATAAATCAAATTTCTCAAGCTTGTGATAGTTGTCTCCCCAAAATTGCATCAACAAGGTCATACCAAAAATCTGTGATCTGGTGTAATTCGAACTGCCAACAGGCATTGAACAAGCCAATTGAAATATTTAGACATTATCAAACTGATTTAGCTTCATCAGCCAAATTTCTAGCATTTAAACATCAAGATGAAATATTCAACTGAAAAAACTGTATCAGAAAGCAAAAAGAAAAACTGGCAAGATTTTTGTTCAAACTTACGTAGATCTACACCGATGAAAGATATTTGGAATCAAATCAAAATGTTAAAAAATAGAAGAGTTAATAACCACCAGCCTGTTCAGAAAGGAGAGTAGTCGGACGACCTCTTCAATACATATGCACCGCCTTACGTTGAAGAGAATTTGGAAACAATAAATATTGCGACAGATCCCTCATCTGAGTTGAACAACCCTTTTGTCCTTGAGGAACTAAATGCTGTGTTAAAAAAAGGAACAAACACGTCTCCCGGTATAGATCATATTGATTATCCTATTCTTATCAATCTGCCAGTTCAATATAAACGTAAACTACTCCAAATTTTTAACTATATATGGGAAACAGGAGAGGTCCCGAAACAATGGAAGGAATACATCATGGTGCCTTTACTCAAACCCGATAAACCACCCAATAACAGTACATCCTACCGTTTAATCTCCCTTAGCTCCTGTGTTCTCAAAACCTATGAGCGGTTGATCAAGAATAGGTTAGAATGGTGGTTGGAGAAGTACAACAAATCACCACCTTCACAGTATGGTTTTAGGAAGAATATGTGTAGTTATGATGGAATCTCAATTTTAGTCAGTAGCATACATCGATCTTTGACATCGAATCAGCTTACGATAATGTAAACTTAAAAATGTTGTACAACATGATGAGTACTATCGGAATTCCTAACCGGCTGGTGCACAATATAATCAATCTTACTAGTAATCGTAAACTTTATCTACGAGTGGGAACAGAATACGTTGGCCCAAGATATTGTAGTAAGGGTATCCCACAAGGAGGAATTTTATCTCCACTTTTGTATTCGATCTACGTGGCGGATATAGAAAGTATATTACCCAAAGGAGTAAAAATTATCCAATTCGCAGATGACATTTGCATATTTTTGGAATGGCATTGTATTGACACTGGACTTGAAATGATGGAAAGTTTTGTACATAATTTTATTGTCTGGTGCGAAGAAAAAGGTTTAAGAGTCTCGTATCAAAAATCTGTTCTTGTACCTTTTCAAGAAGGACAAGATTGGGATTGGGTTCAGAAATCGAGATGGCTGGACATACATTTAGGGTGGAGAAGAAAATAAAATTTTTGGGTTTATAGTTAGACAAGACACTGACTTGGAAGGCACATATCGATACCCTCATTCTAATACCACGTATCATCAATTTCGGCTAAATTCTGTTTTTAATGGCCCCTACAATATTTTCTTTTTTTAATATAATGTATTAGGGACGGGTTGAGGGCTCCTGAAAAGTAGGATAAACGCCCAATCGAATGGTGCTTTTTTCTAAGCTTTTATTATAATGTATTATTAGGGACGGGAGAGGGCTCCTGAAAAGTAGAATAAATTCTGATACGTGGTATTCGAATGAGGGTATCGATATAGCACACATGGTTGGTAAATGCGAAAAATACCTGAACATTTTGAAAATGATAGCGAACATAAACTGGGGGGCAGACCCAATCACTACGCTATTATTCTATCGGGCTACTATTAGAGCAGTTATAGATTACGGGTCAATTTTCTATGGCCAAGCTGCGAACTCAAATGTAGTAAAGTTGTCTAGGTTACAATACAAATGTATAAGGCTGTGTATAGGCTATCTGCCATCAACGCCAATAGTTGTAATGCTAGCCGAAACTGGGGAAATGCCGTTAGCTGTCAGAAGACAATACCTCTCGGATAAATACATTATAAGGCAAATGACATATGGTGGATCCCCCATTGAGGCCGTAAAGGAATCGGCGCTTCATACTATGTTAAGTGCTCGATGGATAGATAAAGTCATACCTCCCCTGGTACCAAGTTTTATAGACGTGTTCCCTAAGAGCACCAGTATTGTTTACGATGACACTGCGTCTGTGTACGACCTTGAATATTTTGTACAATTCACAAAGATAAATATACACTGTTTCCGCCCAGATCTATGCCGATAAATGAACAATTTTTGGAATTTCAATCGACACTGGCAAAATTTCAGACTGATTTCCACCGATGGCTCGAAGACGGGACATTACGTGGGGGCGGCTGTTCTGGAAGTTCAGTCGGATATTTCTTTAGAGCTTAAATTGTCGAAGGGAACCAGCAGTTTTACAGCGGAGGTGATAGGGATTTCACAAGCTCTCCAATATATTCAGTCTAATGTAGATCCGTTAGCATATCGCAAGGTGGTTGTCTGTACGGATTCATTAAGTACGTTACAGACACTTTCCAGTCCATACCTTAAAAAATTCAGGGACCCCTTTATTACTACCATATTTAAACGAATATCAACGCTCAAGGATATTATATTTCTATGGGTTAGGTCACATGCAGGTTTATTGTTCAATGATAAAGTTGATATCGCCGCAAAGTTGATATTGCCGCAAAGAGGGCATCGTTGATTTTAAATCGTGGTATACCATATATAATCCGATATTAACACTCTCAATGCGGATGAATCCATATGGATTCATGCTAGGTCTGCGCTCCGGGCGGGTGAATCCTTATGGCATCATGGCTGAGAGAATGTTTCCCTAGGGACGTCGTAAGAGGTCGGGAAATCCGACCTGACTTCGGGCGACGACGTCGTACCGACCTCACCACGACCGAATGCCATGGGGAATGATTTCTTGGTTGTACCGACGTCGCCGCCCGACCTCAACTGTCTCAATACAAAACCGTCATCTTCCGACAAGGAAGGTTATCTCTCTCCACGGAAATCATTAAGATGGTGGATGGTGAAATACTTGGTGTGAATATTAAACGGTACCTATCAACTCCCGTATGTAATTTCTAGTCTCTTCAAATCATCCGCGGAGAAAAATTTAACGTGAAATCCTCGATTCTGTCTCTCAAAAACCAGTGCCCTCCGAATTTGAGAGGTTGTAAATATTTTTTTCAATTTGGTATCTATTGTGAAAATGTTATGACGACTTATTATTTCGCTGGTTTCACTATTAAACTGCCGTATTTCCTTG
Source organism: Stenodema calcarata (assembly GCA_963920205.1). Classification (NCBI taxonomy): domain Eukaryota; kingdom Metazoa; phylum Arthropoda; class Insecta; order Hemiptera; family Miridae; genus Stenodema; species Stenodema calcarata. The sequence continues at coordinate 296,049 of OY986057.1, read as the reverse complement.
GTAACTATCAGAGTTATTACTAAATTTGAATTTCAGAAATGAAAAGTGAAGAAGAACTAATCGTACATAATAGTGTGGACAGTATTGTGATAAAACCTGTGAAGTTCCAAGAGCTCTCTGCGTGTATCAAGCATGAGCTAAAAACAAAAAAAAGCGCCAGGATACGATCTTATTAAGGGTCAAGTAATTAAAGAACTGCCCGAAAAAGGGGTGCGGAAGCTCTTGTATCTGATAAATGCAGCTTTTCGGCTCAAATATGTCCCCTCATCGTGGAAGGCAGCAGAGATTATTATGATTTTAAAACCGGGAAAAGAGCCAACCGATGTCAGGTCGTATAGACCTATTTCACTGCTCCCAGACATTTCAAAACTATTTGAAAAGCTACTCAAGAAAAGACTAAATGAAATCATAGAAGGCAAAAACCTGATACCACTACATCAATTTGGATTTAGAGCCAAGCACTCCACCGTAGAACAAGTCCACAGAGTAACTGATGTGATTGAAGAAGCCCTAGAGCATAGAAAGGTTTGCAGCGCGGTATAAAGTTTGGCATAAGGGGCTGGTATACAAACTACAAGGCATGCTACCTCAGCAGTACTGCCACATACTCGAATCCTACATCTCTGGAAGGTATTTCAGAATAAAAGTAGAGGATGAATATTCACAACTCGAGAGAATCACAGCAGGCGTACCTCAGGGAAGCGTTTTAGGACCCCTGCTTTATCTATTGTTCACGCAGGATGTGCCAATAACAGGAGAAACAACCGTAGCCACGTTCGCAGATGATACTGCAATTTTAGCTGTTGCAGATTCAGTAGAAGAATCGACAGGAAAACTCCAAGAAGCCACCGTTGCTGTACATGAATGGACGAAGAAGTGGCGGATGAAACTCAATGAAACAAAATCAACACATGTCAACTTCACGAATAAAAAGATAACACCAATCCCTCTGGTAATAAATCGGAATATCATACCATATGCAAATTCAGCAAAATAACGGGGCATGACATTAGATGCCAAGTTAAAATGGAAAGAACACGTTAAGAAAAAAAAGGAAGAACTATCCATCAAGTTCAGGAAACTTTACTGGCTCATGGGACGATGTTCACAACTCAATATCCACAATAAAGTACTCTTGTACAAGACAGTGCTAATGCCCATTTGGACCTATGACATCCAGCTGTGGGGTTGCACAGCTAAGACGAATATCAAAATTATACAAACATTTCAGAATAAGGTTCTGAGGAGCATAGTAAACGCTCCTTGGTATGTAAGTGTAATAGCTCGCCGTGAGCGTCAAAGGAGTTAGGTTAATAAAGTTAACACGAGGTGCGTATCCAGAAGAAGAATGATTTAATCGGTGTTATCAGCGTACATGGATTCGGCTCAAGGCCGCCAACATGATAGCACAAAATAACCTCATGACATCTCCCCCACATAAAATCAACATAAATTTCAGTCTCCAAAAAAAAAAAAAACAAATTTGAAAGTAATGAAAATCCACAATAAACATAATGACAATTTACGAGTACAAATGAAAATAATGACAACCTACGAGTATAAATGAAAATAATTCGAAGAAAAAAAAATCATATAAAAATATAATATTTACAAATTTAGCCTTTCTGGTGGTTTTTTGTTACGGCTTGATCTTCTGCACGGTACACCCGGCTCCACCTCCTTAGACGAAATTGGAGACTCACACCTTTCAATGATTACAGAATCAGAGTCCCTCTTTGGACTTACTAAGGTCTTACTAGATGGGTGATTAGGGACCGGTGTTATAGGGATCCCCACAACAGGTTGGACCCAAGTGTCCATAGGACTGGTTGTTGAATGGTCGGGTGGATAGGTTGGGTTGGTTGGTGTGTAGAACTCACCAGCTTTTATAATCTGATCTACGTGTCTTTTGCATATACGACCGTCCTTAGTTTGACAAAGAAAAACATAATTGCCTAGGTTTTCGAGGACTTTAGCGGGTATCCATCCCCTTCTATTGGGTCTTGAATAATCCCTTACATATACAGAATCATTCATTACAAACAGCTTATTTTCTGTATAAATGTTCTGCCTTCTATTCCATGTCTTGCTTTGTTGCTTATTACCCCAGCTCTTCAATAATTGGTCAAACCTCACATAAACTTTTCTTCCACACATTATGGAAGACGGAGTTTTATTGGTAATTGTATGGGGTGTATTCCGATAGAAAAACAAGAATTTTTGTAGTTTAGTGGAAAACGTAGCATTACTAGAGTCCTCCATCATCTTGTATAAGGCTCCCTTAAATGATTTGACAAAGTTTTCAGCTGCCCCATTACTAGATGGGTGATAGCTGGGAGAGGTTAAATGGGAAATACCATTTTTAACACAAAAGTCAGAGAATTCACCAGACGTAAAACACGTGGCGTTATCTGAGACTATGACTTTTGGCAATCCAAATCGGGCAAAAAATTCACGTAACTTTTCGAGGGTTTGAAAAGTATCCGCTTTACCAACTTCTAAGACTTCTGGCCATTTGCTACAAGCATCTATAATTATTAAAAACATTTTATTTTGAAATACAGGACCTGTAATAGTTTAAAGGGGACTCTTCAAGGTAAACACACACGTCAATCGAACGATTTAATAATGAAGTCTTACAAGTTGACAACTGACAAGTTGACACGGACTGACTCACAACTGACTGACTGAAGTGATAACAACCTGGCCTGATGGTGGCGCCAATCCCGCACCTAGCGTTGCTGAACCAAACTAATAATCATTACATGCTTTCCCTACCATCAAGCTTACACACTGTCATATAAAACAATATTCAATTTTCTCTGAAGCGAGCTGGCTTTCTGATGAAGCGACGGTTTCTTAGATACGTAGCTTGCTGGTTGTCTTGGACTACATAGGATCTGTTGTCCTTTGCACTCTGGACAATCCCTGGATTCCACTCTCCGCCCAGTCTATGCTGGAATAGAACCTGCTGCCCTGGCTGAAGAGGCTCCGCGTCCCTTGCAGAGCGGTTGTAGTAATACTCTGTCCTGGCACGGTGAGAATCACGTTTGGCCATAACTTCAGCTGGATCTACTGGTTTTTGCTGGAGAAGTTGGCTAGCCACAGGAACTAAGGTCTTCAGCATGCGTCCAAAAACTAGTTGTGCAGGTGAGTATCCTAGATAGGAAACAGGCGTGTTTCTATACTGAAGTAGGCCCTGTTGCCAGTCTCCTGACTTTTGCATCAGTGCCTTGGCTACTGCCACACCCTTCTCGGCAAAACCATTGGCTTGCGGATAATGGGGACTTGTGAAAATGGGCTCAAAGTTCCAGGACTCTGCAAACTGCTGGTACTCAACACTGTTGTATGGCACGTTGTCGCTCACTACTTGTTCTGGCACTCCAAATCGAGCAAACACTGTTTTCATTTTCTCAATGACATTTTTCGCCGCCTTTGACTGGAGAGAAAATATCTCGAGCCAACAAGAATATGTGTCATAAATCACCAAGTAAGAACCTTGTTCATGCTGGAAAATGTCAGAACTGACTCGTTGGAATGGGCGTTCTGTAGCTGGGTACAATTTCAATGGCTCCTTGACATTGTTGGGTCTGAACTGCTGACACTGTTCACAGTTATTAACCAACAATTCAATGTCAGATGACATCCCGAGCCAAAACACAGACTGTCGTGCTGCTTGTTTTGTTTTGGTAATTCCTGCATGTGCCGAATGCAACAAATTTAATGTATACTGTTGCATTGCTGGAGGAACAATGATCCTGTTTTCATAGAATATTAGACCACCCCCAGTAGTCAGCAAATGTTTTATTGTCCAAAACTTACAAAGATCACTGCTCAGCCGTCGTTTATTTTGAGGCCAACCATGCTGAATGAAATCCATCAATCTTTTCAGGGTGGGATCCGCTGCCGTAGTGTCAATTAGCTCTTGCTTTCTAGCTGCCGTGGTAGTAACTGCAACATTTGCATGCACTGTAAATTGGAATGTGTCATCATTTGCTGGCTCTTCTGTCAAGTATGCACGAGACAATGTGTCGGCAATGTACATCCTTGATCCAGGAGTGTATTGTACAATTAGACGATATTTCAGTAATCTCAAGCGCAGGCGCTGTAACCGTGCAGAGGTCTGATCGATTGACTTTTTGAATATGGACTCCAGGGGTTTATGGTCAGACTGTACAACAACTGTGTGTCCATAAATAAAGTTGTGGAACTTTTCTGCTGCAAAAACAATGCTGAGCATTTCTTTTTCTATTTGTGACCAGCGCTGCTCAGTTGGCGTCAAAGCCCGAGAAGCGTACCCTATGGGGCTTCCTTCTTGAAGCAGGCAAGCTCCTAGCCCGGACTGGGAGCTGTCTGCTTGAACGGTTAGAGCCTTGGAGGAATCGTAAAAGCGAAGAACTGGGGCTTTAGTTAAATCTTCTTTCAGAAGAGCAAATTCTTTCTCATGCTGCTCTGTCCACTGAAAATCCACATTAGCGTGAGTGAGATTGCGTAAATGCTCCGTTTTGGCAGCAACATTAGCTATAAAGGGGTTCAAGTATTTGATCATGCCCAAAAACCGGAAAACCGCCCTTTTGTCAGTTGGTCTGGGCATTTGACAGATGGCACTGCAGCGATCTGGGTCAATAGCTGCTCCTTGCTCAGACAAGATCATCCCTAGAAACTTAACAGATGATTTCTTGTGCTGAAGCTTTTCACGATTGAAACGCACATTAAATTCTGCAGCTCGATCAAGAACCTTTTTCAAAATTATATCATGGTCTTCAGAAGTAGATGCTGCTATAATGAGGTCGTCGAAATATGGGCAACAACCATCTATTCCTCCAAAAATTTCGACTATTTTTTGCAGGAATAATTCAGGGGCATTATTCAACCCAAAGCAGACTCTCAAGAATCTATAGCGCCCAAAAGGGGTTTGGAAAGTAGTCAAATATGAAGATGCATCATCCAATTGCAGCTGCCAAAAACCTGATGACAAATCAAGGACAGTAAAAATCTTTTTACCAGAAAGCTTGATCAAAATTTCCTCGGCTGTGGGTACATGATACTTGGGAACAAGAATGCAGCTATTCAAGTCCTTTGGGTCAAGACAAATGCGTATGTCATTTGTAGTATTGTGTTTTTCAACTGCTAATATGTTTGAAACCCATGGCGTAGGCTCAGTGACAGGTGTTATGACATTCAAATTAACCATCTTGTCAAGGGACTCTTTCATTCTCTTCTGAATGGAGAACGCAAAACGACGGTTTCTGGCAATAACAGGCTGAGACTCAGACTTCAACAATATCCTACAATACCCAGGTATTTTACCCAACCCTTCAAACAGGAAATTGTACTTTTCAATTATATTTCCAAGCCCCTCAGCACCCGAAAGGGTACTGGTGCGATGGACCAAACCCAGATCTTCACATGTTTGAAGGCACAGGAGATTATCTGTTTGATGCTCTGGACGTATCACATAAAATTCATATTTCAATGTGAATCTGCCGACTGGGTATATGAGCTTTTCAGAGGCATATGGCTTCAATACTGCATTGGTACAACTCAACAACGGTAGGGGATCGATCTTCAAGAATTCAGAATACGTCAAAACATTGCATTCAGCGCCTGTGTCTACTTTGAAACGAACAACCGTATTGTTGAGTTTCAAATTAACATGCCAAGAAGGGCCAAAACATGGACTCTGTGACCTATCGCCCGTCTGCAGGTCACAGGAGTCCATACGCAGGACCTGTAACTCAGCTGTAACTGAAGACAGAGGACGAGGTTCGGACATAGCAACATTATTTGTTTGTCTTTTGGCTTTTAGTGGGCAAACCGCTGTAAAATGGCCTTTAACGTGACAGTGGTGACACTCCAATCCCAGGGCCGGGCACTTGTGATCTCGAGACTTATTATAACCACAATCAGAACATACTTGATGGTTTGCAGTTGATGAAAATCTCCGTATAGGCTCAACTGGTATCATTGAAGGGACAGAAGGTAGTATGTTTGCCGCTTCCCGACCCGATATTTCAGCTGTACGAGCCATTTCCATGGCCGTCTCCAATGTCAGATCATGAATTCTGAGCATGTCTTCTCTTAGTTTTGAATCACGAACACCCACAACAATCCGATCTCTTATCAGGTTATCACGTTCGTCTTTAGCAAATTCACAGGCCCTAGCTTGTGTCTTCAAAGCCAAAACGAAATCATCAACACGTTGTCCCGACTGCTGGCTGATTTGAGAAAATACATAACGTTCGTAAATCGTGTTCTTTTGAGGGCTAAAATGATCGTCAAACTTATCGATGAGATCGTCATACGACGGCGTTTCTTCAAACAGAAACGACTCATAAATGTCAACACCACGATCACCGAGAGCAGTCATAAGCAGACCAATTTTACGCTCATTGGTCAAACTACTCTTAGAATACTTTCCATCAAGAAAAAACTTAAATCTCACTGTGAATTTCCGCCAATTCTCCTTTAAATTTCCGTGGAACTGCATCACGGGCATCCGCCCTCCTTCCTTATCATCCACGTCAGCCATGGTAACTCACGATCGACTAACAAATCACCGAAACAAAACAGAGGACACTTCTGACACCATGTAATAGTTTAAAGGGGACTCTTCAAGGTAAACACACACGTCAATCGAACGATTTAATAATGAAGTCTTACAAGTTGACAACTGACAAGTTGACACGGACTGACTCACAACTGACTGACTGAAGTGATAACAACCTGGCCTGATGGTGGCGCCAATCCCGCACCTAGCGTTGCTGAACCAAACTAATAATCATTACAGGACCGGCATAATCCAAATGGATTCTATCCATTGGATTGAGAGCTTCAGGCCATCCTGGAGATATTACTTTGGGAGGATCGGGACGGTTCGACACACAAACATGGCAGCTTTTGGACATGGCAGAAATTTGGTCATCAAGATGAGGCCACCAAAAGTACGAACGAGCGAGCGCTTTCATCTTCGTAGCTCCCATATGTGAACCATGCAATTCTGCCAGTAAAGACTGCCTGAGACTAAATGGAATAATGATCCTGTACCCCCACATCAATATGTCGTCTTCAATAAAAATTTCACTTTTCCGGACCTGAAAGGGTTGTAGATCCTTTTCGCTAACAATGGGCCATCCATTTCTAGAGTACAAAAAAACTTTGCTCAAAATTGGATCTACACGAGTTTCCCTCTTGATATGAGCATAACTTACAGGGATAAATTCTTCCATAAAATTTAAATAACCTCTAGATTCCAAATAATCGACAGTATCCCTACTGTTTTCTGTTTCTAAAGGAAGGCGCGACAAACCGTCGGCTGAATTATTGGAACCTCAAGTGTACTCAAGTGTATAATTGAAATTTGATAAGAATAATGCCCACCGCTGGATTCTACCAGTGGCCATCTGAGGTAAACCATGGGTTTCACCAAATAAACCCAACAATGGTTTATGGTCGCTGCGAATAATGAATTTGTGACCCATAAGATAGTCAAAAAATCGTTTGCAACCGAAAAATACTGCCAATGCTTCTTTTTGAATCGTTGCATACTTCTTTTCAGCATCATTCAAAGTCCTAGATGCAAAGCTAATAGGTTTCAATTCGCCATTAGGCATTCTATGCATCAAGCAAGCACCTACACCACAATCAGAAGCATCACATTCAAGAATAATTTCTAAATTTGGATCAAAATGCACCAACACCTGATCGGAAGTGATTATCTTCTTCACTTCCTGAAAAGCCTTACGACATGTGTCAGACCAGACAAATGGAATATTCTTTTTTAATAATTTATATAAAGGTGCCAATATTATGGAAAGATTCCTAATGAATTTGCCATGATAATTTACCATCCCTACAAAAGCCTTTACTTCTTGCACGTTTCTTGGCACTCTTGCTTCTGTAATGGCACGAATTTTGCTAGGGTCTTTACTAAGGCCCTGCTTGTCAATAATGTGACCTAAAAATTTCAATTGATGTTGGAAAAGTTGGCATTTCTTTTTATTTAGCTTGAAACCTGCTTTTCTTAAATTAAGTAGTACATTTTTTAAATTCTTAACATGTTCGCCCATTGATCTGCCAGTGACTACTATATCATCTAGCAAACAAGCGACACCACTACAACCTTGTAGCGTTTTGTCTATTTCCCGTTGAAATATTTGGCAAGCTGGGTTTGTACCAAACGGTAACCGATTTACTTTAAAAATGCCTTTATGCGTGCTCCACGCAAGCATTATGGACGTTTCTTCATCCAATTCTAATTGGTTATAAGCATGTTCAAAATCTAATTTACTGAATAGTTGTCCGCCTTGGAGCTTACTGAATATGTCTTCAATCCGCGGGAGAGGGTGTTCAACATCCCTTAAAAATTTATTTAACCCCTTCAGTACCGAATTTTTTCCTGCTGGCCAAAAAAATTTTTTTTTTCGTACATGGTCCACAGTTGGTCTAAGGATGCTCTGTGAATTTTTTCAGATTTTTATTACCACCCATTAAACAGTTATGACATGTCCACTATACCGGACACTGGTTCTGAACTCAAATTTTTTTACCATAGTGATGTACCGTATTCTGGACATTGGTTCTTGAATGAAAACGCTTTTACAAGGTAAAACAACAATCTTATTGATAAACATCACAATATGATTAAAATTTAGTAAAAGGAAGATGAAGTGATTTGTGTCGCAGCAAATATAAAATAACTTAGGCAAACTCACCTAATAAAAGAGTTGTTTTTAGTGAATCACCATTCCAGTTCACTACTTGGAATCGTGATATTCAAAAAAATAATTCCTAGATCTGTTGAGGCATAAGTGTATTTGACATTTGTGACAGTACGCATCGGTTTTGCTCTTACATCCTGGATTCTTACACCTCGTGTAATTTTTTTTGTCGTCAAATAGCGCAAAGTGATCGTTCTTATCCTGTGCTACACTAACGCAAGGCCTGAGTTCTCCATCCTTTTTTGGACGTGGTTCGATCAAAGGAGAATCCGATGCTGAGGGTGGTCTTCCAGGTCCTTTCTTGACGACAGGTTCATCCAGCTTCAAAAGCTCCTCCGCTAGCGTCATTCTGAACTGTAATAAGTCCATCTGCTTCTTCTTTGGTATCTTTTCATTTGCAGCATCTCTCCTGTACTCGAAGTGGTTGTTGACAACTGCTATCTCCATGGCATGTGAAATCATTCTCAACGTCCACTTTTTCGAGCGTATGAATGTTCTGTACAGGCTGATTTGTTGGTCCAATAGGTCCACCCCTCCCATAGCTTTGTTGTAGAGGCGTATAATTTCCGGACGCTTTATTTCAATGTATGATTTATTGGCCTTATCCCATCTTTTGACGTAATCTTCTTCCCCTGTGCCTACAAAGTTAGAGGCGAGATGAACAGCTTTGTTGTCTTTCCATCTAACTAAGATTATTCCATCTGTGCTAATTACTTCTTCAGAGAATCCTCTTTCTTTTCTGTTGAATTCAAGGGCTGAGTCCAGTGGAGGCCTGTGAAAACGGTTCACCCGAATCGTTCCTGCAGCTTGAATTCCCATTTTTTGTGAACAATGCAAGAAGATCGTAAGAGCTGAAATAATTGTCGTAATACAGTCGGTGGTTGTTTCCTTGTAGCCTTTGAGCCAATGTATATACGACTGAAGCTCCCAAACCGATTTCATCCTTAATTTTTTGATAAAGTTCTGTCGTTTGCCCTTGGTATATCAAAAAATCATGAGCAAGACCAGATTTACCACACAGAAAGAATATTTGTATACCCCATGGATTGGGTTTACCCTTCACGTACTGTAATATGTTTATTTTTCCTGTAAATGGTACCATTTGCTCATCTACACAAACTTCTGACTCGACATCCAACTGCAAACATCTGTTTCGAATAGAATCATACAGGGGTCTGACTTTCCAAAGCCGATCCTGTGACTGAAGAGAGGTTTCATCATTTACACCTGGAACCTCAACAAAATGTAAATGGTTTCGCAGCTGGAAGAATCTATTGCGAGTCATTGTATTAGTGAAACATTTCAGCCCTACAACTGTGTTCCAGTACATGTGGATACGAGGGTACTTCAACACACCAATTATTAGATGTAAAGCTATTAGCCTTCTGATCTCTCTGGCAGAGGTGGGAGCCATTGAGGTACCCTTGAAGAGAGCATATTGGTTTGTGCAACTGGCTGCCAGCTGCCAAATGTCATTTCCGACATATTTTTCAAAATATGTATTGGGTGTACCAATCAATGTGTTCTCAAACGATGTGGTGTTGAACAAAGGCAACAAAGGGGACGTTAGGAATGAACCTTTTCTCCATCGAACAGTTTTGGGCTTCTTCTTTTTGGCACCACATTTTCTCCTCTTTCTCCCTTTGCCAACAGTTGCGTGAGCAGTCGTCTTCTTTGTCATCGTCGACGCAGCTTCTTCCTGGTCATCGTCGACGTCGGGGATGATTTCTTCACGTGTATTTTGAGTGACAATTTCACCTCCTAAAAGAAAAAAATGTAAAACCATTACTGACATGTCCACAAATTAGTGCAGTTACCTACATTCATAAAATATAAGACAAGTAGTCATTACATACCAATACGCTGAAGTTGAGGAAGCGCAGGAATAAGATCAACATCTTCCTCGAAATCTACGTCATTCTGAGACCTCAGAGCCTCCTCAGCCACGCTCCTCATTTCATCATCTTCCAGCCATTCAGTGAGTAGATCATTGTCGAAGTCATCGAACAGGTCAAATGACCTTTTAGGGCCTGGAAAATTGATTCAAACAATGAGTTGCCCTGGAGGAAAAACTACCCAATAGATATTGAAAGATATTGTAGGTACCTGATAACAATTACTATGAAGTTATAATGCCTCCAAAACATTCAATTGAATGTAGAAATGTGTTATATCATTATAAAAATCACATTTAGGGGCCAAATTGGAAAGAAAAACTAATGAAAGTCAACAGTAAATCTGAAAAAACGTACGTAAAATCAGCAAGCACTATTGGTAAAAAATACTAGATATCAGCACTGATGTCCACCCCACTGGACATGACATTTCAGAATTTCCTAGCAAACTTATTTATCGTCCCACTACGTACTATTATTTTCAACTCTTCGATTAACATTTCATATTGATAAAATGACGTCCATATACCCAGATTTATGGAATAAATATATAGAAAAACGGAAAATAGTTACTTACGATTCTCGGCCATGTGGAATCTCTGTATAACCTCCAATGTATGGTTACCAACGTGAATATTTTCTGTTGTTTTGATAAGACAGGGCTGTAGCATCCATTCGAAGAACACAGAGAAGGTATAGAAAGCAGAACTATCCACAAAGAGATGGTATATTTCCCGGGGAAATTCAAAACATTACATGTCCAGCCGGCTGGACACTGGAACTTAATGTAACTTTGTAATCCGCACTCACCCTAATGGAATTATCAGGTTTAAAAACAGGAACTAGGGGTGTCCCCCATTGAGCAGTTTCCACCTTGGTTATTACCCCTAGGGTTTCCAACCTTTCTAGTTCGAGATCGACACCTTGTCGAAAAGCAAATGGAATAGGTCTTGGTTTACAAAACTTAGGTTCAGCATTCTCATCTACTAGCAATTTTATCTTATTATATTTATAAGTACCAAGAGAACCATCAAACAAATCCTGAAATTCATTGGTAATTTCAGCTGTAATATCCTGCTGAGACATCAAATGTTGTTCTTCATAAGAACCAAAATCGATATTAACTTTAAATAATGTAATTAAATCTCTACCTAACAACGGCCTCTGACCGTTAGGAACTACTAGAAATGAACACCTTGTTCTTTGGCTCTTGTGTTCCACCATAACATCAACACTGCCAGAGGGAAAAATGAACGAGCCATCGTATGACTTCAGTCTAATATTAGTCCGATTTAAAGGAAATTTACTAAAATTAGCTTCGTAAAATGCTTCTGGAATAATAGATAAACTAGATCCCGTGTCTATTTCAAAATTCACCTTCACGTGTTCAACTAACATTTCTACTAAAAGTGGGCATTTGCCGCTGTTTGCAATCACAGAATATAAAATATCAACTTCAGATAAATCATCATCTGAATGCAATAAATACTTAGACTCGGAATTTCTACACGCTGAGGCTAAGTGTCCTACTCGTTTTCACAATTTGCATTTATATGACTTGAATTTACAATTTTTGAAATCGTGATTGCTTTTATTACAAGCATAACAAAGAAGTTGATTTCCTTGTGAACGTGTCTGCGGTACCTGGCTGATAGTTTTCGAAGTTGAGACCACGTGTCCCGGCTGTCTGGTTGCTACACGGGGCTTTCCTCGTTTGGATGGGCCAGTCCTCCGCTGAATACGGTGAAGTAGGAGAAACAGCGCCTTGCCGTTCTTGAAGAGCTCCTTCCTTCTTGCTAGCTACAGCATACAGGTCCTTCAGGGAAGTGTCGTGCGATTCCTCGCATACACGATCAAGAATCGGGCCTCGTCTAAGTCCTACCACAAACCGCAGTGATAAAACATCGTTTAAATTTGGTCCAAAATTGCAATCGATTGCATGCCTTTTGAAACGCACAAACCAATCAGCAATTCGCTCACCTTGGTTTTGGTTTAGTTGGGCAAAGGCAATTCTGCTTCTCCAAACGGAGATCTGCGGCGCATATTGGTTGCTGAGGAGTTCACAGAGCTGTCTGTACGTCTTTGTCTTCGGTAAATCCGGATGGGTAAGTTCCCGGATAACCTCGTACACGTGGGCACTAATCGAAGTCCGCAGCAACGATGCTTGTCGAGACTCAACTACGCCATTTGTCTCGAAATATTGCTCTAGTCGCTCATTGAATGTAGTCCATGTATCACCCGTATCAAACCTCGGAAGCTCCCCAAGAGCTGTTTGAAATACGACTCTGGTCGTTTGAGGCTGGTCGGTCGGCATGGCTCTCCTGGAGACCACGTTGAACGAAGTGCCGTGGGGAATGAAAGAAAAAGTCAAGCGACCAAGGAACCACTTGAACACGCGTATAACCCGCCGTGGATTAAACAAACTCGACACACGAGAAAAAAAAAAATAAATAAAATACAACTCCGATTTTAAACAAAAACCCGTCGCCAATTGTAATAGCTCGCCGTGAGCGTCAAAGGAGTTAGGTTAATAAAGTTAACACGAGGTGCGTATCCAGAAGAAGAATGATTTAATCGGTGTTATCAACGTACATGGATTCGGCTCAAGGCCGCCAACATGATAGCACAAAATAACCTCATGACAGTAAGGAATGATGACCTCCACAAAGACCTCCAAGTGGAGACAGTCACCGATGTCATAAAGAAGCTAGCTACCTATGGGATATGAGCGCAGGCTTCTTAAACATCCAAATCCGGCTGCTACCCAGCTACTAGACAACTCACAACAAATTCGACGCCTAAAGAGAACCAAGCCCCTGGACCTTCTGTGCTGACAATGAGTGACGTGCAGTTCAAGTGCGGTAAAAGTTAATGAGCTCTCACCGCAAAAAGTGTTAAAATTTGTGAACTAAATAGCTAGATAGTTATCTGATTTATCAATGTAACTAGTTGTTATATTATCTGAATAAACGCATGAAAAAAAAAAAAAAAAAAGAAATGAACATATTGGAAAATTATTTAAATTAATATCTAACCTCAACCTAAGCCGTACGGGGGGCAGGCGTCGCAAAGAACCCGTTCTCGTCAGATCACGGAAGTTAGGCGACGTCGGGCGTGGTTATTACTTGGATGGGTGACCGCCGGTGGGTGGGTCCCGTCCAAGTAATCTTTCACGCTTCTGTACGGCGATCCCCTCTCAACTCAAGGGGGCGAGGCAATGAGTAGCTTTAAGCGAAATCATCGGAACAATTCTGATCCACCTAGGTGGACAGCCGATGACGTCCGCGACGCCTATAAAACGGCAGTCGGACGGAAATCCAACCTGAAATGGTTGCTTACTTTACTTACTTTTTTTTTACTAACCTCAACCTAACCTGTAATGGAAGATGGAAAAAGATGGCGAACTAGGGATCGAACTGTTTGTACATATCTCTGTAGTGGCGCCGACCAGAAGTCTACCTCTCGTCGGCTGATGTACAAAACATGTACAGAAATCTATAGTAACGTAGTTCCCAAACGGTACAACAGAATGAGCGCCTGTAGCGTCCCACCTGCGTGTTATCGCCATCGCCATTTCACTACAGATATCCGACGTTGTGGCGACCTCGTCTATCTTTACTACAGATATCCGACGTCGCGGCGACCTCAGCGTTATGTAGTACAGATATACGACGTTGTGGCCACCTCGTCAACCTGTAATACAAATATCCGACGTCGTGGCGACCTCGTCTATCTGTACTATAGATTTCCGACGCCGTGGCAACCAATAGCAGTTGCGTACAGAAATCTCTACGTCGTACCGACGTCGTGATGACGTTAATATTTGACATTCAGATTTCTGACGTCGGATATACTACAGATTAGGTAGCAAGTCGGGAAATCCGATCAATTGTGCTGCTTGGGCTCCCTTTCAAACTCTCGCAAGGGGTAGGGATAGCTCCGATTCGAGTCAGCCTGGCACAAAGGTTTTCATTTGACTCTGAGGAACAAACGGGTGTCCGTCGTTTGCGCGTACGAGGTGCATTGCGGGTTCAGCAGGCCGTGTTTCGCCGTTCGCGGGCAATCCCGTCAGGGGCAATGGTTGACAAAACCTGTCACGCGTTGAGAGTGTTAATTAATCGAAAATTTTAAAACTACTATTTAACCAATTCACAAAAATTTGAAAACTAGGTACTTATTTTTCAAACACATTTCAGATAACAAACGAGATTTACAAAAAATAATTATTCTCGTCACAAAAAGAAGAAACAAAAAGGCAAATTAGTAGGCGTACTAAATTTTTTACTAAATTTTGACTAGGATAAAACTTCATTTAGGAAAACATTTACTAGTTACCTCGTAGGTACTTTTGTTAAATGGAACCGTATTGTATAAGTAGGTACCACTCGAAAACTAGCCATGCAAAAAGATGTGATATCCACCCAAAAACAACTCCTTTGTAAAAACTGGCCCGCAAAAAAACCTAAGCCGCAAAAAGGAATGATATCCATTTTGCCCGCCAGCCACGTATATAGGATGCTCGCACCTCGCTGTTGAGTGTGCATATAGAAACCTGATCCTCCTACCCCTAACCTCCACCGTCAATGTTTTCCTGTTCCCTGTCTCCTTCCCACAATCCCCTCTCACCCTTAGTCACCCTCGGTTTCACCTAATATGTTTCCTCTGTTACACCAGCAGGGAGCTTTACGCTTCTTTCAATGCTGTTGGCGGGAGCTTTTTGCCAGATGAACAAGCCTGAATTGAAGCATTACTAAATTATAAGTATTACCTACTGGTGGTCGCGAGTAATCAGTGGTGGTACACCTATAATTTTTGTACAAAAAACTCTGCAAATTCTTGACACAACGGTTTATTATCTTCCATGTGCAGATCACCCTTCTGTGTATACCAGACTGTGTTGCAAATCGGCAACATACCATATTCTCACCGTACTCATACCATACCATACGAATTTCTTTTCTATCATACCATACTGTACTAAATCATACATACAATAATATACCATACCATACTCATACCATGTCATACAAACCGAGTGAATATTGAAATGTCATCCATTTCTGACCTATATTTAAAATTTCAAGTATCTAGCTCATCATCAAAATTTAATTTGTTTAAACAAATAGGTATTATTTGAACAATTTTACAGACAAGAAACAGAGTGAATATTGCATTGTGATCCATTTCTGACCTATATTTAAAATTTCAAGTATCTAGCTCATCATCAAAATTTAATTTGTTTAAATAAATAGGTATTATTTAAACAATTTTACATATGAGAAACCGGGTGAATATTGCAATGTGGTCTATCCCCGACTCACGGTTAAAATTTCTAGACTGTAGTTTACCGGGAAGTTGAAAAAAGGTATATTTTATACGAAAAAACTCTGCAAATTCTTGACACAACGGTTTATTATCTTCCTTGTGCAGATCACCCTTCTGTCTATACCAGACTGTGTTGCAAATCGGTACCATACCATATTCTCACTGTACTCATACCATACCATACGAATTTCTTTTCTATCTTACCATACTGTACTAAATCATACATACAATAATATACCTTACCATACTCATACCATGTCATACAAACCGAGTGAATATTGAAATGTCATCCATTTCTGCCCTATATTTAAAATTTCCAGTATCTAGCTCATCATCAAAATTTAATTTGTTTAAACAAATAGGTATTATTTAAACAATTTTACAGGCAAGAAACCGAGTGAATATTGCATTGTGATCCATTTCTGACCTATATTTAAAATTTCAAGTATCTAGCTCATCATCAAAATTTAATTTGTTTAAACAAATAGGTATTATTTAAACAATTTTACAGACAAGAAACCGAGTGAATATTGCATTGTGATCCATTTCTGACCTATATTTAAAATTTCAAGTATCTAGCTCATCATCAAAATTTAATTTGTTTAAACAAATAGGTATTATTTAAACAGTTTTACAGATGAGAAACCGGGTGAATATTGCAATGTGGTCTATCCCCGACTCACGGTTAAAATTTCTAGACAGTAGTTTACCGGGAAGATGAAAAAAGGTAGTTTTATTCTGGGCGTCTGGAGGTTGGGTCACATAACGGCCGTTTTCGACGCGAAAGTTTAATGTTTTTCCTAAACCTTTGCGCGGTCACTGTGAACGAACGGCTGGTCGCACAAAAATCCAATTGGTCTTAAAAGATTCGTTATTTTTCAGGTCATTCAAAAGTGAACTATACATTGCACGGTTCAGTTAAATATTTTGAGATATGACATTGTCGAAATTTTGAATTTCATTTTGAACCCCTTCCCCTTGACCTAGGGTTATGAAAAGTTTCGAGGACCATTGTGGGGCTGGTCCAAACCCAGCAACCGAATTTCGTAATTTTATCTCAACTTTAACTAGGCAAAGTGCCGCGGACGGCGTACGGCGTACGGCGGACGGACGGATTTTTTTTTATTCGATTTTCTGAATCTACGTACCTTGAAACGTAAACCAACAAATTTTGAGGGGGGGTTAAAATTTTTTTTTCTTTGGGCGATTCCAATGGTTCATTATCGAAGATAATAAACCAAAAGGTAGTTTTATTCTGGGCGTCTGGAGGTTGACCCACGTAGCGGCCGTTTTCGACGCGAAAGTTTAGTGTTTTTTCTAAACCTTTGCGCGCTCACTGTGAACGAACGGCTGGTCGCACAAACATCCAATTGGTCTTAAAAGATTCGTAATTTTTCAGGTCATTCAAAAGTGAACTATACATTGCACGGTTCAGTTAAATATTTTGAGATATGACATCGTCGAAATTTTGAATTTCATTTTGAACCCCTTCCCCTTGACCTAGGGTTATGAAAAGTTTCGAGGACCACTGTGGAGCTGGTCCAAACCCAGAAACCGAATTTCGTAATTTTAACTCAACGCTAACTGGGCAAAGTGCCGCGGACGGCGTACGGCGGACGGCGGACGGCGTACGGCGGACGGCGGACGGCGTACGGCGGTCGGACGGATTTTTTTTTATTCGATTTTCTGAATCTACGTATCTTGAAACGTAAACCAACAAATTTTGAGGGGGGGTTAAAATTTTTTTTTCTTTGGGCGATTCCAATGGTTCATTATCGAAGATAATAAACCAAAATCCGTCCGTCCGCCGTCCGTGCCACTTTGCCCAGTTAGCGTTGAGTTAAAATTACGAAATTTGGTTTCTGGGTTTGGACCAGCCCCACAATGGTCCTTGAAACTTTTCATAACCCTAGGTCAAGGGGAAGGGGTTCAAAACGAATATTGAAATTTTGAAAATTCCAAAACTCGAAAAATTCATATAGAACGGTGTGTTTTTTATTTCATTTTTAGATAGAGTTTATTCCTAAGAATTTTGGTTTATTATCTTCGATAATGAACCATTGGAATCGCCCAAAGAAAAAAATTTTTTAACCCCCCCTCAAAATTTGTTGGTTTACGTTTCAAGATACGTAGATTCAGAAAATCGAATAAAAAAAAATCCGTCCGTCCGCCGTACGCCGTACGCCGTACACCGTACGCCGTACGCCGTCCGCCGTACGCCGTCCGTGGCACTTTGCCCAGTTAGCGTTGAGCTAAAATTACGAAATTTGGTTTCTGGGTTTGGACCAGCCCCATAATGATCCTCGAAACTTTTCATAACCCTAGGTCGAGGGGAAGGGGTTCAAAACGAAATTTAAAATTTCGACGATGTCATATCTCAAAATATTCAACTGAACCGTGTAATTTTTAGTTCACTTTTGAATGACCTGAAAAATTACCAATCATTTAAGACCAATTGGATTTTTGTGCGACCAGCCGTTCGTTCACAGTGAGCGCGCAAAGGTTTAGGAAAAACACTAAACTTTCGCGTCGAAAACGGCCGTTATGTGACCCAACCTCCAGACGCCCAGAATAAAACTACGTTTTTCATCTTCCCGGTAAACTACAGTCTAGAAATTTTAACCGTGAGTCGGGGATAGACCACATTGCAATATTCACTCGGTTTCTCATCTGTAAAATTGTTTAAATAATACCTTTTTGTAATAATACAAATTAAATTTTGATGATGAGCTGTTGACTTGAAATTTTAAAAATAGTTCAGAACTGGATCACAATGCAATATTCACTCGTTTTCTGGTCTGTAAAATATAGGTCAAAAATGGATGACATTTCAATATTCACTCGGTTTGTATGACATGGTATGAGTATGGTATGGTATATTATTGTATGTATGATTTGGTATAGTACAGTATGGTATGATAGGAAAGAAATTCGTATGGTATGGTATGAGTACGGTGAGAATATGGTATGGTGCCGATTTGCAACACAGTCTGGTATAGACAGAAGGGTGATCTGCACAAGGAAGATAATAAACCGTTGTGTCAAGAATTTGCAGAGTTTTTTAAGATCATCCACAGCTTTGTACGACCAGCCGTTCGTTCACAATGACGGCTCAAAGATTGTGCCTCACAACACGATCGTGAATCAAACTGTTGAAATACAGGTCCATTTTCATACTAACAAGCTCTTTGGAACATCATATGGCTCAAGTGATGTCGAGTTTGTTGTTCTGAGGTGCGTTTCGTGCTACGGAAATGAAGGTAATTTCGAATGTTTGTTGGTAGGTACTTCTTTTATAGAAAAATTATTACCGACGTAGTATTAAAAACCCCAGAATTATATCGTAATAATTAATCATAATTAATAATAATAATTATTAATAATAAATACAAATTATTAAAACCTAACAATAAATTATAATAATTTTCACTAGGTACTTGATAAAATTGTTAATAATTAGTGATAATTGATAATAATAATTAATCTAACATTTAGGATCTTGACATTTAGACCTAGTGATCTAGACAGAAGGGTGATCTGCACAAGGAAGATAATAAACCGTTGTGTCAAGAATTTGCAGAGTTTTGGTTTATTATCTTCGATAATGAACCATTGGAATCGCCCAAAGAAAAAAATTTTTTAACCCCCCCTCAAAATTTGTTGGTTTACGTTTCAAGATACGTAGATTCAGAAAATCGAATAAAAAAAAAATCCGTCCGTCCGCCGTACGCCGTCCCCCGTCCGCCGTCCCCCGTCAGCCGTCCGCCGTCCGTGCCACTTTGCCCAGTTAGCGTTGAGCTAAAATTACGAAATTTGGTTTCTGGGTTTGGACCAGCCCCCCAATGATCCTCGAAACTTTTCATAACCCTAGGTCAAGGGGAAGGGGTTCAAAACGAAATTTAAAATTTCGACAATGTCATATCTCCAAATATTTAACTGAACCGTGTAATTTTTAGTTCACTTTTGAATGACCCGAAAAATTACGAATCTTTTAAGACCAATTGGATTTTTGTGCGACCAGCCGTTCGTTCACAGTAACCGCGCAAAGGTTAAGGAAAAACACTAAACTTTCGCGTCGAAAACGGCCGTTATGTGACCCAACCCCCAGACGCCCAGAATAAAACTACCTTTTTTCATCTTCCCGGTAAACTACAGCCTAGAAATTTTAACCGTGAGTCGGGGATAGACCACATTGCAATATTTACTCGGTTTCTCATCTGTAAAATTGTTTAAATAATACCTTTTTGTAATAATACTAATTAAATTTTGATGAAGAAGAAGAAGAAGAAGAAGAAAAATGTTTTATTGAAACCAAAAAAAAACAAAGTTTAAAAACATAATTTAAAATAAAACAAATAGGATTTGGCAAATTTGGCCATGAATCCGAGTCTGCCGGTGTAGAAAGAAAAGAGATAGGCATTCAAAAAATAAATAAATACATAATTAGCTTCCGCTCGAAGTAAGTACCAAAAATCAAAATAAAATTTGTTATCTCTTAGCGAATTGGTTATCTCTTAATTCAAAATAAAATTGGTTACCTCATAACTCAAGCACAGAGTACATAGTAGATACATCATTTTATACGACATAGTAGGTAGATACATCTTTTTTTTAATTTTTTTTTATTTTTATTTTTTTTTTTTTATTTTTTTTTTCTCTTTCTTGTTATCTTTTAACTCAAACACAGAATAAATAGTAGGTACAACATTTTTCTCGACTTAGTAATTAAATTCTTGAACTAGGGAATTCCTGTACATCCAAGCCTCCTTAATAAAACTATAAAGTGCCATCTGGCGCGTACTGTCACCAAGAATAGCTAGCATTTCAGAGCCTTCAAAGGTGCTCCTACCAAAGTACTTGAACCTGAATTCCGACAAGACTGGACAGCCGCATAAAAAATGATATATATCCTCATCTTGACATGTGTTACATAAAGAGCATTTAGCTTCTTGAGTACCGCGATTCCATATTTTACAATTAAGGTTGAGCTGTTCACAACGCACTTTTAGCAGTAATCTCGTTACATTCTGATTGGCATGCTTTTGTTTAACGACAAATCCCATGTCCAAACTTTTGTACAACAAAAAAACCTCAGACTGCTGTGTTGATGTTAGAAACTCATTTGCTTCGTATTTTTTATGCCTTGCCAATAACATATTTGCAACGTCCCTAACAACCGTCGGTTTGAATTCGAAGTCATTTAGGTCGGCCTCATATTTTATTGCCATAATTTTCCAATTGGCATACCAAAAGACGCCAATCCTGACGCACTCCATCGCAACCTGGAAGGGGAGCCTGTGAGATTCCATATTACTCACCTTGATAATATAGCCTAAGTGAAGTTCAAGGAAATTCGTGAATAAAGTCCCTACTCCACATTCACGATGAATCATGTACGTAGGAGTACAATCCGGCAAGTTCCATACTTTTTTCAGGAAGTATCTAATAAGCCGTTCTACTTCTTCAAATTTACGGGAACTCCAAACTTGCGCAGCATAGCCAATCACACACTTCGCGGTAGCATTGAAAACCTTGAGTTTATTTTCAAAGGAAATATTTTTGGACATAAAACCCTTCCACACGCTGCTTAAACCGAATTGCGCTGCAGATTTTTTCATAGATAAATGAGTTTTCCAACTCAACGACGGAGTCAGAGTAACACCGAGGTACTTATATTCCTTTACAACCTCAATAGATTTCCCCTTTAAGTGGAAACTTTCATGCTTGGCTAGCACTCCTCCACCTTTTTTAAAAATCATAATTTTTGATTTGGTTAAATTCACTTCTAGGTTTTTCTGCTCACAGTACAATTCCAATCTTTTTATCATATTTTTAAGTGCTCTAGAACTATCCGCTATCAAAACAATATCATCAGCGTATTTTAGTATTTTCACTTCAAGCAGGCCAACACATACACCCCCACACATGAAGTCATCAATGTCATCCAAAAACAACGCGAAAAGTAAAGGGGAAAGCAAACAGCCCTGACGAACCCCCATACAGCAGTCAAAGAAAGTTGACAGCTTACTATTCGACCACACAGCCGCCTCAGTCTTAGCATAAATTGCTTCCAGAGTATTCACAAACTTCGCAGAAACTCCCAATTCCAACAGTCTATACATCAATAACTTCCTATCCACCCTGTCAAAGGCAGAGCAAAAATCAACGAAGAAAGTATACAATTTTCCTTTTCTTTTACCTAATTTTATACTTGCAAGACTCGTTAACGTAAAGATGTGATCTACTGTAGAGTAACCTCTCCTAAAACCAGCCTGGGTCTCTTTCAGAGAATTATTCTCATTTACCCAGCGTTCAAGACGTTTCAAGAGTATCCCCATAAAAATCTTGGCGCATGTATCCATAAAGCTAATCCCACGAAAGCTTGACGCCTCTTCAGAGGGACCCTTCTTATGCAGGGGGAAAATAATAGATTTCTTAAAGCAGTCCGGAATCTCTCTTCGCAAGAATATGTCATTATATACGAAGACTTCCTTCCAATAGGCAGTCCGGCGCGTTCTTATAGAATTCGTATGGAATTCGGTCCAAGCCTGGAGCCTTCAAGTTTTTTGCGCTTCGTAAAAAGGCCTTAAGTTCATCGAGAGTTATTAAACCATCCAAAACCTCCACCTGAAGGGGCGGTTGCGCACAACGCACAATCGCCACCAAACTGGGGGGATTATATAATTTTTTTAAAATACTCTACCAGGGCTCCCAAACTACACGCAGGGAATACTCTAGGCCCAAAAGATCGAAAAATCTTTACCAGTTCCCAAAATTGCTTAGAGTCTCTAACCTCGGTAAATTTTTGGGCACACTTTTTATAATAGTTGGATTCTTTCTCCCTTATAAGAGTCTTATATTTCTTATTCTCTTCGACATAACTGAATCTGATAACAAACGAATCGGTCTTCCGATAGAGATTCAACAATTTCAGGACACGATCTCTAAGTTTCTTACAATCACTATCAAACCAGACGGCCCTCTTAGTTTTCCCTTCTCTATCCTGCTTTTGTACAGAAGCCGAGCGCCTAATACAATCCACTATGGTCTCGATCGAAACGCTGCTACCACCCATTTTCTGCCAATTTACCGCAATTTTCTGTTGAAATTCCTTTTCATCCTTACTCGTCCACGGAATACGTGGTACCAAGTCACAGCCCTGATCCTCCATTTGGGGGGTCTGCAAGTCGCAACTAAGGGCAATCGGCAGGTGATCTGACCAGGGAGCACTTATGACCTCAAAATCCGTTATGGCGCCCATCAAGTCCAACGGCACTATTCCTAAGTCTATAACTGAAGAACCATTGTAGCCTATGTAGGTATAACTACCCACCGCATCCCCTCTTGAACGCCCGTTTAGGATTACCGCCCCCCTCTCATTGCACCATTCCAACAAACATTCGCCCTTTCGATCCAAAACCAAATCCCTAGACGCCCTGCTCTTCCCCCATGTGCTGCCGAGCACTGCCTGAGGTAACCTTTGTCCTATACCAATACGCGCATTAAAATCTCCTAAAAATATACAATTATGGGATTCAGACAAATCCACTGCAGCTTTCAATGCCTCAAAATCATAGTCCCAGTTACTACCATTCAGATATGTCGGAAAGATAATGCAGCTTCCACCCCCCCTCAGACGCAGACGAATAACATAAGTGTTTCCCAATTTTATGAAACTGCACAGCCCACCCACCGATCTTCTAAATGCCAGCATACAGCCACCACTTGCTCGGCCTTTTTGAGCCAGTCTCACCGCCGGCAACACAACAGTATCATACTCATGAAAATAAGACGCACATTTAGCAGAATTATCCACCTCAAGAAACGTTTCTAAAATAATTACGATTTCAAATGATTTGGTCCGAGCGGGACTGGCCGCCCCTGCTTCCCGATGATCCCGACTACGCTGCTCCGCATCGATATTCAGAAAGAAGTCACTCAAATCAGCGTCCATAATGCTGTTCAGGGCAGTGATTCCACCTTCTCCACCGTCACAAGCGACAAGCTCGCCCTCCGACCAAGAAAATCTTCGCTTATCCACCAGAAGAGTGTCACCTCTCAGTTTCATGGTCTTTGAGCCATCAAGCGCGCTACAGTGTTTCCTTATCCGCAGTAACATGCTACGCTTGGCTCTGCTTTCCGCTGTTACATCGTCATGTATGACAATACCAGTGCCCTTTAATTTACTGATTTTCTTGTAAATAGCCATAACATCCCTGTATGACGCAAACTCCGCCAGGATAAGGCCCGGTCTGGCTTCGGTGGATTTACCAAGTACAAAGGCCTGTACTATATTTACATGTTCCACTTTCAAGACGACTTCAATTAAATTGTTCACTGCGTCAATCACCGGCGCCCCTGGGGGTAGTTTCATACCTCTTATTATTAGTTTATTTCTATTTAACAAGTTGCGCGTTTCATTTACCTGATCCTTCAATACTTGGGTGTCATGCTTCAGATGGGCTACCTCTTCTTTCAACCGACGATTCTCCTCAGCAACCATATCAATCGACCCTTTCATAATTGCGATGTCTTCTTTCGTCGCGATATTCTGGAGTTTTCTCTCCATAGTTGATTCCATCATCTTCGCAAACTCATCTGGAGTAAAATCCCCAATTTTTTTTTTAGGCGACATCGGTTCTACTAGAAGTTTTTTTGAGCACTCAGGTGGGGTGCTGTTGCTGCGGCGACGCTTTGGCGTATCACGAATTGGCGTAAAATAATTCTCCAGCGTGCCCGACTTACGCATAAGAACTGTGACAGCTGAGCCCGCGTCAAACACTGACCTGACAGATTCAATTAAATGAAGCTTAAAGTGGGGGACTCCACTTACCGGCCACTGCGCAGGCGCTGGTCTATCCCAAGGTCACGCTCAAACTCCCTGCGACGGATCGCCTACTACTCAATGGCGATTAAACCAATTTCCGCGACACGAAACCGGCGAGATATAAGCTCCAAACCACAACGTAACACTCCAATGAAGCGAAAAGTCTCAACACCAAACCAAACTTGGGCACTGTGCGAAAACGCAAGGAAAAACGAGAACTCTTTGCCGATCAAATGGACAAAAAACACGGGACGCGATCCAACTCTGATTACAGCTATATCTACTGAAGTTGACTCTAAATTTTGATGATGAGCTATTGACTTGAAATTTTAAAAATAGCTCAGAACTGGATCACAATGCAATGTTCACTCGGTTTCTTGTCTGTAAAATTGTTTAAACAATACCTATTTGTTTAAACAAATTAAATTTTGATGATGAGCTAGATACTTGAAATTTTAAATATAGGTCAGAAATGGATGACATTTCAATATTCACTCGGTTTGTATGACATGGTATGAGTATGGTAAGGTATATTATTGTATGTATGATTTAGTACAGTATGATAAGACAGAAAAGAAATTCGTATGGTATGGTATGAGTACGGTGAGAATATGGTATGGTGCCGATTTGCAACACAGTCTGGTATAGACAGAAGGGTGATCTGCACAAGGAAGATATTAAACCGTTGTGTCAAGAATTTGCAGATTTTTTTTATCTAGGAACGCGGTAGCGTTCCGCCCCGCCAAGCAAAGAAGTTGAGAAAACGAACGATGCCGAGTCCATGTTTACCGGACGTCACGAAACGCGTTTTCGAGGTATCCATATCTCGGCTCCTATTTGACCGATCGACTTGAAAATTAGTGTGGGTCTTCTTTGAGTGTATATTAGAAAGCCCTGAAAGTTTCAAATCGATAGGTCTAAAGGGAGCCGAGCTACATAACTTCAAAAACCCGGTTTTTCGGCCTTAGATTGTTCTTCTCCTTTTTCTCCTTCTCCTTCTTCTCCTTGTTCAGACAGGCAAGGCCGGAGCCTCTCCACGTTGACCGATTGACTTGAAATTTTGCACAGAGCTTCATTTAACCTTGAGACAGAGCCTTATAAAAGATTTAACCCATTATCTCAACCCAAAAAAGTTTTAGAAACAAAAGAACAGAAACCTTAGGAAAATTCTGTCCACTTTGACGAGTCTACAGCCTGGGTAAAAGGACCAATCGACTTGAATTTTTTTACATACCTTCTTTATAGCATGGCTCAGTGCCATTTGAACGAAATAAGCAATTATCTCAACCCAAAAAAAAATTAGGGACAAAAAAACTGAAATTTAGGGTAATTTAGGCTAATTATGGCCATTTCTTGGCTCCTAGTAGACCGATCAACTTGAAATTTGGTATGGATCTTTTTGGTGTGGATAATAGAAAGCCCTGAAAGTTTCAAGTCGCTAGGTCTAAAGGGAGCCGAGTTATATAACTTCAAAAACCAATTACCATGTTTTTCTACTTTTTTCAGTCGGTCAAGGCTACAGCCTCTCCACCTTCGCCGATTGACTTGAAATTTTGCACGGAGCTTCGTTTCAAGTGTAGCAAGTGCCTTTTGAAAGATTCAAGTCGTTATCTTTAAAGGGAGCCGAGTTATATAACTTCAAAAACCCGGTTCTTCACCCTTACCTGTTCTTCTTCTCCTTAATCAGTTAGGCATTTCCACCTTCACGGATTGACTTGAAATTTTGCACAGAGCTTCGTTTCAACATCAGACAGTGCCTTTTGAAAGGTTTAACCCATTATCTCAACCCAAAAACTTTTAGAAACAAAAAACTGAAATTTAGGCTAATTTTGGCAACTTTGACGAGTCTACAGCCTGGGTAACCGGACCAATCGACTTGAAATTTTGCATAGACCTTCTTTATAAAATGACCCACTTCAACAACAAAAAGATGTGATATCCCCCCAAAAAACACTCCGTGTAAAAATCACCCCGCCTCGCAAATATCATTCTTCAGAGGCCGGAAAAAGTTATGATATCCACTTTCCCCGCCCGCCCTTTTCCTCATTAAGGAGCTAAGTATAATGAAAAGCTTAACCACTTCACAAGCACCGTACCCCTTTCGAAATCTCCCCTTGGCGCTATTGGGAGACGTTTTTATTACTTCCACAAGCAACTAATACTTGATGGTGGTTAACGTTTTATACAAGTATTAGTTGCTTGTGGAAGTAATAAAAACGTCTCGCAATAGCGCCAAGGGGAGATTTCGAAAGGGGTACGGTGCTTGTGAAGTGGTTAAGCTTTTCATTATACTTAGCTCCTTAATGAGGAAAAGGGCGGGCGGGGAAAGTGGATATCATAACTTTTTCCGGCCTCTGAAGAATGATAATATCATTCTTCAGATTGATAATAATATCATTCTTCGCAAATATTATTTGCGAGGCGGGGTGATTTTCACACGGAGTGTTTTTTGGGGTTAGATTTTCTGAATCTACGTATCTTGAGGGGGGGGTTAAGAAATTTTTTTCTTTGGGCGATTCCAATGGTTCATTATCGAAGATAATAAACCAAAATTAATGTTTTTAACTCAACAACTTTCATTTGACCCCGTAGATTATAGTCGTGTACAATCTAGAACTCCCCAAGGTTAGGGGGGAACGGGGTACCTAGGGTACCTACTTTACGAACTATTCTCAAACCTACCCAATATACATACAAAATTGGCGTACTGTAGACAATAATAATAATCAATCTAGACAAAAGTGTAATCAGCACGAAGAAGTTCATAAACCGTTGTGTCAAGAATTCGCAGAGTTTTTAAATCAATGAGTGGAACATGTCACAGGAGAACTCTGTCTGCGGCTGGTTAGAGCCAACAGCCGTAAAAGGTACAGCCCACGCGATCAGCTCAATATTGTGACGTAGTTATGCGAAACCTCACAATTCACGCTGTGTAGAATACGGATGTAGATACTTTAGGCACTCAGTCCGTTGCTTCAATCTGGATTTTTTATCACGGAGAAAATGACTGTTTTCCCCAAGAAGTTTCGTTTTTTCTTTTTACAAGGATCATCTGTCCTATTTACTCATGAGCCATGAGCAGAGGGCGGATTTAGACCGACGATCCCCCCACAAACACATTTAGCTCGATATTTCCCTTCGCGGTTTCAGGTACAGGTGTAATACAAGAACAAAGATCCTTGTCGAATCCTATTTCTAGGCACACAATGCGGCTCTGCTTTGGGAGGAAACGTTGGTTTTTCTGGGGTCGAATCCTGCTGTGTCAAAAGGGCGAACAGGACGCCTCAGGGAAGTGCAAACTGGGTCGAATTTAAGGGATGATCGTGTGGGGTTTCTTGTACCATAAGGGACTGAGGGGTAGGATTTGAAAAACTCTGCAAATTCTTGACACAACGGTTTATTATCTTCATTGTACAGATCACCCTTCTGTCTCGATTACTCAATGATAGAGTAATTATTATTATGAATTATCATTAATTGAATCTGCCAGTGGTGAAGGGAACTAAGTGCAAAAACCCAACTTTTCAGGAAAAGCAAAAAACTGCCTAGACTAACGAAAACGAGTGATTCTGAACTAGTTTTTTTTTCTGGTGGTAGTCTAATAATACTGATGTTCAAATATCACTGAACAACCGCAAAATTTCGAGGGGGATAACCAAAAACAAATTGTAAATTTTGGGAACTTAGTGTCTTTTACCACGGGATGACCTGAGGATAAAGAAAATAAAGACTGAATTATGGTACAACCTCTTTATTTGAACATGAAAGTGAATAAAACAGTGTATTGAACATTTTAAATCATCATGCTGCAATATTCTCTTCATTCCCCATTATTCTTCCTCAGGCTCTATCGTCTACTTCCACTCCTTGTGTTGGCCAAGCCATTATTGGTTTACTATCTTCGATAATGAACCATTGGAAACGCCCAAAGAAAAAGATTTTTCAACCCCCCCTCAAAATTAAATTAAATTGAATTAAATAAATTAAATTAATATTTTAAATAATAATAATAATAATAAATTATTAATTAAATTAAACCAACAAATTTTGTTGGTTTACGTTTCAAGATACGTAGATTCAGAAAATCGAATTAAAAAACTCTGCAAATTCTTGACACAACGGTTTATTATCTTCTCTGAGCAGATCACCCTAATCCAATTAACGAACTGTTAGATGAAACTCTACCTCATCATCCAAATTAAATTTAAAATAGGTACCATACGAATTTCTTTCATATCATACCATATTGTACTATACCAAATCATACATACAATAATATACCACGTCATACAAACCGAGTGAATATTGCATTGTCATCCAGTTCTGACCCATTTTGGTTTATTATCTTCGATAGAGTTTAGTGTTTCTCCTAAACCTTTTCGCGCTCACTGTGAACGAACGGCTGGTCGTACAAAAATCCAATTGGTCTTAAAAAATTCGTGATTCTTCAGGTCATTACACCGTTTCATGGGAATTTTTAGAGATATGACATTGTCGAATTTTCAAAGTTCGTTTTGAACCCCTTCCCCTTGACCTAGGGTTATGAAAAGTTTCGAGGATCATTGTGGGGCTGGTCCAAACCCATAAAAAAATTTCGTAATTTTAACTCAATGCTAACTGGGCAAAGTGCCACGGACGGCGGACGGCGTACTGAGGACGGCGTACGGACGGATTTTTATTATGAATTATCAGTAATTATTAATAATTTTATCAAGTACCTGGTGAAAATTATTATAATTTATTATTAGGTATTAATAATTTGTATTTATTATTAATAATAATTATTATTAATTATGATTAATTAATACGATATCCGGCTGTTGGAATCGCTTGGGTTGCTTTGTGCAGAACCTGAATGATAGAGATGATGAATTAATTACAAATAAAATGTACCCATATAGTTCTGGGGTTTTTAATACTACGTCGGTAATAATTTTCCTATAAAAGAAGTACCTACCTACCAAAAAACATTCGAAATTACCTATATTTCCGTAGCACGAAACGTACCTCAGAACAAAAAACTCGACATCATTAAAACCATATGATATTCCAAACAGCTCGTTACTATGAAAATTGACCTGTATTTCAACCATTTGATTCCCGATCGTGTTGACAAAACCAACCTTTGTGCCGTCATTGTGAACGATGGGCTGGTCGTACAAAGCTGCGGATGGTCTTAAAAAATTCTTAGAAATAAACTCTAAAATATGAAACAAAAAACATACCGTTCTATATGAATTTTTCGAGTTTTGGAATTTTCAAATTTTCAAAATTCGTTTTGAACCCCTTCCACTTGACCTAGGGTTATGAAAAGTTTCGGGGGCCATTGTGGGGTTGATCGGAACCCATAAAAAAAATGTTGTAATTTTAACTCAACGCTAACTGGGCAAAGTGCCGCGGACGGCTACTGGGCAAAGTGCCGCGGACTAGCTTTGCGGACGTATGGTGGACGGACGGATTTTGGTTTATTATCTTCGATAATGAACCATTGGAATCGCTTAAAGAAAAAATTTGTTTAACCCCCCCTCAAAATTTGTTGGTTTACGTTTCAAGATACGTAGATTCAGAAAATCGAATAAAAAAAACTCTGCAAATTCTTGACACAACGGTTTATTACCTTCTTGTGCAGATCACCTTTCTGACTATAAGTAAGTGTAATTGTAAATTTTTGGAACATCGATGTCGGGGTTTCGATGCATCGGCACATCGATACATCGATGTTTCAATTTTTTGCCATATGCTGCTGAATGTTCTAACGTTTTTCTCACATACTGTCTGATCCTTCCATGATCAGACAGCGTCTCGAAACATGCCTTCCTCCATGCCAGGTGGTTTCTCTTAACTTCACAGGTAGCGCTCCCGTCGAGGGCCTTCCTTTTCCGTACTGAGGATTTGTTCTTTCCCTATCAGTTAAATATTCGTTTTACTAATGTAAATTATTTTGTAATATTATTTTGTAATATTCTCTTTCAATTTATCAACACTCAAATGAGAATAATTAGGAATGTAAATTGTATCAACGCTGTGGCAGCACCGCCTTTTTTCCGATAACCTTCTGTGAGGTTACGTTTTCGCCATTATGCATTCTGTTCTACTGCGCTCAATAAGTACGGTTCTGTTCTTTTCTGTTTTATTGTATTCAGTGAAGTTTGTTCGCTCTTTCATGTCCGATTTGTGTTTCCGAATTACAATTTCCTTGTGTTTCAAACAAGTGCGTTTATTGTCACCATTTCTCCTACCGAGGTAGAACACATACCTAGGAATATTATTTCTGAATTTTTATTAAATAAAAGGAAATTTTCCTTTAAATGAGAATGTCGAGGCGTGTTGGCTGAAAAGTATCGATACTTCCAATATTTCTTCCGAATAGTATCGATACGGATATCTCCGATGTATTGGAAGCAGGGGCGGCTCGTGGGCTCAGAAACTGGTGGGGCACCAGGGCAATATTTAGGTGCATACCTACCTATTAGGTACTCACTATAGGAACTAAACTCAAACTACCCTTACAGCTAAACTGCTTCATAATTAGTGGTATGCAGCTCTTAGCAAGTCAGGAAACATCGTTCTCCAAAGAGTTCTCTTGAGGAGAGGGTCGGTTACTGACCAGTATCCAGGATTACCGACGAGGAGGTGGCTGCAAGGCAATCCCACCTACCCACCAAAATAATTATCTTCAAAATTATAGGAAGAATAAAAGAGAAATTGTGACTGTACGAGTACTATTCAAAGAGTACATTATAAAGGTAGTCAAAAAATTATATTATTGGAGTTTCTATTACTGGGGTTTTTAAAAATTAGCAATCGCGACCATCTGCTTCCTAGCCGAGTGGTACGTTGAAAACCCCCTCTAAAAATGTCCTCTTATGCCCAGATTGCACATACGTTTTCTTATCCAATCGTATCAAAACATTTTGAGCGATCACAGAACAGCAAGATTGATTTCAACTAGCTTTTAGAGTTCGTTGGTTAGCTCAAACAAAGCTCGAGTCAACGAAGTCACCATCAGTTTCAGGGATAACAAATAAAACAGTATTCTCAACGGTTGGCTGAGCTACATAATAATATTATGTATATTACTGTTATTAACGGTTATTAACTGTTATTAACTTACAGAATGTAGAAATCAACAAATGAGATTCCCTTGGGCGAATAGTGATCCACGTAGTATAGTAGGGTTTTCTGTGGATCCACTTCAGTCTTGACGACTAGCAAAGCGTTCACGCGTTGCACGTGAGATATTAAATTTCAATGTTTAGTTGATTAATATTATGGAGACAATAACTCACTTTTACTATGATGAGTAAATACGAAGCTAAAAACCACCAGTCAATGCATTCAAAATAATATTATAACGTCAGGCAACGTTTTGATATCATTCTTATCAAACATGGAAGAAAGCATGGAAGAATGAAACTCGTTCTTCCTTGACAAGGAACGATTCAACGATCGATTGTTTTCGGCGTTCAACTTGATACGATATTTTGGCCACCGCCCGGAACGCCTCCTATCTCGCAACACAGAGTGCCTTCCCCCACCCCAGGAAGCGCCTATACCTTCAACATTGAGACTGGGGCACTTCTGGTCGATCCGATAATCGACTTTTTTAATCGATAAATCGAAACAAAATGCGACTCAGTGGAAGTGGGTAGTCATGGAGGAAGGGAGATCTCCCTTCTTCCATGGTGGGTAGTAGTAGGTAAGATTTTTTTTCTCCTTGTTCTATGTTTTTTCTGTTTTCCTTTGCAAATTTTTGGGTGGGGCGAGGGCCAAGGTGGCCTTATGGACGAGCCGCCACTGATTGGAAGTCTCGTGACGTCCCTTTGTTAAGGCATCGCATGGTTTCGCTTTCGCTTCTCCTTCTCGTTTCTGGCTTCGATTCCGTTTCCTACCCCAGTACGTTCACGTTAGGTATACGATTTTTTTTCTTGAAACTGAATTATAATGGTAACAAATAAAATAATACTGAAAATAAAAGTATTGTTCTTTTTCAGAGCTTATCATTTTTTCTTTCCGTCTTGCATGAAAAAAAAAGAATAGAAATTTTATTTATAAAGTAAAAAATTGATTGAAAACCATCGATACATCGATGTTTTTTTCCATCGATGTTTTTGGAGCATCGATGCCGGCCTGTCGATGCATCGATACATCGATGTTTTCTTTTTTTTTGCCATCCCTATGAACAGAATAAATAGAACGAGCAGAAGGCGAGGTCAAGCTAGGTTCACATGTGTCCGGCAGTGCGACAATGCGGAAGTCCGACAGCGGGGAAAAACAGTGGTGGGGATATCCGGCAGTGCGGTGGATTCGGGTCGAGTGTTCAAATGTGTCCGGTAGTGCGGCAATCCGTTTGTTATCAATCGAAGTAAAAATACTTCCCAAAGGAAGTTTTTCTGTTTACATACTAGAAATCCTGGGATTAAAGAAA
The DNA here is from genome assembly GCA_963920205.1 of Stenodema calcarata. Lineage (NCBI taxonomy): Eukaryota > Metazoa > Arthropoda > Insecta > Hemiptera > Miridae > Stenodema > Stenodema calcarata. Next base: position 262,854 of record OY986057.1, on the reverse strand, counting down.
TAACGACGCGTTAATACTTTCAAGGAACTTTATTCATACAAAGAAAACAATAGGTATGTTCCAACCTGACCAGTTCTTGAACTGGTTCAGGAACTAGTTCTGCGCAGAAGCCATGCGCATGATGAACTGCGTTCCAGCCTGTTTCAGTTCGTGAACTCAGTGCAGACAACGCGTTCCACCGCGGCCAGTTCATGAACTCAGTTCAGCTCAGTTCGGGAACTTCTTGCACTGAATTGAGATGAGGGTTGAGAACTCGAACTGGAAAGGTAACAGTGATCTCACGTTATAACCTCCCACAAAATCATTTGACTTCCTGAGTTTCACGGGAGAAGACGTAGTATAGTAGGGTTTTCTGTGGGAGAAGAAGGGTCCAGTTTGTTTTGTGTCTTTTATTTGTGGTTCTCGTTTTTAGCGTATTCTGGTACGTAAGTGTTCATATCTTGACAAGATAAAATCATATCATAAAACCATTTATCATTTTATCATAAAATCATATCTCGTAAGATAAAATACGTCTAAGTACAGTACCTTTAAAATAAATAATTTCTCAGAAAACTGTAAAGATAAAATTATAACCCACAAAATGAAAGATTGTTGGTGAACATGCGTGTATTTTCAAACCAAATAATTTTTGAATTAGGTACCTACTTAAATAAATTAGATTGAAATAAAGTGCATTGTCTGAATGGAAGTCAACTTGGCCTACATTAAAATTAATTATAGGCAAACGATATAATAAGAACAATGTTGCAGTTTCAATTTAATTGAAAATTGCTTCAATTTGTCCACTGATTAATTTTGGTTTATTATCTTCGATAATGAACCATTGGAATCTCCAAAGAAAAAAAAATTTTAACCCCCCCTCAAAATTTGTTGGTTTACGTTTCAAGATACGTAGATTCAGAAAATCGAATAAAGAAAAATCCGTCCGTCCGCCGTCCGCGGCACTTTGCCCAGTTAGCGTTGAGTTAAAATTACGAAATTTTGTTTCTGGGTTTGGACCAGCCCCACAATGATCCTCGAAAATTTTCATAACCCTAGGTCAAGGGGAAGGGGTTCAAAACGAATTTTGAAAATTCCATATCTCGAAAAATTCATATAGAACGGTATGTTTTTTATTTCATATTTAGATAGAGTTTATTCCTAAGAATTTTTGAAGACCATCCGCAGCTTTGTACGACCAGCCGTTCGTTCACAATGATTGCTCAAAGTTTGAGCCTCACAACACGAATCAAAAGGTTGAAAGTGATGTCGAGTTTTTTGTTCTGAAATACGTTTCGTGCTACGGAAATGAAGGTAATTTCGAATGTTTGTTGGTAGGTACTTCTTTTATAGAAAAATTATTACCGACGTAGTATTAAAAACCTCAGAATTATATCGTATTAATTAATCATAATTAATAATGATAATTATTAATACTAAATACAAATGATTAATACATAACAATAAATTATAATCATTTTCACTAGGTACCTACTTGATAAAATTATTAATAATCATTATTTTTAATTATTATTATGAATTATCACTAATTATTAGTGATAATTCATAATAATAATTAATCTAACATTTAGGATCTAGACATTTAGACCTAATGATCTAAACAGAAGGGTGATCTGTACAAAGAAGATAATGAACCGTTGTGTCAAGAATTTGCAGAGTTTTGAAGGTGTTCAGAAACGCGTAAGCATATAGTTTTTAGAACTATATTAAAAATAAATATTCAACAATTCCCGCCGCCACAGTACAAGAATCTCTTTTTTTTTTTTTTTACAGAAGGAGCAGACAAATCAAGCTCTGCTTACACTTATTCTTGTTTTAAAGAAGTTACTTGAAGTAGGGTCAATGCTAGATACATTCCAGTTTCTAGTCCTAGACCAAGTCAATTAATTAACCAAGACCGTTAAAAGGGATTCTGAAATTCGGAATTTCAATTCGGAAATTGTTGAGTTCTGATATCTGATAGCGATAGAAGAAGAAGGTTACTCTGATCAAAACCGCCCTCAGCGCTACCTGCCGGAATAGTTCGGGTCGTTCCAGCAATTCAGTTCACGAACCCAACAGTTCTTGAACTCATCCCCACTACTCCTGAACTGGTTCGTGAACTCAGTTCATGAACTAGGTCAGGTTGGAACATACCTTATGACTACTGAATAACATAAATACTATGAATTAACAATCGAGAAGATGTCGTTTGATGATGTCAGTCATTCTTTCCTGGAAAACAATCAATATATCAAAATTAGCAACACTCACATGATTCTTCATTAAAATGCAATTGCATTTTACGACTTTTGGGTTTTATTTATCACTCTTAAACCGAGAAGATAGTAAATCAAAATGTGAGAAATAAACCTATGAAACAGTTGAACTAGGAAATTAACCAATAACATTGACATAGTCATTCCAATGGGCAATTCCATTGTGTCCGAAAATGTACAATGTTTTTTCGTTAAGTTTGGTAGGAAATGCAATCAAACTAGTACTTGTTCGTACTACGCGCGCTCAAACCTTGACGTCATCGGACACCTCAAACGAGGATGGATAGTTAGTTTTAGTATCCACGATGTTTCAAGAAAAATGATCCATTCGCGTTACTCCATCTTTGCGTCACTCCAGCATTCTCTATTCTGAATTATCGCTTGATTATCGCCGTTCGCCATAACAAATTGATTTTCATCTCTTTCATCTCTTTTAAATGGCATCCAGCTCTAGTGTGAAAAAGCCGAGGCAAAATACTATCGAAGACGGATTTGAACCTGGTAACACAACCTTCGCTGGTAGGCGCTCTGGTAACAAGGATTGAACCTTCCGCACGCCACAGGAATCCGTGGATGCTTTATGCAGGGATTGCTTCATAATCTAGTATCCATAATGGTGAAGTTTTTGACGTCACACCCCGGTCACTCGCCCGCCTGTTTTTCAAACTACCAATTTTCTTTTATTTTCCTAAATTTTTGTGAACAATTTCTTGGCAAATGGACCCGATTTTCGCTAACATTAGACAAGGTACTTTGGAAAAAAAAAAAATAAAAAAAATTGACTGGAATTGCCCATTCTTTGCTGTCAGTTGGGAATTTCGATAACCCTTTTCGGATAATTTCCACAACTGTGGCCTTCCTCTCACTACTTCAATTAGAACTTCATCGTCCACTTGATATGATGCGTTCATATTCAAAAGGAAAGAACGAAAGTGAACGGAAGGTGAACGAACGGTGAACAAATGACCACAACAAATGAACACAATGAAGAAGCACACACACAACACTGCGCAGTAGTCAACTGGGCACGTCGGGACATCCGCCATATTATCCGAATATCTAATTTTTTGAATGTGTGCGTCTGTCCGGCAGTGCGACAATCCGATCGACTCTCTGACCCCCCACTCCGAATCATACCAACCAATCAGCGGGCCGATCGCACTGCCGGACACATGTGAACACTGACATCACAGAGCTAAGAAAAACATGGATCGAGAGATGGATCGTACATGGATCCCCCCATGGAGGAAGGCAATACCGACAGGTGGCCCACTGTTTAATTTAAGTCCAATAGGTGCCGCTCCTGAACTAGGTAACTGAACTGGTTTAATTAACTAATTTTAGAACTAATTTAAGAGGACAATATGTACTTAATATATTAGAACTAGTTTAAGGGATCAAGTGGCAAGGTAGCACTCTATTGGCGGCTGCCTGCAGTACTCAAGTTGACCTAGCGCTGTCAGTGGGCAATGATCTAAAGTCCCTAAAGTAGTACATAAGTACTGTAGGGGCGGACACAGTGGATTAGTCGAATCGTTTGAGATTTAGTTCAAAATTATTGAGCATATACTAGACAACCTAGCGGACATTTCAAGACCAACCGCACCAATTTCAATCATCAATCATGGCGGCAGTTATTGTTGAAAATAGAAAAATCACCATAACTCCTTTATTTCCACCATTAGGAAGCTAATTTTGATGTCAAATTAGACAGTTTTGAAAGCTGAATAAAACTAAAAAAGGAAATCTGAAAAAGCTTTAATTTTGAAGGAGTTATGACCATTTGAAATTCCTAAAAATTACTATTTCCCCCCTAATTGGGGGGGGGGGGGGGATGGAGGGAAGGAGACAAAATGTTCAAAAGGCACTCCCTTGGAGCATAACAAACGTGTGTGCAAATTTGTGCGATTTGTTTGCTGGGCTGTAGCCCCGTCAATGAACAACAACGACAACAACCACAAGAAGAAGAACACGAAAAACGTGAAAAATAGTGGTTTTAAAACTGTTTTACACCTGTCCGGAGAGCTGAAATTTGGTTTACGTCCTCACGTGCCCCTGGAGAGTTGGTGTACAAAAAATCAACTCTCGAGACACTCATTGGGCCGAGCTACGGGTGGGTGAAAACCCCAACTTGTTCCGTCGCGTAATCAGTGTCTTAGTCGCTTCGGTTTTCAGGGCTTCGGTTTTCTTGGCGGGCGGGACGCTCCCGCGTCTCTAGATTGTAAAACCTGAATTGTAAAACGTTACCATAATCAAAAATGTCTGTCGTGAGCGAAAACTTTTCATATTAATGAAAGGTTTCTTTATTAAGGAAGAAGGCGTTATGGGATCAAATACAGTGTTGCAGCCAGAATTTATGTAAGGGGCTCGCATTCCGCTCGTCCTTCAGTCTTGTTGTGAACCTAACCGTACCGCTGTCGCGTTGCTCTTGCCTCCCCTTTACTTGTGTCTAAATATTTATGAATTTCTAATAAAAGTTTTTTGAAAACTCTTCTTCACGATTCATAGAGGGTGATATGGTCTTATCGTAGTCGGGAGTCCAAGGGTCTTCTGGGTGGTTGACCGGTGAGTCATGAGATATGCATGTGCGATTAGAGGTGTTTTATTTTATTTTTTCACGAAGGTTTGAAATGTTGATGCGCTGAAATCTTAATCGGTTCAGTTATGAATACTAAAATATCTGGAATTTATAGGACCACCGGAAGGGGTCCCGCAACGCACTTGTAGTTACGCCCTTTGGACCTGACGGTACTCAATTACTTACGCGGTAAGTATCCACTTTAGAGACTTTTTGCGTCGAACAAAAGTTGTCGGGAATGGTCCATTTAGGCTAAAAAAATTTTGGAGCAGCCAAAATCTGAAATTTGGAAAAATGTTGCCTACCTCAGCCTGCGAGCCTGCAATTTTTTTTTTTTTAGACTAAATGGACCATTTCCGACAACTTTTGTTCGATGCAAAAATTCTCTAAAATGGATACATACCGCGTAAGTGATTGAGTACCGTCAGGTCCAAACTACAAGTGCGTTGCGGACCCCCTTCGATGGTCAGAAAAATCTGAAGAAATTCCAAATATCTTAGTTTTCATAACTGAACCGATTAAGATTTCAGCGCATCAACATTTCAAACCTTCGTGAAAAAAAAAAAAAAAAAACACCTCTAATGTGCGATGTCTTTAAAAACTCCAGTTTCTTGACGATAGTGCTATAAACCTAAAGGAGCACATTCTGATTAGGGGTTAGATTGAGTCGTCGACGGTGAGAATGGTAGCGGTACATCATCTCTCGTTTATTGTAAGAAACCACCTACAACGGTGAGTAAATTTAGTTTTCTTGCTTGAAACTGCATCCTCAAATTGAAAATTACTCGTTACTTGAGCTCGTGATGAAAACCAGAATAAACTTGGCGTATTAGTGGTCTCATCTCAAGACCCCTCTTGATTTCACTGTAATTAAACGCTCGGAAGAATGATGACTCATCAGTAACGTTTATTAGACTTACGAAGTTAGTACAGTAATTTTTTTTCTTCATTGCAACTAACCTCTTCATTTCCTTTCTGTACTTTTCACACTCTCTCGACGGACTTACTTAGTATGCCAATCCGGATCTAGGGTGGCGATTTCGTTCAGTGTTGATTAATTGAGCGTTAATAACAAACCCCGGTGACATTAATACTTTAATAGCAGATGCTTGTTGGTTGGGGGGGGGGGGGGGGCAGCTGTTTGATTCGTGGTCGCACGCCTACCTCCTTTGTGCGGAGGCCATTGTCATTTACTGTGTTGAAAACAGTGAGATCCGTCGAGCCTCAGCGGGTATCTCATAGAAACCGAGTCAGTTCTGCTATTATATCCGCTCGTGTATGCTTCTTTAAAGGACCGTTTAGTGCCGTAATGCCATTGTCCCTTCACTAGTGAACAATGGATATCTCAAGCTGCCACCCCCGATTCTATTCAGGGCCCTCCCTTCAGACCAATTTCTCTCCCTTTAAAACTATATAATCGATCCACTCGACGCTCTATTCAACTGATCAATTCAGTCGGAACTTTATTATGTTATTCCAGAGGTAATGTGACCTGTAACCACTTAGCTACGGTTTCTTCAGGTTGTTCCAATAAAACTTTAATTAACTATAACTATGGGTAAGCATTTGACACCTATACCAAACACTTTTCTTGTTAGCGAGCAAATTCTGTCAACTCATTTTGCACTGCGCTGGACTGATGTAGGTAATAGTAATGATTTATTTATACAAAACCTCGAAAAGATTTTTATAAGTTATAGGTACATAATTTACTGGTATTTATTATAATCCAGGGATTATCAACGTCAATAATTTATCACGAACTACTCACCAAAAAATATTCGAAATTGACTTCTGTCATAAAAGCCAAGTCCTGAGTGAGAAACATGTTTACCAAACCTTGGGAATCAGGTCAACAATTGTCCATTGAATGTGGTTACCAAATGAATACAAAATCCCCAGTCATGCAGCATGACTATAAGAGCGAATTTTCAAAGAAATAATTGGTTTTATGTAAAACGTCTCCATTTAGGAACATGAAGTCCATGTGCTCCAGTTTGAGAGCGGAATAAGATAATAATTATAGAACTTCTGACTTCCCTATCTGATTCAGCGTGTAAAGACATTTTAAAATGAGGTGTCACTTGACAGACCGTTTCATTTTTGGAATTCATGAGTAAACCCCCCCCCCCCCCAACCACCTCAAAACCCCCTGCAGCTCTTGGACATTTCATCGCTGAACACGGCGGAGAAGTCAGAATTGCGCTAGGAGCATAGCCAAGAATCCTGAAAGTCACCGGAGGATGAAACATATTGATACTATCTTTCATTTCATTCGTGAAAAAACTCTGCAAATTCTTGACACAACGGTTTATTATTTTCTTTGTACAGATCAACCTTCTGTCTAGATTACTGAATGATAGATTAATTATTATTATGAATTATCATTAATTAGATATTAATAATTATTATCAAGTAGGTAGTGTAAATTATTAATATTTATTGTTGGTTATTAATAATTTTTATGCTTCATTGTTATTAATTATTATTCATTAACTCGACATTTGAAAACCATGTGCTGTTTGAATCAGCTGGGCCGGTTTGAAAATGGACCCGACGATTCACGCTCATGTTGACGATGTTTGATCTGCTCCAACTTTGAGCCGTCATTCTGAACGAACGGCTGGTCGTACAAAGCTGTGGAGGGTCTTAAAAAATTCTAAGGAATAAACTCTATCTAAATATGAAATACAAAACATACCGTTTCATCTGAATTTTTCGAGTTTTGAAATTTTAAAAATTTAAAAATTCGTTTTGAACCCCTAGGGCTATGAAAAGTTTCGAGGATCATTGTGAGGTTGGTCGGATCCCGTAACAAATATTTCGAAATTTTAGCTCAACGTTCCCTGGGCAAAGTGCCGCGGACGGCGGACGGAAGGATTTTGGTTTATTATCTCGATAATGAACCATTGGAATCGCCCAAAGAAAAAATTTTTTTAACCCCCCCTCAAAATGTGTTGGTTTACGTTTCAAGATACGTAGATTCAGAAAATCGAATGAAAAACGCCGGTTCATTATCTTCTTTGTACAGATCACCCTTCTGTCTAGATCACTAGGTCTCAATGTCTAGATCCTAAATGTTAGATTAATTATTATTATGAATTATCACTAATTTATTACAATTTATTGTTAGTTACTAGGTAATAATTTATATTTATTATTAATAATAATTATTATCAATTATGATTAATTAATACGATATCCGGCTGTTGGAATCGCCTGGGTTGCTTTGTGCAGAACCTGATAGAGATGATGAATTAATACAAATAAAATGTACGAATATAATTCTGGGGTTTTTTATACTACGTCGGTAATAATTTTTCTATAAAAGAAGTACCTACCAACAAACATTCGAAATTACCTTCATTTCCGTAGCTCGAAACGTACCTCAGAACAAACTACTCGACATCACTAAAACCATATGATGTTCCAAACATTTCGTTAGTATGAATATTGACCTGTATTTCAACTGTTTGATTCACGATCGTGTTGACAGGCTCAACCTTTGAGCCGTCATTGTGAACGAACGGCTGGTCGTAAAAAGCTGCGGATGGTCTTGAAAAATTCTTAGGAATAAACTCTATCTAAATATGAAATAAAAAACATACTGTTCTATATTAATTTTTCGAGTTTTGGAATTTTCAAAATTTCAAAATTCGTTTTGAACCCCTTCCCCTTGACCTAGGGTTATGAAAAGTTTCGAGGACCATTGTGGGGTTGGTCGAAACCCATAAACAAATGTCGTAATTTTTTTTTTTTTTTTTTTTTTTTCATATTGGCATCGGCCTTTATTATGTAACATTTGCCATACATGCGTTATGTCTCAGAAATATAAATAAAAGTGCACTTCAAAAATAGATAAATTACAAAAACTCTGCAAATTCTTGACACAACGGTTTGTTATCTTCCTTGTGCAGATCACCCTTCTGTCTATACCAGACTGTGTTGCAAATCGGCACCATACCATATTCTCACCGTACTCATACCATACCATACGAATTTCTTTTCTATCATACCATACTGTACTAAATCATACATACAATAATATACCATACCATACTCATACCATGTCATACAATTCGAGTGAATATTGAAATGTCATCCATTTCTGACCTATATTTAAAATTTCAAGTATCTAGCTCATCATCAAAATTTAATTTGTTTAAACAAATAGGTATTATTTGAACAATTTTACAGACAAGAAACAGAGTGAATATTGCATTGTGATCCATTTCTGACCTTTATTTAAAATTTCAAGTATCTAGCTCATCATCAAAATTTAATTTGTTTAAATAAATAGGTATTACCTATTTAAACAATTTTACATATGAGAAACCGGGTGAATATTGCAATGTGGTCTATCCCCGACTCACGGTTAAAATTTCTAGACTGTAGTTTACCGGGAAGATGAAAAAAGGTATATTTTATACGAAAAAAGGTAGTTTTATTCTGGGCGTCTGGAGGTTGACCCACGTAGCGGCCGTTTTCGACGTGAAAGTTTAGCGCTTTTCCTAAACCTTTGCGCGCTCACTGTGAACGAACGGCGGGTCGCACAAAAATCCAATTGGTCTTAAAAGATTCGTAATTTTTCAGGTCATTCAAAAGTGAACTATACATTGCACGGTTCAGTTAAGGGCCCGCAGACCCTGGTGGTTTTCAGTTTATTTCAATTATCTTGGATTTTGTTCATTTCTCATTCCCCAAAAAAATTCCTAAATTCATTTTATAGATTTTTTCTCATATCTACGTGCTCAAATTCTATGTAAATTGAAATTTGGAAAAAAATAAAAAATTTAAAATTCAGTGAAATTTTTTTTTTTTGAAAAACTCTCCAAAGGATATGATTGCAGAGGAATAAGAACGCTAAAAATGCAATGGGAGCAATTTTGACTTGCAAAATAATGGAGAAAACAGGAAGACAAATTTCCGCAATTTTGAAAAGGGGCGCCGGATTGGGTGTCTCGTAAGGCGGCTCGCTCTGGCGGCGAGCGTGGAACTAGGCGACTCTCAGTGGCGGGTTTCATAGATCACCCCCCAGCCATAGCTGTTTACTCGTCACCTTGGTAACGGTGTCAGTAGAGAGCGGCAACATCGCATTCCTGTTCTGAGCGGCAACATTGCATTCCGTCTCGCCTCTGGGGCGATTTCAAGCTTTTATAAATCCAAGCCATATAAATCAGTGGTTCCCAACCCGTGGTCCGCGGACTACTTGTGGTCCGCGCCGAGTTTACGTGTGGTCCGCGGGCTGTTTCAGAGTAAGTCTTATAATTCACGGTTTTCTTCATCAATACGAGTATAACAATGTTTTTACTGGCTATATAATGAGACATTCATCCTCGGAGATACGTTTGTTATGAAAGTATGCCACATGAGTAATGCTGTTTTTATTTCTGATTAACAAAAGTTAAAGTTATGGCAAATTGAAGTAGAGAAAGGATCTTTTGCTATGTTTAATCTGTTTTCTGAGTTTATAATAGAAACGGAAGGTATGAATATAAATAAAGAACAGTTGTCATCTTTGGTAAAGGCTTACATAGCATTGGTTCAAGGGTATTTTGACAACTATTTCCCTGCCAGTTCTGACGTCAGTTCTAAAAACTTGTGGGTGGCAAATCCTTTTTTACCACTCAAGGATATTGATCTTACACTTAATGAACAGGAAGAACTTATTGAGATATCTTCTGATCCTCAGCTTGAAGTTGTCAAAATACAATGTGACAATATTGCAAGCTTTTGGATCAAGTTACTTGATGAGTACCAAACCCTCAGCCAAAAAGCCTTGAAAATTCTACTTCCTTTCTGTTGGGGAAGGAACCCGTGAATTAAAAAATGGATTTTGAATGAGATGGAAAAGGGAAAGGAATCGAACTCACCGAGGTACCTCGTGATGGTGGTTGACCAGGGACCTGGCAGCGTCGAATCCAGTGTTGAGATCGTAGCTGGAGTCACGGATGGCGAATTCGCGCTAAATCTCCGAGAAATGATCAAAGGAGCGCCAATTGGAGGCAAAAGGAAAATTTCTTTGATTAAGGGGGGTGAGCGTCGGGATTGACTGGGAAACAATTAGTGCTGAAGGGAAGCTGGCACGAGACGGACTGACTAGGAGTGGGAGAAGGGAAAAGTTACAGGGGAAACCAGTGTTGCCACAAGATTTACCATACCCCCCACCCAAAATTAACTAATTTTGAAATAATATCAGGAAATATAATTGGGGATAAAAGAGACGTAACTCTGCTGAAAATGTTAAAATTGAAAATGAAAATAAAAGAAAATTTACAAAGCGATACTACATCTCTTAGTAACGCGGAATAACGACCAACTTGATAGCTGGGCGTATAAACAATCCAGAGGATGTTCGAATCTTTGCCACGCGAACGACACCATCCTCTCCCGGGCACACATCAACGACCCTCCCCAATGGCCAAGACAAGGGCGAACATTTGGTATCATCAATTAGTACCAAGTCGCCTTCTCTCAAATTTGGAGAGGAAGAGGTCCACTTGTTGCGATGTATCATAGAATGTAGGAATTGTTTCTTCCATTGTCGCCAAAAGCTTTGGAGAGTGTGGCTTACACGTTGCCAACGAGAAAGTCTTGGTAGAGGTTCCGCACTAAGATCTTCATCTGGTCTTGTGAGAAGGTGAGCACCAGTTAGAAAATGACCTGGGGTCAAAAAATTGAAATCATCGTCCGTAGAAGTTGACAACGCACAAAGAGGTCGGGAGTTCAAAACGGCCTCAATACGAGTAACCCATTATGTCCCGGTGATGCCGTATGGCACAGAAAATTCAGGTTCGTTCATTCACCAGTAGCTCATTATTCTCGCGACAGATCGAGCCGATTCAGGTTGTATCATGTTCCTGGGGTGTTTATCTTTGCCTGAGAATAGGGGACCCTTCTCTCATTGCAATTCCGGCAGTTGGACAGTCGGTCAATCATGGACGAGTATTTTGATGTCGACCAACTCCAACCTTTATTGGCGTAAGTACCTTACTCTCTTCACTTATTTAATTATTTCTGTTTCTTCAAATAACTAAGATGTGTGGGCATTGATAAATCTCATTTTTTCAATATTTCATTCATTTTTTGTGTGCGTAAATGATCACTTCGTAAAATTGTGCCATATGGCATCACCGGGACTCAAGGGGTACGGGTTTTTTCAGGCCCGGTGTCTCCTTCCAGGATGCTCTGGAACTACTCAGAGAAGATGATGTGGGTGACCAAAGGCCTGAAATGGTGTATATGGTGCCCCCTACACCAAATGTGCTGACTGATGAGGAATCAGGAGACGACGAAGAACATGGTGACATCAGCCATCTCCCAGGAAGACAACTTCTTGCACCAGCAGAAGTAGTTTTCAACAGTGAACTCCGGACGCATGTGGAATTAGAGGAGGAAATTCCCGAGGTTCTATCGGGACCATTCAATAGTGACGGGTCTTCTTGTCCAGGTAATGATACTCCTGATACTACTACATTGGACTCTTGTGATGCAGAGTGCGATGTATGGATACGCAAGAGGCTGGCAAAAGGAAAGCCGAATCCTGTTTTCATTGAAGGCGATTTCGAGGCGAAAAAAAATCGTATTTTCCCTTCCTCCGAACCATCATGCCCAGCTGATTCTCCTACAGAGATGTTCGAAAGGTTGTTCAACGACGAAATTTTCGTATATATTACTGCAGAAACAAATAACTATGCCCTTTTTCGTAACTTCGATTCACCAAATATCACAATGGAAGAAATCAAATGTTTTTTTGGTTTGATGATTTTCAGTGGGTACGCACCTGTTCCCTCAATGCGTCTATATTGGGATTCCGTAGAAGATTTAGAAAGTGAACTTGTGTCTAATGCAATGAGGCGAAACAGAATGTACCTATACAATTAAAAAGTTTATTCATTTTGCCGATAGTGGGAAAGTTGATCCTCGTGACAAAATTTGGAAACTGCGCCCATTGATGAACAAAATAAGAGATAAGTGCGTTGAAAACCTGGTACCCACTGGCCTCCAGGACTCCGAACAACCAAAGGATGAGGTGTGCATTGCAGATGTGCGTCTCTCAGACGCGCATGATGTGCCAAAAATACAATGTGGGATTATGCTTGGACTGTTTTGTGATTTACCACACTGAGTAACACGCCTAAATTACTAAATGAGTTTTTTGTGATTATAAAATGTTCCCTTTTAATATATAATAAAGTTTATTTGTGTTTTCGAACAGTGTAACTGTCTTTCAGACTTCCCAAAAACCCCGTACCGTGTGAGTCCCGGTGATGCCATATGGCACACCAATAAAACTGCAGTTATTGAAACATGTAGAAAGTCAAGATTATTTTCACTATTTTTCCCTAAATATAGAGAGTATCTAGACAAGATTTACTAGGTTTCACGTGAAAATTCGAACAAAAATAGTTCTGGGACATAATGGGTTAATAAGGGACAGAGGTTCAGACAATATATCCAACGAGGCTTGTACACCAAGGAGAAGGTCCACATGGGCTGGTGAATAGAAATGAGGATCAGCAAGCGTTAAATGCGAAAATTGTTCAGCAGCACGACGAGGAAGTTTCACTGATGGCACATCCAAGGAAATTCGAGGAGTGATTATAGCTTCAATAGAAATGGACGCATGTGGCCAATGTAAGGAAGAAAGGGAGCAGGTAACAGTGCCTAAAACGTCAAGAGGACCATTTTGTCCAACGCCAGTCACTTGATAGGGACAAGATTTTCGCGAAAGCCCCAATACCTGAGTGAGAGAATCAGTGATGAAATTCACTTCAGACCCACTATCAAGAAGAATGCGACAGGGGCCGTACCAATGGCCTAATGAGTGCTGAACACGTACACGAGCAGTGCCGAGGATAACTCTATTTTCTGAAAGGTTGGAATTAATTCTACACGACATGGATTGCGATGTAGAACTGTTTTCAAGACCTGCAGAATGCGCGGGCTGAACCGCAGGATTGTTTTGAATACTCACAGGAGCCAATGATTTGGATATGCCACTGTCATTACTTTGTCGGTCACACAAGAAACTGTTATGTTTCGGACTTCCACACCATTTGCAAACACCTTTAGAATTACATGGATTACTCGGGTGAAAATACAAACAGATTTCACAGCGCTTCAACGATTTAATTATCGACCAGCGTTGTGCAGGGTTCATATTAATAAATTTGAAACAACGACCTGTTTTATGTGTACCTTTTGCACAAATTGCACACGTAGGTGTAACATGGTGTGTGTCGGTAAACTTCCTGTTTGGATCTTCGGTTTGTGTTGCTAACAAGGATTTTTTATAGTTGAACTTAATGTTTTGTCCGGCTTGTGTGTTGGCAGATGATTTTTTATACCTAATCATTTTTTGACAGAGGCACTTTGATAATGTCATTAATTGTACATTGGCGTTGTAGAAAATCAATCAGGTCATCGAAGCTTGGATAGCTATCACTATTGAAGTGTTCTTCAAAGGCCCTTTTAGTTTTGATGTCCAAAAGTCGAAATGTGACTTGAAAAAACATGTGTCCAGGCAAATCTGCTATGTTCAACCTTTTAATAGCTTCGACATTTATGTGTATAGTGCTGACGAGTTCTTTCAATTTCAAAGGATTATCGGAAGTTGGTTGTTGTAACTCCAAGATTTTATCGAAGTGATGACTAACTACGATTCTGGGGTTATTGTATCGCTCTGTCAATTTCGTATATGCTATTGTGTAATTGGATGCACTGAACGATACCGCTTCCACTAGAGCGAGTGCTTCATCTCTCAAGAATGTTTTTAACAGGCTAAATTTTTCAATGTCGGAATAATATTTGTTATTGTGTACAAGTGTGTCGAATAGAGAAATAAAAGTTGAAAAGGCACTTAACTCACCGTTAAACAAAGGAATTTGAAGTTTAGGAAGAGTAACTCGTGGACCTTCCGATGAACGAAGGGTTTCCCCTGTAGTGGACTTATATTGTTCATAATGTTCACTACACTTGTAGTATAAGTGATCAAAACTGTCTTTGAATTTGACAGTATCATCACTTAGAGTTGGGTTTGCGATCGTTATCTGATCAATTTGAATGAGAAGGAGATCAATTTTATTATATAAATCTTCAAGGCGGGAACATCTGACAACAAATTCGTCTTTTTTTTCGGGTAAATCTTTGATGAGATCGTGAGCACACTGAAGTTGTCGCCACATACGTTCACGTTGTTTTTGCAACACTTGCAACTGTTCTTCAGATGTCTTGGGCATTATCGCGGATCGAAAACAATATGCACGAAAGGAACGATAATAAAAGAGAGTGACGCGCGCGAGGCAAAGATTCAATATCAACTGATACTGGATGGACGTAGTGTTCAACAGGTACCGACTTGTCGATCCTTCTCCACTTGAAAGTGAAATAAGAAGAAAGAGGGGAACTGTGTAAGACCGTTGAGCCGTATGACCTTGACAAAAAATGGCCGTCTAGGAAACGTAAAAAAATTCCCAATCGCAAATGAATTAAACTTGATAATTTTTATAGTGGACTGTAAAAGGGGGGAATCGGGCTCGAAAAAGGACCAATTTGTTGGGGAAGGAACCCGTGAATTAAAAAATGGATTTTGAATGAGATGGAAAAGGGAAAGGAATCGAACTCACCGAGGTACCTCGTGATGGTGGTTGACCAGGGACCTGGCAGCGTCGAATCCAGTGTTGAGATCGTAGCTGGAGTCACGGATGGCGAATTCGCGCTAAATCTCCGAGAAATGATCAAAGGAGCGCCGATTGGAGGCAAAAGGAAAATTTCTTTGATTAAGGGGGGTGAGCGTCGGGATTGACTGGGAAACAATTAGTGCTGAAGGGAAGCTGGCACGAGACGGACTGACTAGGAGTGGGAGAAGGGAAAAGTTACAGGGGAAACCAGTGTTGCCACAGTGTTGCCACTTTCAATTCTACATATCTTTGTGAAACAGCATTTTCAACGCTAAATGTTATTAAGAATAAGCATCGTAACAGTTTGATGAAATTGGATGCTCCATTCAGGTTGAGTTTGACCTCTTTGAAGCCAAATATCGAAGATCTTGCCAGTAAAATGCAAAACCAAGGAAGTCACTGAGAGACTTAGTGTCATATTTTGTAAGCGTTTTACAACAGATTTATAATGTTTCTATAACTATATTAAGACTATAACTATGTTTTTTTTCTCTAATTACTTACTCTTAATACAATGTATATTAAAGGATTTAAAATATATTTCTCTAGTTCTCAATTTAATTTACCTAGTTATAAAATCATGTGGTCCGCAGACGTTTTCTTATAGATCTTGTGGTCCTCGAGGGAAAAAGGTTGGGAACCACTGATATAAATCACTAGAAATCGCAAACTAACCGCTAGTTCTGATTTTTTAATGTGTTGTTGGGACCACTACCAGTAGTGTATATCCAAGTTTGCAGCTTCGAAAGACCTCTGCTAACTTTGTAGTACTGGAAAAACCGCGAAATTACCACACTTTTTTTTTTTTTCAATATAAGTCCAAAACTATGCCTTTTCCCAAAACATATGCTCCGTCCTTTTTTAAAGTATACTAAAATGGCTCCAATTTGAGACCAGAACCAGCCCTGAGGGTTCAATACTAACAAAAATACACCTAGGTATCCAAAAATGGGCAATTTTTTCCAAAAAAGTGAAATTTTAAGATTTGGCCAATTTTTAACCCCGATATCGGGGAAAATAATAATTTTACGAGTAAAATTACGGGTTGTAGCAAATGAAATTAGCTTTAATTTAAGCACAGAACGACGTCTGTAGGAAAGGTACATAGTTTACTCACAACTATTAAAAATATACTTATATAAATACGTTTGATAATATTGGTAAAGTTGATGATTTGGATATTCGGTATTCGGATATTACAATCACCGAGATGCTGGCATTAGCGTATTGGCAAATTTTTAGAGGATTTGCAGTTCAAGGTTAGTCAGGAAGAACCTTGCCTATTTATCCTAGAAAGGAACAACGAGAAAGTCATCTTAGCCCTGTATGTAGACGATGGCTTAGTTGCAGGAACTTGATGAGTTTCTAAACCAGCTTTGAACCGAGTTCAAGATTACTTCGAAGGATGCTGATTACTTTTTGGGCTTTGAGATAACAAAGTTGATAAAAGGTAGTATCAAGATTTGTCAAAGAGCCTATGCTCAGAAAATATTAGATAAGTTCAATTTCGCAGAGTGCAATCCAGTTTCATAGCCCATAATTCCAAGTCCAGGTTCAGATTCAGGGAAAGCAATTGGAAAAGAGCAAATAATTTTCCTTACAGACAAGCAGTCGGCTCTTTGATGTATCTCATGCTTGGGAGTAGACCTAACCTAGCTTACGCTGTAGGTTTTCTATCTAGATTATTGGAGAACCCAACGGTGGAAGACGTAGTGAAAATTAAAAGGTTTTTCGTTACATTGCCGGAACATTGGATTTTAGCATTGTTTGCTGTCAAAATGCAGATATTGGTATTCTTGAAAGTTATAGTGATGCCGATTTTGGAGGTTGTGCATTCTATTATTCAATATTTATAGTAGAATAATGGTCAGACGTTGTAATCCTTCAAATTGAATTTTCCACTTGTTTGCTTTTTCACTACCAAAGGTATTCGTGCAAGAAAACATCAGCCTCCAAAATCAAAATTTCCACATGCTTTTCACGTTTCAGAGCTTTTTTTGAACTAATTTTGATTCCTAGTCTGTACTGTCCCAGGCAAAACTTGGTATATGAAGTTATGGTCAGATTTTGTTGAAATGTGTAGGTCCTAATTTCATTGCAGTCGGACAACTAGTGCGTGTACGCATGTGCTAACATTAATTTCGTAAAACTGCGGTTTCTCAGTTCATAATGGACCGATTTCGCCCAAATTTTGAGAGCATGTGGGGGATCCATGACAATTACCTATCTATAAATTTGATCAAGATTGTATGACCAATAACTAACGCACATGCGCAAACTTGAAATGAGTTGTTATATTCAGTTGTCATTCGTGGATGTAAAGGGTATTTAGACATCACTGGAGAAACATTTTTATAGTAGATCATAAGTAAGTACCTGAATTATAATTGCGATAAAATAAAAGACAAAACAATAAATACAATAAACAATACAATACCTATCACAATTACAACATTACGATATTGTTTATAACATTACAATATATTTAGAATTCAAATTATCTACAATGCAATTTCACTATACAAATTTTACAATACAATTTACATTACAATATATTGTCAACATTACAAGATTAAAATTAACAATACAACATTACAATATCATTACTATAAAATGAAAGAGAATACAAAAATGACGATTTTTTGTTGTTCCCACCCTGCACATAAAAACATTATGAACATTATGAACTAACAAATTTTCCGGCCCGTTATTTGCAACTGCCCTTGAATCTGTAAAAAATAAATAATAATAATAAATACAAATGTTGTGAGTAGTGCAGTAGTATAATATATCAAATTCAAATAATTCATTCATCGAGGAAACATACGATTGAGCCCCATGACATTAAACCCAATTTTACAACACCAAATTTAATCAATCACATAATGAACAGGATGTAACACGCAAACCATGAGACAAAACGCAATTCACGTTACATTAATGTACTTACAAAAATTACCTTCATGCAATTTATTAACCTGATGAGCAGTGGGTTTAGGGAACCCACTAATTTAAAAACATGGTACCTACAGTTAGCACAGTTCATGGGAGGCATACTTTCAAGCAGGTATTTTGTAGAACATAAATACTCCCCACTTATGTAAATTTAAGCTATTTCGACAACTGTCGAGGGGAAAACTCAGATTTGAACGATATTCCATTGCAATATTGTAAATGGATTAGAATTCATTCATAAATGGAGTCAAATACATTAATATAACAACAGAGTTCAGGAGTACATGATCAGGCAAGATAAACAATAACAGAATTTATTAATGTTCAACACATACCTACACACAACACAACATGTAGTACGTGTTTCCTCTCAGTCTACAAAAAAAATATTTAATGCCTATCTACATTATCCCATGAAAACTTGCAAATTTAATCAACTTTCTAATGGTATGGTTAACATTGCGATTCCTTATCGATTTCATGGAGAAATTCAAGTTTGAATGCGGAAAAACAGTTGGCACCTACAAAAATAGGAGAACCTACCAGAAAATTACTGACACGATACTGACAATTATTATTATTTACAACGCAAAGTAAGCAGTCGAAGAATTCTCACGTTCTTTTAGGTTTCAATCACCTCCCTAGTAGATACCTTTGTAATTCACATAAAAATTAATTAAATTCATTGGAGATGAGATCCAACAAAATAAGCATGACATCAGTTTTTCCCTTCCCATTCCAATTGCATTTCAAAATTTGGATATAACTGCAGTTTTGAGTATACCGTTGGAAAGGTAGGTACTTAATTCCTTCGAAAATTTGCTAAAAGATGACTAGTAATGTAGGTTATTACCATTTCACGTTCTACATGATTCGTTGATCTCATCAATTGGGTGACATCTGAATCCGATGCGACGGGCAGAGCAAAACTCACATCCTGAAAAGAAACTGAATTACACTATATTTTTTGGTTTATTATCTTCGATAATGAACCATTGGAATCGCCCAAAGATTTTTGTAGGGTGTACATTGTAATTGAAGAAAAACGTTATAAAATAATAAATGGTTACATCGGAAGGTAGGTACCAACTTAGTCCATATTCCTATTCAGAGGGGGTCTATTATTTACTAATGTTGAAATTCACTTGATTATTATTTAGGAAAACATTTGCCAGACAATCACTACTACCATCGTTTACCACAAAAGGATGAGTTTTGTTCTTGTGTTTGTTCTTCCCGCTACTCCGGGCTCGCATTTTCCTATTCAATGAATACGATGTGCATAACTCAGCTTCCGTTGAAGTAGGTTCAATGCTACAATTTAATCTTGCTTACCTTTGATATAATTATCCACCAACGGTTATAAGAAGTAGGTAATCCATCAACCAAGTGACAACAAAACATTTAAACCCATTGTTTACTACCCATTAGCCAGTTAGCTCAAGTCTAAAGCATGTTCCATTCTAAAAGTACCTACCTCCAAAAAGCGGCTGACAATATTTCGGGAGGTAGGTAGGTACGTAGGTTCGTAATTCACACAACTGTACCCGATGCCTAATCTTTACATTCATAGAGATGTGAACCTATCGGTTTGTGTTTTTTGGGGGGAAAACGAAGTTATATTTCCCTATATACCTAGTAACGATTGGTAGTAGGTATAGCAACTGAAAAGCATCTGAAGTTTCCGTGAGTTAGGTAAGTACGAGTACGTAACGGGAAAAATGCGTTCCATCTAAAATTGCTCTAAGTTGATTGGAATGTTGTGTAAATACCTACTTACTTCAATATTCAGTTGTCAAATAGTAGATTTCCAAATAGGACCAATATACTCGTCTCCAGTAACATTTAACCCCATGTCTGTATTCTGCTTTTGTTTTATCAAATGTCACATGTTTCACTGTTTCGTACTTCACTTGCGTTCTAGACTTCCTACAAACTAGTCCTCTTGAATTCTTGATTCTTATCTGTGCTCTGCTTCTCTGTGTTCATTACAAGAATAATATACCTCTGACAAACCAACGTGAAACGTTCATTTACATCTATTTCGAGATATCGCAGGTAACGATTTACATTTATTTCATAAATTAATCACTGAATGCTCAAATTCTATTGCCGCTTCTTCCTCCTCACTTGTCCGCGTCAACACGATATCGAATCGAAGCCTCGAAAAACGCGATCTAAAAGTCATTCAAAGTCTTGCCCATTTTGCAAGCCCAAATTTAAATTTGTTTAGCAGAGAACCCGGAACATTTGCGCCAGGAATGAATTTCAAATATGCTTCTCTTCTTGCTCGTTTCTCTCCTTTCATGTTTTGAATCATGGCGTCTTTTTCCACAAGAATCCCTGTTGTACAAATCAAATATGGTCGCTGAAAAATTCATTAAATTTTCCATTTTGTTGTTATCACTTCCTATCTCGTTGCCTCCATTTTGTCATTGTCGTTTGTCATTTTTTGTCGTTTTTGTCATCTGGTGTTGTTTTCTCCACTCTGTTGTCTTCATTTCCCAACCATTTGTGACAATCTTCAAGAAATTAGAGAACACACACCATTTCTTATATCGCTATTCTTCCATGATCGCTATCATTTCTTATCTCGTTATCAGTTATCACTTCTTTTTTGTTGACGAATTTGGTATACAAAAACAATACGCCCGACTCGACGTCGACGGAGTACGCGTATCTTAATCCTTTCATAGGTTCACTTGAATATGCATTTTGTTCCCTAGCCACGAGCGTCGTTTTACGATCCCTCCGGAAGTGATTGGTCCTGCGGCAGCCCACGCCGCGACCTTTTGCGAACAAGTACTGAGGTGACATAGTTACACATTATGTGTCTCTGGTTCCTGTCACAAGTCCGAAGTGGGGTAAGATCGTCCTTGGCAGTGCACACAAAACCAATTTTGGCGTAAGGACGATGTGCACATTCTGACTCACACCCTGCGCTAGGACATCCTTTCAGATCTTCCGGGTAAAATACCCCGAGATGCTGCGGCCGGTACTGACTATGAGAGCGTTTTTGAATCTGGGCTACGACTCTCTGGGGACTCTAAATGAGGCTCATTATGATTTCTTTAGAATACCTTATTGATCGGACCATAAAATATGGTTCCAGAGCGCAAATGCAGAACCGAAATACTTCATCATTGAAATTCGTTCCTCGCGCAAATACGTTCAATTGATCTCTTGTGGGACCGAGCGACAATACCCGTAAAATTCGAGTACCTGCGCTCATGTGCATGTTCTCTGAGTACCCATTTGTGTATATACATGTACTTCCGGCTCTCTCAACTCTAGAACTTTGTTTTTGTTTCTGTAATAACATAGGGAGGTTTACTCCAATTCTTTTTATTTGATCAGAGAAAGGGTGTCGACTCGAGTAAACAAATTTACGGGGCCGACTATTCGCAAATCGGAAAGTGAAGAATCGGGTAGTGCAACCCCTCTGCATCAGTAGCGGAAGCAAGCCAGCAATTATGAATAATCTAGTATTGATTTATGTGCCTATATTAACACTCAGCCCTGGTAAATACCAGCAGCTTGTTTATTTGCATTCTTTGAACAAATATAGCAAGGTTTGACTCGACCAACTGGTACCAGCCGAGCGCAGAACCACAAAAGCGTAATAAATGAGGACCAAAAAGGAAATTTTGATCTTGCCACCTACAACAGAAGGAATTAGAAGGAACGCCAGTCAACAAATTGCCTGATGCATGATTACAAAAAGGAAAAAAAAAAAAAAAATAATAATAATGTTACTAGTTATTTTTCAATTGAAATAGGCCGGCATTTTACACCAATCATGCCCACATGATCATGATTATGTGCTTTTGCATCTGTGTATCAGTCTCTGATGTCTGTTCGTAGTTTCAGATTTTATTCTTGACGTTGCCAAAAATGTCCGAAGAGTCTGGAAAAGACATTTTGCGTGGAAGGGAAAACACCGAGACTATGGACTTTGGAGTAGACGACTCAACCAGTGGCGGCTCGTCCATAAGGCCACCTTGGCCCTCGCCCCACCCAAAAATTTGCAAAGGAAAACAGAAAAAACATAGAACAAGGAGAAAAAAATCGTACCTACAACTACCCACCATGGAAGAAGGGAGATCTCCCTTCTTCCATGACTACCCACTTCCACTGAGCTCTTGCAGGCGGGCGGCTAATTCGTCTGACTTCGATAAAAGTCGTGTCCTCAACGCATTTTGTTTCGATTTATCGATTAAAAAAGTCGATTATCGGATCGACCAGAAGTGCCCCAGTCTCAATGTTGAAGGTATAGGCGCTTCCTGGGGTGGGGGAAGGCACCCTGTGTTCTGCAATAGGAGCCATTCCGGGCGGTGGCCAAAATATCGAATCAAGTTGAACGCCGAAAACAATCGATCGTTGAATCGTTCCTTGTCAAGGAAGAAGGGAGTTTCATTCTTCCATGCTTTCTTCCATGTTCGATAAGAATGATATCAAAACGTTGCCTGACGTTATAATATATTATTTTGAATGCATTGACTGGTGGTTTTTAGCTTCGTATTTACTCATCATAGTAAAAGTGAATTATTGTCTCCATAATATTAATCAACTAAACATTGAAATTTAATATCTCACGTGCAACGCGTGAACGCTTTGCTAGTCGTCAAGACTGAAGTGGATCACTATTCGCCCAAGGGAATCTCATTTGTTGATTTCTACATTCTGTAAGTTAATAACCGTTAATAACAGTAATATACATAATATTATTATGTAGCTCAGCCAACCGTTGAGAATACTGTTTTATTTGTTATCCCTGAAACTGATGGTGACTTCGTTGACTCGAGCTTTGTTTGAGCTAACCAACGAACTCTAAAAGCTAGTTGAAATCAATCTTGCTGTTCTGTGATCGTTCAAAATGTTTTGATACGATTGGATAAGAAAACGTATGTGCAATCTGGGCATAAGAGGACATTTTTAGAGGGGGTTTTCAAGGTACCACTCGGCTAGGAAGCAGATGGTCGCGATTGCTAATTTTTAAAAACCCCAGTAATAGAAACTCCAATAATATAATAATTATATTATTGGAGTTTCTATTACTGGGGTCCAAACCTACATTATAAAGGTAGTCAAAAAATTATTTTTTGACTACCTTTATAATGTAGGTTTGGACTACCTACTCTTTGAATAGTACGCGTACAGTCACAATTTCTCTTTTATTCTTCCTATCATTTTGAAGATAATTATTTGGGTGGGTAGGTGGGATTGCCTTGCAGCCACCTCCTCGTCGGTAATCCTGGATACTGGTCAGTAACCTTCCCTCTCCTCAAGAGAACTCTTTGGAGAACGATGTTTCCTGACTTGCTAAGAGCTGCATACCACTAATTATGAAGCAGTTTAGCTGTAAGGGTAGTTTGAGTTTAGTTCCTATAGTGAGTACCTAATTTGCCCTGGTGCCCCACCAGTTTCTGAGCCCACGAGCCGCCCCTGGACTCAACCCTCCGTCGAACTGAATCCCTTGACTCACTCGATGAAGAGATGGGTGAAGTTCCCAATAGAGAACCTGAGAATGCCCTTCGAGTGCAAGCCGCCTGCTCATCAAATGAGGTATTAACCCGTTTCCTTACGGAGTTTTCGAACCAGATGGAAACGTCCGTTGGCCATCTGGCCAATTGCATTAATACAACTGTTGCCGGTTTGTCCCAACGGATTGATGAACTGCAGGCCCTAAAACAAGGCCAGACTCAAGTTCTTAATAGGCCAGTGAGCGTTCCTCACCAGAATCCCTCACCGTTAAGTTTGAATCCCGGAGTACTGTCCCCTTCTTTGAATATGAACGTAGATTGCGGTCCGCAGAATGCGCCCTCCGTTGGATCGACTGCTCAGGTGCCATCTGCCCCAGATGCTCAAATAGATAACTCCACACTTCTCGGTTCTCTATCTCGTCCTATGGACACTTATAGAGCCCGTAAGGTGGACAGCGTACGTTTTCGTCCTCTGGACGCAAAACTCGACGTTGAGTCAAATTTTAAATACTGGAGACGTGGCATCTTGAGTCAGATCGAGTCGATGGAGTGCTCATTTGTGGTGGATCCCAATGTGCGTCCTCCGTCAGAATTTACGGCATCTGAGTTGGAGGTTGCCGTTAACAAGGTTAAAAACTTCATGCTCGATTCTCTTGCCCCATACTTTCAGGACCTGGTGTATGACATGACCAGCCCGTTGGAAATTATTGAAAAATTAAAAACTATCTTAGGAGACTCGTAGACGAGTTTAACTCCTTCTACTATGACCCCCAGGCTGAAAGAGCAATAAATTTAATTACTCGGTTTAACGAAACTCACAGAAAACTTGCCTCAATTCATCCCGATATGTTAACAGATAAGTACGTTAAACTGACCTTTGAAAATGCCATCCGAGAGACCCTCACGTTTCAGAAAGCCGAACTGAATTCATTCAAGTTCTCGCTTTCAGAATTGAAAGAACTTCTTACTGACGAACAGCTCCGAGCCGATCAATCTGCTCAGGGCTCTAGTATGATGTTCTATAGGAATAAGGTGGCGTCCACTCGAGGTAGAGGCGGTGGACAGCGTGGTCGTTCTTCCAGCACACCTGGAAAACCCCCCAACACACCTCCCTCTAAATTCAAAGGTCGTTCAAACTCAAAAACCACAGCTACTAATGCCTTCTGTGCGTACTGCAAAAAGAAGGGCCATACCCGGGACTCCTGCTTCAGGGCCAATAAATTGTGTTTTGCGTGTGGGGGAACACACACCTTAGACCAGTGCCGCCGCCAGGGCGCTCGTTCTGGA
This sequence comes from Stenodema calcarata, assembly GCA_963920205.1. Lineage (NCBI taxonomy): Eukaryota > Metazoa > Arthropoda > Insecta > Hemiptera > Miridae > Stenodema > Stenodema calcarata. The sequence continues at coordinate 237,608 of OY986057.1, read as the reverse complement.
CGCTCCTCTGCCCGCCATAACCATTTTTCGAAATTCACACCACAAAATAAATCCTCCCGCCAAGCCAGTTTTAATAATTCGTCTCGACCTAAACCACTAGTCCCTGCTAACGCCGATGAGCCGAAGCTTTTCAGACTCCCTCTGGGTCAAGCCCGTCACTTGGCCGAGGAATTCTCACAAAACCCCACTCTGTCTTCACAATTGCTGGCTCCACTAATGTCAGTGACACCGACGATGTCTGGGTGGTGATGGGAACGGATGAACAGAAGTGCTTGGAATCACTCTCGTCTGTCAACTATGTCAGCGAACGCTCCCACTCAGGTAATGCCCTTCACTTGTCTGATAATCCAAGCTCTTTTACAGCAATTGTAGATACTGGATGTACCGAACACCTGACAAATACCAAGGAAATACTGACGAACTTTCGGCCCCTGCCCAAAACAAGGATTTTTAAATGTGCAAATGGTGCTGATTCAGCAGATATTTCAGTAAGTCATTGTGGAGAAATAACCTTTCAAAACAATAATATGACATCTACACTCAACAATGTGTTGTATAACCCACATTTGTCCTCTGATCTGTTTTCTGTTCGAAAATTAACCCAAGTAGGCCTCTCAGTTGTTTTCACAAAAGACAAAGTTGAATTTGTTCAGCCTGCTACTGGTCGGGTTTTGAAAACAGGATTTTTCAGAAACAATCTTTGGTGGGTGGACCTCCCCTTAGTTGCACCCGATGAGGGACTTCCCAAACCCCCTAAAATTGCGCGCTTGCGTCGTCAGATCCAAGTGGATCCCCTTTTGATTTATCAGCTTGGCAACTTGTGTCAAGATTCAGGTGATAGTCTCAGGTCAGGAAATTTCAAAGCATGCACTGGTAGTTTCTCAGAGGGTGTTAGAGTCGGAGGGAGCTCCCAAGCCTTCACTAGTGGTCAGTTGTCACACGTTGCCCACCTGGGAGGGAGGAAATCAGGGGAAAATGTCCGTCCTAGTTCACAGACCGACTTAACTCCTTCAGAATCAACATCTCTAACCCAAGTACCAAAAATTAAGTCCCTAAATTCAATTCCATTGACTATATCAAGCCCAAAAGTAATAACTTCCCCACAGCAAAACCCCTCCAAGCCTACTGAATCCGCCATTGCAAGGTTCGATCAGTTAAAGCTTGAAAAGGAGTTTCCTTCAATACCGATGCTGGACGTCCTTTGGCATCTACGCCTGAATCATGCCTCGCTGGCTTATCTCAATGCTGCTAGGCGTTTCTTGCCAGAGTTGAAGCATGTCAGGTTTACGGATCGAATCCTGAATTGTGAATACTGTCATGAGGCAAATACAAAAAGAAAGTCACACTCCTCTACCAGACATAGGTCCAATAAGCCCTTTGCAACGCTTCATTCCGACATTATGGGAAAAATAAGTCCTGCCAACTTCCGGTCTGGGGACATGTATATCGTAATATTGGTATGTGACTACACCCGATATATATTTGCTTATATGTTGAAAAATAAAAGGGAAGTTCACATTGCTTTGAGACGATGCCTTCGCCAAATTGAAGCTCTGACATCGCAGAAGCGTTCTGTGTTTAGATTACGGTCGGACCATGGGCTTGAATACAAAACCCAAGAACTGAAACAACTTCTGTTGGAGGAAGGTATAACCTGGATACCAGGTCAACCTCACTCCCCAGAGTTGAATGGTGTTTCAGAAAGGGTAAACCAGGAACTCAAGAATAAAATACGTGTAAATTTATTGTCAGCCAAGATGCCACCAGGCTTTTGGGGGCATGCTTTGCAGCATGTAGTTTTTGTAGCAAACCGCATGCCGCATTCGGCTAATCTGTTCCTAAGTCCTTTTGAGGTTGTCCATGGGTATCCCCCTAATCTTAAATTCATGAAAAGATTTGGTTGCCTAGTACACTATGTAGACTCTCACCAAAAATCTAAATTCGCTCCCAATGCTAAAAAGGGGTATTTGCTTGAGTGCACCGAAACTGGGATTGTACTGTTCAATGAACAGCATAGGACCTTAGTGAATTCGTGTGACGTCAAGTTTATAGAGACAATTGTTTACGGGGACAGGGTCAAGGATTATCCTAAGCCCCTGTGTGATATTCTGAATTTGGACGGTGAAAATGATCTACCTGAATCGACGGAAGATTTCTGTCATGATGTTGCTGTCTTACAGCGTGATGCCCATTCAGAATATGTTGAGCCCCTTAATTATCAGGAGGCCTTGGAGTCCCCCGAAAGTGAGTTTTGGGAGAGTGCGATCCGAAGCGAACTTCAGTCGCTCCAGGAAATGGGCACCTGGGATCTTGTACCCAAATCCAGTCTTCCGCCAAACAGTAAAGTTATCAAGTCTCGGTGGGTACATAAGCGGAAGATTGAATCAGATGGTTCGCTTAGATACAAAAGCCGCCTTGTTATTAAGGGATACGCAGATACAAATAAGTACCTCATTTCTGAAATATTTGCTCCAGTAGCCCGCCTTGTAGATGTTCGTGTGTTTCTATCCATGGTGAATAAGCTAGGTCTCACCCTTCACCAACTTGATGTTACCACCGCTTTCCTGCATGGGGATCTGGAAAAACCCGTCTACATGCATGTGCCTGAAGGGTTGGAGCTTACTGGTACTATCCCTACAATAGATGAACCCCTTGTTTGCAAACTCAAGCGTTCTCTTTACGGGCTAAAAGTAAGCCCGAATCTTTGGTATCGTAAATTTAGCAGAATCCTGACAAGTCTTGGTTTTGTTACCTACCCTTTTCAATCATGTATCTTTAAATGGGAAGGAGGTAAAGTTTATGTGATCTTAATTATTTATGTTGATGATTGCCTTCTGGCTTCTAATGATAATCACAAAGCCTTGGAAATCATTGAGGGCCTCCAAAAGGAAATTCGAATTAAGAACCTTGGCGCCCCCAAAAGGTTCCTGGGTTTTGAAATTGAAAGGGATGAGAATCACAAATGGATATTTCTACACCAGAGGCCTATGATTGAAAACTTGATAGATAAATATCCTGAAGAGAATATCGCAGAAATACCAATGATGCCTACCTCTTGTACTTTGAATGCCCAACTTCAAGAGTCTGGCATTTCCGGACCATCTCCAAATGTTCCCTTCAGAGAAGTTATTGGATCTCTCCTTTATATCCAAAATGGGACTCGCCCGGATATCTCATTCAGTGTAAATTTCCTAAGCAGGAAGCAAATTGGCTACACATTAGCTGATTGGAAATGTGTAATTAAGATTCTTAAATACCTAAAAGGTACTTTGAATTTTGGAATTGTGTTCACAGGCCAAGCCGAAAATATTCTCGCTTACACTGATGCATCTTTGGGCACTAGTGATTTAAATGGAGAATCGACAACTGGTTACCTTATAACGTGCCTTGGAGATGTGGTGTCATGGAAATCAAAAAAACAAAGTCATGTTTCTCTCAGTACTTGTGAGGCGGAGTACATAGCCATGTCGGACTCATGTAAAGAGCTAGTTAGCGTTCGTAGCCTATGTAAATTCTTGATCAATATAGATATGCTTCCGACATTGCGATGTGACTGTGCCCCAGCCATTAGTGTTGCAATGACCAACGACTCCAAGACATTAAAACACTTGGTGAAACTCTGTATGCATTATGTCCACGAACTCTACAAGTCTGGGGATGTGCATATTGAGTGGACATCTACAAATAACCAACTGGCAGACACGTTCACAAAGGCCTTGCCGCGTGACAAATTTATTGCTTTTCGAAATATTGTCATGTGCCCTTCTGATGCCCTTTTCTCTTGAATTGTTGATAGGTGACAAGGAACCTTGGAACTAAACATGACCGTTCAATGACTCGTCACTGTATCTACCTACGTGATTCACTGCGCCTATCTATCTACGTGAATACTGTCGTTTTATTAATTACACTTGGTTACCTTTATATGTCTGATATCTGTTGGGACCTATCTATTATATATTAGTTCGCAGTATTTGAAGCTAAATTTGCCTCTTAGAAGGCCGTTAGCTATTTCTGTTAGTAGGCCTACAGCGAAGCTTCTCGTCCTGAACCCCAGTACGGTCAGCCCTTGCAAATTTCTGAAGTCCTTCAAATGAAGCCTCAGTGCGTTTTTGGTTTATTATCTTCGATAATGAACCATTGGAATCGCCCAAAGAAAAAACTTTTTTAACCCCCCCTCAAAATTTGTTGGTTTACGTTTCAAGACACGTAGATTCAGAAAATCGAATAAAAAAAAATCCGTCCGTCCGCCGTACGCCGTCCGCCGTACGCCGTCCGCGCCACTTTGCCCAGTTAGCGTTGAGATAAAATTACGAAATTCGGTTTCTGGGTTTGGACCAGCCCCACAATGGTCCTCGAAACTTTTCATAACCCTAGGTCAAAGGGAAGGGGTTCAAAATGAAATTCAAAATGTCGACAATGTCATATCTCACAATATTCAACTGAACCGTGTAATTTGTAGTTCACTTTTGAATGACCTGAAAAATTACAAATCTTTTAAGACCAATTGGATTTTTGTGCAACCAGCCGTTCGTTCACAGTGAGCGCGCAAAGGTTTAGGAAAAACACTAAACTTTCGCGTCGAAAACGGCCGCTACGTGGGTCAACCTCCAGACGCCCAAAATAAAACTACCTTTTTTCATCTTCCCGGTAAACTACAGTCTAGAAATTTTAACCGTGAGTCGGGGATAGACCACATTGCAATATTCACCCGGTTTCTCATCTATAAAATTGTTTAAATAATACCTATTTGTTTAAACAAATTAAATTTTGATGATGAGCTAGATACTTGAAATTTTAAATATAGGTCAGAACTGGATCACAATGCAATATTCACTCGGTTTCTTGTATGTAAAATTGTTTAAATAATACCTATTTGTTTAAACAAATTAAATTTTGATGATGAGCTAGATACTTGAAATTTTAAATATAGGTCAGAAATGGATGACATTTCAATATTCACTCGTTTTGTATGACATGGTATGAGTATGGTATGGTATATTATTGTATGTATGATTTGGTATAGTACAGTATGGTATGATAGGAAAGAAATTCGTATGGTAAGGTATGAGTACGGTGAGAATATGGTATGGTGCCGATTTGCAACACAGTCCGGTATAGACAGAAGGGTGATCTGCACAAGGAAGATAATAAACCGTTGTGTCAAGAATTTGCAGAGTTTTTTTTTCTCTTCTCGTTTTGCAACCGTCTGAAGTGTCGGATATAAAGAATATATTATATATCACCATTTCTTAACCCGTGCTAAGAATTAGAAACATGTAACACTGGACTATTCCTATATGAATATCATGTCTTGATTTAGCCTTGACTAACCTTGTTGTCATGGCCGAAAAAAAAAAAGAAGAAAAAAACCAGTTCTGATTCTCGACTCACCTGTTGCCTATTTGTAAAGGAGGGAGTGTCAAATAGTAGATTTCCAAATAGGACCAATATACTCGTCTCCAGTAACATTTAACCCTGTTCGGCCTTCACCGAATTGTAGTAGGTAACCACGGAGTTGCCGCTACATTCCGCTACTGGGTTCCAACCCCATGGATCAACTGTTTGTTTCTTTCGTCTTTTGTTTTGTCTAATTTCTTCTCATCTGAAAAATTCTTTCTGTACTTTTTAAAATGTTCTCATACAAGAAGAGTATTAAAACCGTTTGTTTTTACGAGCAACAAAATAAACTGGACTGAACACAAACTGAACTTATTTATTACCGATCGACTTTCACAGCACAACAAATATACAGCACGGAAAACTACGAATACGAGTTACAACCACAATGGCCGACAGCAAGATGGATAGTAAAAAGGGGGGGCAACTAGTCGTGCGCACACCTAATGCGCAGAGCAGTGTTGACGATAACCCAGATCCACGGTCATTGAGATCAGGGATTGCTCCTGGTGGCCAGGGCACATAACAGGCCAAATGAACTATTGATCACTCCTAAAATAATAAGGATTAATTTATCTAAGGTCTATAAAACTGTGATTGACTTATTAGTTGAATGGGAGATAAGACTGACTGAACAGGGGCGCGCCAACTGGCAGGACAAGGGCAGAACCATAAGACAGGGTCAGAGCGCTCTACTGGGCTTGGGGAGCATAACGGGTTGTGAGGGACGAACATCCTCCCCCCCCCCCCAATAACGGGAGTTATTCATCAGAGGGAATGGGACACAATTTGACAAGAGGCCTACGTTTGGTACCAGAAGTGCTTCGGACATCTGCCACTCGAGCAATGCCGTCTGAACCAGGATAAAGCTTGTCAATAATCCCCATGGGCCAGGACAAGGGGGAAGTATTATCGTCAGAAATCAGTACTATATCCCCAACGCGAGCAGGACGGGAGGTGGTACACCATTTTTGACGGGTTTGCAGATCGGCCAAATATTCACGCTGCCATTTGCGCCAGAGGTTGTTAATGACCTGGGATACAAATCTCCATTTCGGGACAAGCCTGGTACTAACGGACGGAGGGACGCTATCAGGTAGGGCGGTTAGGGGACGCTGAACAAGGAAGTGAGCAGGCGTTAGGATGAGAACATCATCAGGGGAGCTGGACTGGAACACAAGGGGCCTGCTATTAAGAATAGCTTCAATACGTACTGAAATGGTTTTTTTTTTTTTTTTTTTTTTTTTTTTTTATTGTTGTTGGCATTAACATATGTTATACAGCCATAGGGTGCTTCTATAATATCTACATTTTTATATGGAATTCATAATTGCTATACATAAATATTACATTCTAGTATGTAATCATAAATAATTTGATATATAATACAGTTTCTCGTTGATAGTAGACAACTGTAGTTCGTCGGAAAGTCCACTACCTTCGATAATTTCCTGAACATCTCGTCTCTTTCCAAGAAGAACAGCGGGCACATCATCACTAAATGTTCTAAATTACCACATGGGTCGCCACATCTGTTGCACTCTGGGTCCTCTTGTCTGTTGAAGCGATGAAGGTATTGATCGCACACTCCGTGATTGGTCCTCATTCTTGATATGGTTCTGCAGAATGGTTTGGATACTGTGTACCCTTTAAACCAAGGCCTGAGGGGGGCAGTCGTCTGTATATTTCTATAAAATTGTCCAGTATTTTGTGGATTATTAGCATACAACTGTTGCCAGTCTTCTTGGGCTCGTTTAGCAATGAGAGTGAAATAGTCGCTTGCTGGTATGGTTACATTGCTTGCAATACCCAATAAACTTGCTCGTTTTGCTAATCTGTCGACAATCTCATTGCCTTGGATTCCGGAGTGTCCTCGAATCCATAGAAATATGAATTGGATGTTTTTATTCATTCCTTGGGTTAAAAGAGTTATGAGACGTCCAATAAGTGGATTATCGGATCTCCTGATAGAGGGAGCGCTGATTTTCTTAAGGCAACTCATGGAATCAGTTAGTATGATCCAGTGTGACGTGTCGTTATATGAGAGGTTTATCACGTATTCTACAGCTTTGATGATTGCTATGACTTCAGCGTTAAACCTTGTTGTTTCGCTAGGGAGTTTGAATTGGGCTTGAGTTCCTTCGGCTGGCGAGTAATATGCGCAACCCACTATTCCACCGTTTTTGGATCCATCAGTATATATAGATTTACTTTGTGGCCATCTAGTTTTGATGTATGATGTCACGGTGGAAGGTCTGAAGAGTAGGGGTTTGGTCGCGTAGATTCACCTTCAGCAATCGTTTGGCAGACTTCACAGCAGCCTCCCACAGGCCTCCAAAGTGAGGAGCGCGGGGTGGAATGAACTTCCAAGTTATACCACGGTAAGCCAGCTGGTCAGCAATTTTATTTTTACTGTCGGTCAGTAGGCCTAAACGTCGGAGTAGATTTGCAGTACCTAAGAAATTACGGCCGTTGTCAGACCAAATCACGGATGGGACACCACGACGGCCCATGAACCTCTCCAGACACTGAAGGAAGCCATCAGTGGACAGGTCCATGACCACTTCCAAATGGATTGCCTTGGTCGCAAAACATACAAATACAGCTAAATAAACATCAAGTCTTCTAGCCCCTCTCAACCCTGCAATCGTGATGGTAAATGGGCCACAGAAATCAACTCCTACGTTCTCAAAGGCAAATGAACGTTCAACTCGATCAGAAGGAAGCTGGCCCATTTCAGGAGAGAAGGGTTTTGGACTGACTGAAAAACAGCGAACACAGTTTGAGAGAAATTTTGTGACCATGTTGCTACCATCCACAATCCAATACCGAGTTCGTAAATGAGCCAGAGTGGCGCGTGGACCGACATGCAGGCATCGTTCGTGAGCCTGACGAATAATTAGGTCAGTCAGATGATCGGATTTCGGTAGAAGTGCGGGATGGCGGGTCTCGTATGATAGCGTACTGTGCCTCAGGCGACCACCCACTCTTAGAATGCCGTCTGGGGGCGAGAAAGATGGACAACTGTCTCATTAATTTGGTCGGAGGTCTATTCTTCTCAAGAGCAGAGAAGACGTCGACGAAATGCCTAAGTTGAGATCTGCGGACAAGTGCACAGTCTGCCTGACGTAATTCTTCTGTGGACAAGGGGCCAGCAAGTGAACGAGGGGTTTGAGAATTAATTTTTAAACGTAAGATCCAGGCCGTGATGCGGCGTAAACGTTCAAATGAACTGAATCTGGACTCAAAGGACAAGTCAGTACCTGATTTACTGACTGAAATGATTGAGGATTTGCGAATTTCACCAATTACCTGGTTGGACTCAAGATCTGGACGAACTTTAGAGATTTCCCACAACTGTGGGCTTGAATGTAGCCAAGCTGGTCCCTCCCACCATAAGGTGGCGTCAATGAGTTGATGAGGCAACATGCCACGGGACGCCACGTCCGCGGGGTTGTCCTCAGACCGCACATGATACCACCTTGAACTTGGAAGGTTGGACAGAGTATGGGAAACTCTATTTCCCACAAACACCTTCCAAGTGGGGGCTGGGTCTGCTGTAAGCCACGAGAGCACAATAGTACTGTCTGAGCAACGCTGAGGGAAACACCATCCTTACTATCCCGATTAGGCAAAGTGTTGTAAATCATGGTTTGCGTCAAATAATCCTAAAAGAAGTAACTGGAAACCCAAAACCCCCTAAAGTAACGAAATTATTTGGAAACAAAACAAGAATCACTGCGGAACTGTCAAAATCCGATTTCAAATCCAACGTAATCAATTTAGTCAAGGAATACGTAAAACCACATGTTGAGTACTCCCTATATTTTCAAAATGATGACCAAGGTGAACTCTACCAACGGTTCGCAGCCATCATGATGGAAGTTTTCAAAGAATCAGCAATTCGCATGACCAAGTATTCTAAATTCACACTAGACGTCACTGATAAAGATCAAGTTGAGGAAATCATTTCAAACTACCACGTAGGCAAAACTAACCATCGCGGAATAACTGAAACATACGAGAAAATAAAAAGAATGTATTTTTGGCCTAACCAGAAAAAATCAATTCAAAATTTCATCAACCAATGCGAAACTTGCTCGCTTGCCAAATATGACCGAATACCAATAAAACCCAAGTTCAACATAACCCCAACTGCAACCAGACCATTTGAAATAGTACACATTGACAAACTGACATTAGACGGTCATAAATTCTTAACTATTGTTGACGCATTTTCCAAATATGCCCAGGCATATTCCTTAACCTCTAATACCAGCTTAGATGTGGCAAAGAACCTTTTAACATACTTTTCCCACCATGGAATCCCGAACAAAATTGTATCAGACAACGGAGCCGAATTTGACTCCTCACTGGTCAAAGAACTTCTGGCTCTCCATAAAGTAGAGATACACTTTATCTGCAGTCAAAACCCTAATAGTAACGGCATAATTGAGCGATTTCACTCAACACTTATTGAACATATTAGACTATTCAACAACAGACAAGAGTTCTCATGCGACTCGCTGGTCGTCAAAGTTCGTTATGCCCTGATAGGCTATAATAATTCCATCCATTCTGTAACTCACCTTACCCCATTCGAAGTAGTATACGGCCACATTGAACAAGACCACCTACTTGATTTGAACCTCGAACAAAGATTAGTGAACGAGTATACGTCAAAACACAAAGAACGGTTAGCGCTACTATACTCACAAATACACAGTCGTAGTAGTCAAACGAAAGAACAAGTTATCGACCGACTTAACGAACGCAGAGAAGATGTACCGGAACTCCCCTCAACTATCTTTGTCAAAAATAAACAGATCATGAGCAAAACGAAAAATAGATATAATAAAGAGCAAGTTCAACATATCAACCCAGAAAGCAAGACCATTGAAATCATACCCAGACACCACAACACTCAGAAAAAGGTCCATGTAGCGAACATTCGTCGGCCCAAGAAAATAATGGGATTGGTTGGAATAAGTTCAGACAGTTCAGACGACTCAGACGACCCCACCCCTTTAACTACTCACACTACTCAAAATAAACACCAAGGACCCAGGAAGTAACCATAATCATAACTTTCAGGTTGTTGATCATCGCTGTATCACGAGGCGCGGAAGTTAAGAATCTTGACCGAAGCGGAGGCGTTATCCCAATAGACATAGGACCAGCAAAATTAGAAGAAACAGAATATATTTTGACGCACTACTACGACCTATCAAGCATCTACACAGAAGTGGACAACCTAAACTCTAACTATTCCCTCCTCGTAACTCATATACTACGAACCCGAGGACTTCACGACAAACTCGACGAATACTGTTCCTTTTTCAAACACATCCAATCGCTAGTACAACAAAAAATATCCAACGTTAGACTTCACGGAAATACCCGACAAAAGAGAGGACTAATAAACGGACTTGGAACAGTTATTGAAGCCATCACGGGAAATTTAGACAATGACGACAAGGAAAGGTTTGACAAAATTCTACACGACTTAGAACGGAAGGACAAAAAATTCAGTAACCAATACGCTGTGGTCAACGAACTTATTGCTAACTATAATCAGACCCTCCGCACCATTCAATTTAATAATGATCAGATCAAAGCCAAGTTCGGCGACTTGAATGCCGTTTTGAATTCTTTCAACTCTCAACTTATACTCTATAAAGAAATGTTGTACCATCTTCAAACGTCGATGAACTTTATCTTTAACCTTTGGGCGGGCGCAATTAATCTGTGAGATGAAGTCAAGCGTGTTTGGCGTTCCAACGCTTGAGATTTTGGGTTCAAGGAGCAAGGGTCTCGGTAGCTTTCTGTCTCCCCACCACTCATTCAACGGTGTCATCACTTTTTCTTCAGTACGCATGTGGCATCCGTGAGAAATGCAATAATCTGACAGATGTATTGCGCCTGATCATGTAAGTATTTTTTTTTCTTCCAATATCAAATTTTTGTTCAATATTCTTCTTATATTTACCTATAGTATTATGTACAGGAATATTCCAGCCCCTAATTTAGTGGTCTAGTCTTTATTTACTACATAATCTGTGAGATGTATTGCGCCTGAATGTGTTCTAGAGGAAAAAATCTGTCAGATTAATGCGCCAGATCATGTCATTGGATTTTTGTGTAATTCTGATCAGCTTTTGAAGCTTTATAAAATTCTTGGCGAGCCTCGGAAACTCAATCCTTTGAAATTTGAATTATTCTTTATAACTTTTTATGTATAATTATTATAAATAATATTTTATCCCATTGTTATTATTTCCAGAAAGTAATGTCTTCTTCACAACAACCCACTGCTGTGCCTTCAACATCAAGAGGGGTTCCTCCTAGAACCTTCAACCCTCTCAATCCTGATGATTTGGCAACGATTCACAGTATGCTGCTGAACGATGACGACGTGCTGGCAAATGAGGACAATGGAGATGAAGCAGATACAGATTCAGAAGAAAACGTAGAAGAAAGAGCCTGGGATTCTGATAGTGACCAAGATGGCGAAAGCTCTGGAGAAGAAGGTGAAAAAGATCAAAACTTTTATGTGGGTAAGGACAAAGTTACCAAATGGTCAATGGTAAAGCCTTCTGCTAGAGTCAGACGAGGGGCTCACAATGTTCTGTGTCGACTACCTGGCCCAAGTGGAGATGCTCGGAACGCTAGGTCTGCCCATGAATGCTGGAAATGTATGTTTTCAGAGGATTTACTTGAACTGATTGTGAACTACACCAATACTTACATCCAAAAAATACAAGAGAACTACCAAAGGGAAAGAGATGCAAAACCTACTGATGTGGTTGAATTTAAAAGTTTTATTGGGTTGCTCTGCCTTGCTGGCGTTCTAAGGAGCAATAGACAGTCGCTGGAGGAGTTGTGGGATATAGATGGTTACGGAGTACAATTTTTTCATTTGGTGATGAGCTTGAAGAGGTTCAAGTTCCTCATCAAATGTACTCGATTTGATGACATAAACACACGAAATGAGAGAAAACGATGCGATAAGCTAGCAGCAGTGCGCGAAATGTTCGAGCTTTTCGTTGGAAACTGTCAAAAAAGTTATTCGCCAGGAAAAGATGTAACTGTAGATGAGAAATTGGAAGGGTTTCGAGGGAGATGCTCGTTCATCCAGTACATTCCCTCGAAGCCCAATAGGTATGGCCTGAAAGTTTACGCTGCTGCTGATTCCAAAACGTTTTACACTCATAAACTCGAAATATACGCGGGTAAGCAACCTGAAGGTCCTTACAATATCAGCAATAAGCCGAAAGACGTGGTCATGAGACTTGTACGGCTGTTGTATCAATCAGGACGAAACGTCACATGTGATAATTGGTTCAACAGTTTTGAATTATTGCAGTCCCTCAAAGCAGAAAAATTGTCACTACTTGGAACCTTGCGGAAAAATAAACGACAGCTCCCTCTTGAATTTGTGAACACGAAATCAAGAGCTGTGAACAGTAGCCTTTTCGGCTTCCATAAGGATTGTACCGTTGTATCGTTTGTCCCAAAAAAAGGAAAAAACGTGCTTGTTATCTCAAGCATGCATGCCGACGACGAAGTTGATGTGGGCACTAGAAAACCCCAAATGATATTGGACTATAATGCCACCAAATCTGGTGTCGATGTAGTGGACAAGTTGTGCGCTACTTACAATGTAGCGAGGAATGTAAGAAGGTGGACAATGGTGATTTTTTTTGCACTGGTGAATGTGGCAGGTGTCAACGCAGAAGTCATCTATCTCTTCAATAACAATCCCAATCCAAATACGAGCAGAAGGCGATTTTTTTTGAAAAGTCTTTGTAATGAACTATGTTTGGAACAACTACAAAGAAGGAGTACTCAAACAAGGGGGATGCCAACAGAGCTTCAAATGAAACTGCATAAGTTTAGACCGACCTCCCAACATGAGGAGGTAGCTGCACCTGCATGCCATGATGGACTGAGAAAGAGGTGTTCGACGTGCCGTGAAACGAAAAAGGTTCGTTATTCAAAATATCAATGTTTGAAGTGTTATGACGTGTTCTGTTTGGAACATGCCAAGATGATATGTGGAAAATGTTACATTTCTGCTTTTAGAGAAGTTGTGCTTGAGTCGGATGATGAATAACTTTCATACATTTACTTTTTTGGATCCCGTGATCTTGTTGCTGTGTTCTTTCATTTCTACTGGTCAATTTATTCTAGTGAATAACTTAAGACTGATTGGATTACTTTCTTACGTCAGTTCAAATGTATGAATAATAATCGTGATGTGTTGAAATTTATTAATCAGGTTGCGAAGAATCCTAAAAAAGACTGAAAATAATGTTTATAAAAAGTTGCTGTGTTGGAAAGAAAATTTTTTTTTTAGGAGGATGAATTTATGTAAAGTAAAATTTGAAAGTGAAATAAATAGTATATTATGAAGGAATTCCAATTTATTATGTTTTCCCATAAAATCTCACAAGAATTGCATTTTTAATCTGTCAGATGAGTTGCGCCCGATCGTGTTCGATTTAGCATTGCGCCCGCCCAAAGGTTAATGTACTTTCCGAAATAGAAACGTCCATAACATTTTGTAAATTGGGTGTGTTACATCCGAGTATTATCAGTACGCATGTCCTAGAATCACAATTGGCTCAATTATCATTAAACCTGACCAATGTACTGACCTACGAGTCATTAATCACAGTTTCTTGCAGCATTCACAGCGACAGAATTGTATATTTCTTGACGTTACCTGTGTACAAGAAAGCGGACTATCACTTACACTATTTATACCCTGTACCCTGGCCAATAGATGGTGCTTACGCCACCATAGTTCCCCGTCACACATACTTGTTGAAAAGATCTGATAGTAATGAGATCCTCCCGCTCTTAGGCAGATGTGTTCACAACGAGATCTTTTATTGTAATACCGAAACCTTATCCTACGCCGACGCGGACTGCGAACGCGGCGTTCTGTCAAACGGTTCCACCGCTCACTGCCAGTTCACTAAATTGCATATTTCCGCGAATTACCTATCGATGATCCCCGAAACTAATCACCTCTTAGCCGTACTACCGCAGGAAGATCAGATTAGGATTAGTAGCAACAGTCAATCTGAGACTCTAACCCTTAAAGGCATTTACCTCATCAATCCCAATTCAGATTCCGTTTACTATCATGATACTCTTATGTCTGTACATTTAACTAGTATCGGGACCCCGACCTTGTTGAGCTTGCCGCCCGTCAACATTGACTCCCTTAATCTCACGCGCATGGCACTCCACATGGATACCATTAATTTAAAGGCGATAGATAACCTTCACTTGAATCTCAACCCCCTGCAACTTGACGATGGTGACGACTGGTACCCGTCTGTATCTCCCAGCATCTGGACCGTGCTCCTTTACTTGCTTATTGCGTCGGTGTTCGGTTATGCTTTCCGTAATTACCAGCGACGTCGTACCACCATCCAAATTTCGCCCCCCAACCCTTCTTAACTACCCGTATTTGCTCCGCCGCACGGCGACGGTTGTATGCTAGCTTTATAGCTAGTTTTTGTATTGTATATGTTTTGTATAACGTGGTTTCTTGTATTTTCCTGTATTTTGTTGTATTTTCATTGTAATTTGTATTTGTATCGTCTGTATTACCTGTGTTACCTGTATCATCATTTTTGTATTGGTATCATCTGTATTTACTTTGTTTACTTAATGTTGTATTTACTTTGTTTCCTTAATGTTGTATTTGCTGTTATTGCTTTACTATATTTCCTTTATGATGTTGTGTCTATTATATTTGTTTTGGTATGTACATCGGTGATCGGGATGGGACGTGTAATAATCATTTTTGTTTTCACTTCAGCTCCCATTTTCCCGTTCCGGCAAAATTCTTCGGGAAAGGGAGGTGTTATATCACCAATTCTCCTCATTATTGCTGATACTACTGAACCCAGCGCCCGAGCCTATAAATACTCCGCGCTCGACTCCCGCTGGTCAGTCTCTTCACGCCGTTCTGTCCGTCACGTCGTTACTCTGCCCGATTTCCGATTGAATATTCTCACAAGTGTTAACTGTAACTTTGATCGTTTCAATTGTTTAAGTCGTGTGAATAAAAATAACATTTTTTAAAAACCAAGTTTTACCAGCTCCCGACTTAACTTATATATTCTAAACCCATCTGCTTATATACCCCAGTTTGAAAGATGGAGCTGCGACAAATGGAAGTATCTTTTCCTATGAAAAACTACGACGATGTATCACATTCAGAAATTGGTGGGGATGAAAAAACCAGACGTAAGAATGGACCTCTCCTGCCAAATAATGTTCGTGCAATAATATGCGGACCTTCGGGGAAAGGAAAAACTAATTTTTTGCTCAACTTGATCCTCTCTGAAAACTCTTTGAAATTCGCTCGACTTGTCTTATGTTCAAAAAGTCAACAACAAGATAAATATTCATTTCTTGACTACGTTCTGGAGGGTGTACCTGAAATTCAATATATCAAGTGTTCGAACGTTGAAGAGTTTCCCCCTGATGAAGAGGAAGACCATGCTCTCGTAATTTTTGATGATTTGGACAACTCATTCAATGACATAATAAAAACTTATTTTACACGGGGACGACACTACAACGTTGATTCTTTCTTTCTTGTTCAATCCTATGCTTCGTGTATGAAACATTTTATCCGGGACAATGCAAATTTAATCGTAATATTTCCTCAGGATGGCCGGAATTTGAATTTAATATGGAGGGATCACGCCCACAATGATATGCCCTACCAAACATTCACAGAGATGTGCCGTCAAGTTTTTTCTAAGCCATTCAATTTTTTGTTGATCGATAAAAGCGTTGACATTGAATCAGGACGTTATAGGAGTGGAATGGATTCATTTTTCAAGTTATTAATTTCAAAGGGTATGAAATGTGCAGAACTCACCGTTATCCACCTCGCACTCACTTAAAGACATCTCAGTATGAAATGAGAACACCGTTTGTACAGAAAAATATAGATTTTTATGTAACACACTTTTCACAACTCATATGCAATACACAAGTGAAGTCAAATTGTAGAATTAGAATGGACCGTAGTGTCTGTTTCTGACTCCGGGGTGTTTACAGCCATTGACTGACTGTCAGTCGGTTTAGCGGTTGTTTGCCTATAGGTGTTCATGATTTCATTGATAACGTCACGCATTTCTGCGTCACCATGGACTTCGTCCAGTAGGTCTCGTAAAGCGTCTTCGTCACTAAAAATGTCGAGTTCAGGGGTTAATTTTGATGTGGAGGGCTGGGGGCTGTCGTTATTATTTAATTCAATTCTGGACAAGGCATCAGCAACGTGATTGGTTGAGCCAGGTTTATATTTAATTACAAAATCGTAATCGCTCAGCTTTAAGCGCCATCGGAACAGTTTGGATGAACAGTCTTTTAAATTAAATAACCATTGGAGTGGTCGGTGATCTGTAAACAGAGTGAATTTGCGTCCGTATAGGTAGGGGCGGAATATTTTTAAGGCATAAAGGATTGCAAGTAACTCCTTTTCAATTGTTGAAAGTTTCTTTTCCGATTCGTTTAGGGTTCTGCTTGCGTATGCGATCGGGAGATCAGACCTTTTGTCATTGTACTGACTCAGTACTGCTCCTAATGCTACATCGCTAGCATCTGTCGTTACGTTAAATTCTTTTGAGAAGTCTGGGTATTGCAAAATAGGGGAATTTGTCAGTAGCTGTTTACAATGATTGAAACATTCTTGGTATTCAAGGTCGTTATATTTTATGGACGCGTTCTTCTTTAAGCAGACTGTTAATGGTTTGGTTAAGTTGGCGAAGTTCGGTATGAATTTCCTATAGTAGCCTAAAAGTCCGAGGAATTGTTTTATTTCTTTACGAGTTTTAGGGAGTGGGAACTTGAGTACGGCGTTTATTTTTTCGGGGTTGGGTTTTACTCCTTCTGCTGTGATAACATGTCCGAGGAAGCCTATTTCTTTTCTGAGAAGCTCTAGTTTGTCTAGCTGAATTTTGAGATTTGAATGACGAAGTCTCTTGAATACTTCGCGTAGGCGTACCATATGTTCTTCTAGGCTAGAGCTGAAAATCATAATATCATCGATATAGATTAGGCATATCTCATTTCGTAGTCCTCTTAACACGTTATTCATCAGCCTTTGGAATGTTGGGGGTGCGTTCTTCAACCCAAACGGCATCCGAAGGAATTCATAATGACCGTTTTCAGTGGAGAACGCTGTTTTCGGTATTGAAGGTTCGTCTAGTTCTAATTGGTGAAATGAGTTCGCTAAGTCTAATAAGGAGAAATATTGGCAACGTCCCAGTTTGTCTAGTAAGTCCGTAATGTTGGGTAACGGGAATTTATCAGAAATTGTGCGCTCATTCAGTTTTCGATAATCAACTACAAGGCGGAACTTAGGTTTTCCGGAAGCATCCAATTTTTTTGGTACCACCCACAAGGGGGCATTATAAGGAGAATTGGAGGGTTGGATAATTCCCTGCTTGAGCATCTTGTTGACTTGGGATTCGACTTCTGCTTTGTATATACTAGGGTACCTATAAGGTTTTACGTAGATGGGTATCTCATCTGAAGTCCTAATATGGTGTTTTACCTGATTGGTGAATGTTAAAGTTTGGTCGTCTGATTGGAATATATCGGGGAATTCCTTCACCAGTTTTGTCACCTCTTGTTTTTCGAGATCGTTCAAGTGGTCTAATCGTAGTTTACCAAGGTCTAGTTTGGGTTTCCGGTGATTAGGAGTCACTTGTTCGGTTTCTACAAAAAGATTATCGAGTACAGGTTCACCAATAATTGGGGTAGTCAGAGATATATTTACGCTATGTTCAGCTGGGTTTGTAGCATGAACATAGGCAAAGGTGTTAGTTACGTTAACCAAGCATTGTGGAATTTCGATTTCGTTTATTTTGGTAAAAGGGATAATGGCTTCGCCATTAGTTATGTTGGCAATTTTTATTTTTATTTGTTGGATTGATCTAGCTTCAATTAGGAATGATTCGTTGATTGCATGGGGATTTGTTATTGAATCTGTGAAAAGTAAGGGTACTGAAAATTTAGGGGTTTTCAAAATATTTTTATCCAAGTCTACGGTTGCTTTGAGAAGTTTTAAATTATCGAGTCCTAAGAGCATATGGAATCTGTCGTGAAATTTAAACAAACTGAAAGGTAAATTTAGTCTGGGGCATTTGAATAGATCTCCGCACGGTACTAACGTGCGGTGGTTAATGTTAGATACACCATGAGCTGTACGAACTAGTCCAGAGTCATCATGTATTTTCTTGGAGAAGTGTTTGTGTGCGATTTCGGGATTTATAAAGCTTCTAGTGCTTCCTGTGTCTATTAGAATTTTCAAGTTTAAATTTGGCATTATAATATACGGTAAGGAAGTAGTTTGGACCGTCGAGCTCATCATGAAATCGATGACTTCGGGAGGCTGGTTTGGCCTAAAAAATCATTTCCGGTATGTTCGGGGATTTCATGATTCATCGAGAAATTAGCCAACTGGTTGTTGATTTGATCAGTCTCTGAAGGTTGAAGATCGTCAGAGTTATATCCGAAGTACTGAGGATAGTATTCTGGGGGGTAAAATTGGGCATTTTGATAGTCAAGTTCGTAGTCGTATTGAGCGTCGTTTTGTTCCGGGTCGGGGGTTTCGTTAGTCATGTCGGGTGTGAGTAAATGAAAATTCGGGTTTCGACTAGAGGTTGAAGGTGTCGATCCTTTTCCGAAATTTTGGGGTTTTGGAATATTGGGGTTTTGTGGTCGTTGGGGGTTCCTTTGGAACTGTTGTGGTGGCTTTTGGAATGGTTGTGGTGGTCTCTGGAATGGTTTCGTCCAAGAGTTGTTTGATTGATACGGTTGACTATAGGGTCGGGGTTGGAAAGGCGGGAAACGAGGAGCGAAAGAGGCTGTGTTATTAAAAGGTCGAGGTGGAGGACGGTTGATGACATTGGGACGAGGTATTTGCTGTGGTGGCTTTCCTAACGGCGGATGTGACCTATCTCCTGGCTTCATGTTGAAGTCATTCGTCAGCATGGCTAAGGCCTCGCCAAGGCTCGTGGGCGCTCGTGTACGGATAAATGAACCGATTGGTTCATTCAAACCATGTAGGAATACTCTCAAGGCTAAAGCCTGCATGTAGGGTATAAGTACCCTAGATTGCTGAGAAAAGTGTGTTTGTAGGTATGCTACCTGTGAATTTAATAAGTTTGAGACCTTGTCGTGGAACTGAAAACAGTCCTCGTTGGTGTGTTGCTTTAATTTCGAAAGTTCTAGTGTGAGGGTGTATGTGTCCCTTTTGTCACTATATGTCTGTAGTAATGCCTCTCTTAACCCTCCTCCCACAAGGCTTCCTTTCAGGACATGAATTGCAAGGCAGTGTCGTATACGACACAGTACCATGATTGTATCACGAGTGTAATTTTTGGACGTTTTAAGGAAGAAAATGAGTGAAGACACTTTCTCTGAACCACTTAAAGATTGTATGGGTTCTCTAAAATTTAGAGAAATTTAATTATCTAAATTAGGTAGTTCAATAAATATTAAAAATCACGAAATATATTGCGAAATTTATCAAGCGAACCTGAGCATACAAGATATTAATAATATCTTGTAATATATGTTACAATTTGCTAGGTAGTTACACAATAAAGTGCAGGCACACACTAGCATCACACCAGTTCCTTGTTTGCTTTCTTGAAAAGAAGCTGGTAAAAGGTTGGTCACTCCAAATTGTCTCACCATCTTTACCCAGCACAAAATCCCTGTCATCAAACCCACTAGACTGCTCTGTTAAAAAAAAAAAAAAAAAACCATCCACATCAGAATAATCATGAATACTAAATGGGGCATCGTCAGCAACGCAGTCATCATCAGACAAAATTTCTTCATCACATTCACTGCAGGAATCACCAACACCATCCAAATCTTCGTCTTGTCTATTCTGGCGCTCCAATTCATAAAACATGTCCTCATCAGGATGATTCTCGATGAGTTAGCATCATGCAGCAAACCAGCACATAAAGGAAGCAGGATACTGAAAGAAAAGGTACAGTTACCATGACTCAAATTTTATCGTTTTTGAGTTATGCATATTATGCATAACTCAAAAACGATAAAATTTGAGATAGGTCATGTTGCGTGAGAAGCGACGATGTGCGAAGTGCCCACAAAAAATGAAACACGTACCACAAGGCTGTGTCGATAACGACACGGGAAACCTTTGAAGGAACAGAAGTAAAGCCAAATAAGACTGAGTGTGCACTTACTTCGCCAAACGGTGCAGTACCACTGGTTGGTAGGGTAATTTCTCTTTCAGCCCATCCCTGAAGTGATGCGTGCAT
Source organism: Stenodema calcarata (assembly GCA_963920205.1). Lineage (NCBI taxonomy): Eukaryota > Metazoa > Arthropoda > Insecta > Hemiptera > Miridae > Stenodema > Stenodema calcarata. The sequence goes on along the minus strand of OY986057.1, from coordinate 216,867 downwards.
GCGCTCCTCCATATTAGGTAGAACGTGTTGTATCCGACATGGCCTTGTGGGAGGAGGGTTAAGTCAGTGTAGTTTTCTATACTGTTCAAACATAGTTTGTCCGTCACTTTTGGACCTAATTTGGTGGTAAACGAACTTAATAACAAATCATTTTGAAAGCTTTCTGGATCTTGATCATCAAAAAACCTTAAGAATAACTTATCGCATGCTTTTAAATATTTTGCTAAAGCTAAGGGTTCTCCGTTGAAAGGGGGTATCAGTTTTTCATATTCAGTTTTGAATACGGGGATGATGTGTCTTCTAGGTGCCTGGAGTACGGGTTGTGGTGCAGGTACAGATTGTGATCTGCCTCTCGATGCGTCTGGGGGCAGGCCATTAGGGGATAGGGTCGGTGATAGATCGTTTACTTCCGGGGTTTCAACGATGTTGTCAAGATCGTGGGGGCAATCACGAGGTTGCTCAAAATCTTGTGGATTCATTGTGCGTGGATTGACGAGATTTCTCCAATCCCAAAACTTAACTTTTTCAATTTTGAAGGGTTTCAAAATTCGACGTAGTTTCAAGATTCAATGTGTTTCAAATTCAATGTGTTTCGTAGTTTCAAAATTCAATGTGTTTCGTAGTTTCAAAATTCAATGTGTTTCGTAGTTTCAAAATTCAATGTAAGTGATACGGTGAGTGACAACAGGGCGGGTTGTCCTCCTAGTCTACGGTGAGGGGCAACAGGGCAGGTTGTCCTCCTAGTCTACGGTGAGTGACAACAGGGCGGGTTGTCCTCCTATTTTACGATGAGGGTCAACAGGGCAGGTTGTCCTCCTATTTTACGATGAGGGTCAACAGGGCAGGTTGTCCTCCTATGTTACGGTGAGGGTCAACAGGGCAGGTTGTCCTCCTAATTCTACGGTGAGGGTCAACAGGGCAGGTTGTCCTCCTAATTCTACAGTGAGGAACCAGGGCGGGGTTCCTCTACGAGGGAGGCGGAGACAGCGATCGTACGAAGACAATGTTAAAGTACTTACAAATACGCCGCTGCTACCGTCATCCCAAGGAGTCTCTTCACCCGTAGATCTGTACAGCCGACGTATCCAAGCGCGATATGCACTCGCGTAAACTCCGGTCGATTGTTTCCGATGAGGTGTAGGACCGATGTCGTCACTACCGAAGCACGGCAGTTCTCGCGAAAATATTCACTTTTCGATAGAGAATAACGACTGTCCGGACGACTGCGCCAGTTAAGTCGGGAGCTGGTAAAACTTGGTTTTTAAAAAATGTTATTTTTATTCACACGACTTAAACAATTGAAACGATCAAAGTTACAGTTAACACTTGTGAGAATATTCAATCGGAAATCGGGCAGAGTAACGACGTGACGGACAGAACGGCGTGAAGAGACTGACCAGCGGGAGTCGAGCGCGGAGTATTTATAGGCTCGGGCGCTGGGTTCAGTAGTATCAGCAATAATGAGGAGAATTGGTGATATAACATATATATATATGTATATAGGTTGTATAAAATGACCAAGCTAGTCTTTTTTTCGTGTTCTTTACAATACGAATCCAAGATTGAAACTGGATGTACACCGTTTTTGATCTGACTTATAACGTCATTACCAGGTCCACAAAAGTTCCCATGCACCATTATAGGGAATCTATTACGGTTTATCAACTCATTTAGGAGACCCATATCACTCATTCATTCAGACTTGACTAGATATATAGTACATATATATCTAGTACATATATCTAGTCAAGTCTGAATGAATGAGTGATATGGGTCTCCTAAATGAGTTGATAAACCGTAATAGATTCCCTATAATGGTGCATGGGAACTTTTGTGGACCTGGTAATGACGTTATAAGTCAGATCAAAAACGGTGTACATCCAGTTTCAATCTTGGATTCGTATTGTAAAGAACACGATCTCGCCTACAACAAGTTTAATGACCTGAAGGCTCGACACGAGTCTGATAAGGTTCTCGCCAGCAAAGCGTTTTCCCGAGTCAAGGATAGTACGGCGACATTGAAGGAACGGCTTGCAGCGCTAGCAGTTGGTGTAGCTATGAAGGGGAAATTGACCGTAGGCGCAGGTTTCGGATCTTCTAAAAAGAAACCATGTGTCAAAAATCAACAAAAAACCAAAATGCGGCCAAAGCACAACGCAAAGAGGAGGAGGAGGAGGGGAAGGAAAGTTCGAGGGGGCTTTCTTCCAGCCTTAATACCAATTTTAGCGGGCCTCAGCGCGATAGGAGGGATAGGGTCTGGTGTATCGCAAATTATAAAAAATATAAAAGACACCAAACGGGGAGACTCGGAATTGGCAGAGCTGAAACGCCACAATATGGCTATGGAAGGGCAACGAAAATCAGGGAGCGGTCACGGCATGAGTTCAACAAACATTTCTCCAAAAAAGCGTCGACGTCAACGCACTGCGAAATGCAAAAAGAAAAACAGGGAAGGAAGAGGGTTCATAATGAACCAATACAAACGTTGTTGAATAAATTACCAAATAGAGCGCTGAATAATTTTGAAATAGATAACTTTCTACGGGATCAAGTACCATTTTTCAGAGGTGTCTTCATGAAAGACGAACTCCCTAAAAAGCCCCATGTTCACGAGCGGTTAATCATCAACTTGGCCCCCTCCACATCATCAGATGGAACCCATTGGACAGCACTTCGAAAGAGTGGCTCTATAGCACTATACTACGATTCCTTCGGTCTTGAACCCCCTTTACAGGTAGTAAGATATTTAAAGAATTGTGCAATATACTACAACAACATTCAATATCAAGACGTTGACTGTATACATTGTGGACATTTCTGTTGTCTCTAGATAGAGAGATGTCTAGAATATTTACCCTTAGTGCTGAGGAAAGCGTATTAAACGCTACGATTTTCCCCCCGATTCAGTTAGAAAGTGATCGAGAATATGGAATTGGGATGCGTTCGTTCATGAGTTACAACACCAAAACCAATTTGTCGGATCGTTTCTACATTGTAGGAATGCCAACTATTGTATTCCCAACTGGCACATATGGGATGGAAGATATATTTGAGTTCATTGAAACAAGAGTTAAAGAAGAGATGCGACAAACAAAGCAGAAATTTTCATCCATGACAGAGCACAGTATAAAGTTTGGTGTTGATAGGAACACAGGACGGGTGAATTTTCAAGCTACGTTCGATGTGGATATGACGAAAGATGACAGTGTTGGAATGCTCCTAGGGTTCACGTCAAAAACTATTTTGAACAAAAATCAGGTTCATCTTGCTCCAAGTCCTGTCGATATTTTCAACTATAGCTCAATCCATATAGAGTGTAATTTGTTGGCCTCCGACTCGTCATACTTCAACTCTTCTCCTTCGACTATACTGCACAGCTTTCGCCCGGACGTTGAGGTTAATTTTCGAATCAACTACGCTCCATCGCCAATGACGTATTTAAGGATAAACAGGAACGTTATTGATTTCATTCAACTTCGAGTGGTTGACGAAAGAGGTTCTCTTCTCGACTTCAGGAAAGAAAATATCACCGTTGTCCTAGAACTGGTTCGTTTGTAAATCATAACAATTTAAGTTTGATCGTCAAATATTTCAAGTCTTGGCTACATATAGATCACCTAGTGGGACTGATATAAGTAAGTGACTTTATAAATGGATTATATTCGATACGTAAATACAAAGATAAAAGGGTTTTAGATGTTATGATGGGATAGATATATGTGAAAATTGAACATCAGAAAATAAGAAGTACGAGTACTTAAACATGATCTCCGTGTTGGGATTCATTCCTTACATTCAAAAGTATACGAGAATAGGAAGAGAACAGTAAATAGTCAGAAAGAGAAGCTTTCTAGATAGTCATACCTCGTAGAATGACGCCTTCTCTGAAATAAAAGTAATTTCACCAGTTCAAGTTGTTGTACCCCTAGTGACGGCTGTAACATATATGTTACAGTCCATTTTGAGACCTCTAAAACATACGAGGAAATCGTGCACTATAATCAAAAACTTACTTAAATACCTTCAAAATAATCTAATTATGAAATAATCTAAAAAATTTAGAAAAAACTGATATGATAGCGCAGCGATCGCAAAGGAGACTTGCCGCACAATCTTACAAGCCGAACTTTTGCTTACTCCGCAGAAATCTCCAACAGAAAGGAGCATCGAACCTGTGAACAAAAATAAACTTGGCTGTTATGACGGCCCCAATGGCATATCGGGATTATTTTACAAAAATGCATTTCTGCCTAGTGGAATTTAACTTCTGTAATGTCTGGCTCACTTGTCCACCAGCGAGAGGTTACGACTACCTACGTCAACGGGTAGATATGTTAACGAAGAAAGTAGGTACTTACCAAGGCCGTAAAAACGTAGCGTTAGCAGGAGTCTAGTCATTGGTGTTATGGAATGGTTCCGATCTGTAGGTGTTTCAAGTTGATCCTCGATAAGAGACAACATAAACAGAGCTGAACGTTTAGATAACCTGAAGCGCGTAAGGAAATCAACATCGTCAAGACTGGCGAAATAATCTGGCCGGGGCTTTACACTGTACGGTCTCCTTTCGTACTGCAAAAACTCCACGAACTCCTCGTCAGTTCCATCGGAAGATGAAGATTTCATTAAAATCATACAGCGACGAACAAAATAGCGAATTGGCTCTCAACAACAATAACAATTGGAGAAGTGTTTTGATTGGTCGATTTGTACCAGACCCGCAGTGTTGCGGTGTATTTTAATCAACCGCAGCTCTTAGCAAGTCAGAATGTAAGCTCTGTGTTCACAGTAGTTCTGACCAGTACCCGGGATTACCAGAAGCTATAGCTTCATACGAGGAGGTGGCTGCGGAGCAATCCCACCCACCCACCCACTTCCATAAATAAAATATGTACAAAAATGTGTGAAGACAACGTACAAAAATATGAGTAATGTCATTAGGTAGGTAGCCACCACCACTTTCAGAGCACACAAGAAAGAGATCACGAGTTAGGACCATAACATTATGACTGAAGAGTATAGTGACTAGATTATTCATGGCTAGAGTAATGACTAGAACCAAAGTACTAAAGAAATGACTAAGTAAAGACTAACGAGATTAATGGCAGACAAAAGAAATGAGAACTAGAGTAAAGGTAAAGAAATGAAAAGACTAAGCGAACGAAAAAAAAAAGCAAATAACACTACAAATACTCAACTTTATTGTACGAAGCAGAAATATTTCAACGTTTTAGGCTCAATAAATACAGTAACTGTAAAATTAAGACACTATTACTGACAAAGGGTCTATACTTACAAATATATGTACTAAATTTAAGATTGCTTCGTATAAAACTGTAAATAATTATGTACTTATATTATTAACGTTAATAAACATGGTTTCTTCTTCTTCTTCTTCTTCTGACAAAGGAATTCCATTAAAAAACTAAGGAATTAAAATTTATAAGTAAAATCCAGCCTTCGTTCTTTTAGAGATGAGAAGTACTCTATAACTTTCTTATTGAAATCAGAAAAATTAGCAATCATTTCCTTCTCTACTGACAACATCGTCAAAGCATTAAGTCTCTCTTGGGTCATAGTTGATCGAATAAACGTTTTTATTCTTTTAAGGGTAGAAAAACAACGTTCAGCTTCTGCAGAAGTCATTGGAATTGTAATCAATAATGTTAGTAGTTTCTCAGTTTCAGAATAGGTATCAACTAAATTATTGTTGTGCAAAAACAACAGAAATGGTATTGCGCCTGTGAAATGAGTAAAATCGGTTCTCTGATAAATTGTCACCAATTCAGTTTTAAGTTTCCGAGATTCTAGGATAGAGTAAGCAGTGACCGTGTTTTCAAAATCTTCAGTTGGAAAACATTTTGAAAAATTCGGAAAACTTGCATTATCAAGCAGTCTTGAAGCTGCCAAATGCCCCCTGAACGAATATCTGCTTCTAGCTTGAGCAATGATAATATCACACACCTCCACTGCAGTACCTAACCGGTTCATTTTTACTTCGGGACCTAGTTTCCTATTTTTGTATCCTGACGGTTGACTAGAATAATCTAAACTGCTACTGGAATTTCTTACAGCAGAAATTTCATTGGAAATTCGTACTCTCTGTAATCCTATAGCCCGTTCAAAATCGTTTACATTTTTTAGAGCCTGAACTGGGTCACAATTTCGAGCTTGCATCTGACTATACAAAATATCAACGTGGGGCATCACAGCATGAAAAAATTCTAACCAGTAAAGAAAAGCCTCATCCTTGAGCTGAGATAGAAGGCCAGTAGCTTCTCGAACCGTGATATCGTTGGATTCTCGATCATCACAAATCGTTTCTAAACATTCCTCAAGTACATCTCGGTATTCGTAAACGGTTTGTACAAGTCTAGAATTAGAATTCCACCTCGTGTTCGAAGGACGCGGCAACCTACGACTATTTTCGATGGAATCAAGAATTCTAGTTCTCAGGGGAGAACGTGAGAAAAATGACGAAAACCCAGTCAAATTAAGGAAAAATCGACGAACTTGGGGGCTGCCGGAAGCAGCTTGAAGCATTATTAAATTGAGTTGGTGAGCGTAACAGTGTACGAAATTTGCGAAAGGATATTCGTCCTGAACGCGTTTTTGAACACCACGAGTTCCCCCACTCATAACTGCAGCACCATCGTAAGTTTGACAAACCAATTTTGAACGATCAAGACCTAGAATGGTGCGTAGCTGTTCTAGAATTATTGATGCCAAGCTTTCAGCATTACAGGCTGCAGGGTTAAAAAGACCATAGAATCGCTCGACAACTTTATTGTTGGATAGTAAGTAACGAAAAATTATTACAAACTGAGCTTTATTCGAAACATCGGTCGTTTCGTCTGCTTGTATAGCAATGAACTTAGCACTAGCAATTTCGTTATGAATTACCTCACGACTGACATGCAACATGCAATCGAGCAGCTCATTCTGAATGGTGTTCGACGTTCCTTTAAAAACGGTTGACTTGTCTAAATGGTCCTTCAAAATCAAATCAAATTTGGCAGTCAGATCCACCAATCCTAAGAAAACTCCTCTGTTAAGGGACTCCTGTTTCTCACTATGTCCTCTGAGTCCCAGTTCGTGCAAACCACAAAATTTAATACAATCTATGAGGCTAGAAAGAACGTGCCGGTTACGGTCGACTTGTTCATTATGACGTCTGATGGCAAGTTGATGGGCTGAATCCAACTGAGTAGCGATATTAGCCCTACCAAGCAATGCAAAATCAGTGCTACTTTTGACGTGAACTTTACTTGACTCGTGTACCTTGACTTTTTCTGGCAGGTGTTTCAAATCAGTGACACCTTTAATCGTCCATGCCTGTTCACCACCCAATAATAAACAGCGAAAGCAGAAGAATGCATTTTTAATGGGACATCCTGTGAGCCACTCAGCTTTGTTATACATGTCAACATTGAACTTCCTCAAGGCAGCAACACCCTTTCCTTTATTTACTGCCTGAGTAATATTCAGCAAAGGCCTATCTCTTCCTAAACTTTTAATCATCACCCGATCCTCGTAGGAAAACGTCGAAAACTTCGACTGTAAGTTAGCCACCGAATTCATGTGGTACAAAAATACAGAAACAAATAAACTAAACATCAACTAAAAACTAGAAGCTAGGTACTTATCTGTGTATGTTTACGTTGATCAATCCACAAGACCACAGACAAGAAACAACGCACTTAATTACCACAAAAAAATCCAAATCTGTCACGGGAACTCTGTTATGACGAAATAAGTGATTCACAAGTTTTACTATCGAGATAACAAGATGAATTGAAACGATCGAATCGATTGTGAACACAAACGATTTTTTTATGGAAATGTGGGCCCCGGGCCGGAACGAGGCGTGGCTTACCGAATTTTTACTCTACTGAGCATGCGCAGGGAGGCCACTTCGTAAAGCGTCGTGTCCGTTGCCATGCCAATACCCGGTCCCAGGGCCCCTGAAGCGTAGGTTTCGATTTCGATTGCAAAACATCGATTACTGTCGATATATTCTGATAGAATGATCGAATATCGTTCTTCTTCTTCTTCTTCCCAGTTACTTGTCTTGGCCGCAGCCATGCTGGACATAGGTTGGGACAGAGAGAGAGAGAACTCTTTGACTTCGTGAAAATGCTAGGTGCAGTATACGGAACGATATTCGAATGCCAACTGGGTGGCATATTTTTTTTTTCGAGTTTTTTGTGTTTCTGGATGCCGGGGCAGTGGCCCAAGTGGCCTTATGGACGCAACGCCCCTGCTCCAGCGGCAACGAAAGAGAACATCCTCCTTCGCTTTTGAACCGTCGCCAACCGCACCCTTGTATGTACATTCAACTTCCCTAGTATCTCAAACATTTTCACCTACACATAACAAACACAAGAAATTATTTTAGAAAACACATAGGCATGTACAATCGTCTTATTATTACACATCATTTCTTTCTTTGCCTCACAATTATTCTTTCTTTCATAGCCTTACAATTATTATTTTTGTTACTATTGTTATCATTCATAATAATCATTCATTCATCATCTTACTATTGCTGTTACTTATTATGATAAGTATCCATTTAATGTGATAATTTTTCCATCATCTTATCAGTTAAGTTGTAAAAAATATATAATAATAATGTCACTATTTTTCTAATGTATCTTCTTATTATTGTCGATCATTGTGATTATCCATTTACTATGATAATTCTTTCATCATCTTATCAGTTATGTTAAATTCTTTCCTCATCTGATTACTGTTACATATCACTCCAGTCTTTTTCACACACCCTCCAGAGGTGCACTATTGTTACCCGGCCAACGACCAGATGATCTTGTCCTTCCTAATCCTCCACCAGCGCTTGGCGAACCTAATTGGTTTTCTTCACACCCTTACAATATTCTTCCCTGGTTAACACGCCGGGTTATTTTGTCCTTCTATATCACTCCAAAGTGTACCATCATTCTAGGGGGACCTCTGTACTGACCCAATTACATCAGTAACTAACCTTTGTATAATGATGTCACACATTTGTAAATACTTGTTACTTTGTTTACTCTCAATAAAAGCGAGACCAGAGTTACAGACGAAAACCGTTACCTCCGGCCAGTCACCTTAGGGCTTGGGGAAACCCCACACAAAGCAGCCCCCAAGAGGGTACGTCATTAAGGGAGAGGGAAACCCTATATAAACCCTTCGACAGCCAGGGGTAAGGCAAGTAGCCCGGTAGCTCTGGTCAAGGCACTTCAAACTCACTAGTAGTTTTTCTTTATTCCCTTCAACTCTCGGCGAATGGTGTTGCAATACCGGTGTCCTGAGACTTCCACTCCTCAAACCTTCAACCCTCGGCGAATGGTGTTGCGATACCGGTGTCCTGAGACTTCCACTCCTTAAACCTTCAACCCTCGGCGAATGGTGTTGCGATACCGGTGTCCTGAGACTTCCACTCCTCAAACCTTCAACCTTCGGCGAATGGTGTTGCGATACCGGTGTCCTGAGACTTCCACTCCTTAAACCTTCAACCCTCGGCGAATGGTGTTGCGATACCGGTGTCCTGAGACTTCCATCCCTTAAACCTTCAACCCTCGGCGAATGGTGTTGATACCGGTGTCCTGAGACTCCCATTCCTCAAACCTTCAACCCTCGGCGAATGGTGTTGCGATACCGGTGTCCTGAGACTCCCATTCCTCAAACCTTCAACCCTCGGCGAATGGTGTTGCGATACCGGTGTCCTGAGACTTCTATTCCTGAAACCTTCAACCCTCGGCGAATGGTGTTGCAATACCGGTGTCCTGAGGTTTCTCCCTTGAATCTTTTAACCGTAGCTGTTAGCGAGTAATCCTAAATAAAAATAGGAGAAAGCAAATACCTAATAATTGTATACAAAGTTTGTATTTGTCGTTTTTTTATCACTTTCACTACAAACCTCCTTCCCCTAACCACTACCACCATGTACGAGTATTAGTTGCTTGTGGAAGTAATAAAAACGTCTCGCAATAGCGCCAAGGGGAGATTTCGAAAGGTGTACGGTGCTTGTGAAATGGTTAAGCTTTTTATTATACTTAGCACCTTAATGAGGAAAAGGGCGGGCGGGGAAAGTGGATATCATAACTTTTTCCGGCCTCTGTAGAATGACATTTGCGAGGCGGGGAGATTTTCACACGGAGTGTTTTTTGGGGGGATTAGGAATACTAAACCCTCAGATTGCATTTATTTGAACCAACTTTTCAATCGCTGAAACCTCACCAATGGTGACATTTATTCGGGGTTTAGCGTTAAGGGTATTTATGACCGGACTGAACGATCAAATTCGTTCTCTCATTCGAGCAAGAGCTCGTAAATCTTTGGTAGAATGCATGGCGAATTCTCACAAATGATTTTCAATTTAGAGCGAAAGCTCTACCACCACCTAAACCAAATCTCATGCCTCCGATTCCCGAAAAACCAAGAAACACCTAGAGCCGGACTATCCCGAGAAAATCCTACGGACACCCAATCATTGGACGCAGAAACCAATATTCCTGATGCCGCATCAACCTCCGCAATAACTAATTCGGTCATTGAACACCGCTATTTGCTAACAATACCAATAAAATCTGAACCCGTGAACCATGGTCAATATCAAATCATTTTCAAAGAAGTCACATCAATACCCATGAAACCAAAAATAACGAAACCTTTCCACTCGAAAACCCGAATCTTAGCTAAAAAATCTAGAGGAAACATTGAGTCTGATATTATAAATTTTGTTAAAGAATAATCCGACCAAAGACCTGGTTCTCCCTTGCTACTAACCCGCACCATTTTCCTGTTCTCCGCTTCATTTTTTTCTGAACTCGTCGTTTTCCCTGATTTTCTTAATGAAGCCAATAACTTTTCATAACACACTTTTTTCCTTTGTGCATGAAACCCTTTAGTTACTTGCTCAACTTTATGAGATGTACACCACATATTCATAACTGTAAAATGATCACTAAGCTGATTTTGTACAATCACTGGTCACATTATTTCACAGTTCCTGACATTAGTGAAAATATGATCCAAGCATGTTATGCTTTCAGGTCTAGTCACCCCGTTTATCAACGATATAAATTTATATCTAGCCAGTATATTTAAATATGATTCAGCTACAGCTGTATATTCTTCTGATATAATGTTATAGTTCATGTCTCCTACAATGAAGCCTGTGTGCAAATCACGAATTTCATTTTCCAGATCACACAGAAATTTATATTCATCTTCTATGTTTTTCAGATGCGATCTAATACTGTTGTTATGCTTTATTTTCACTCTCAATGAACTACTACCGTAGATACTCACTTCCACTATATCGATTATTTCTAAATGGTTTCTTACAAACATTACTGTACCACTATTGGTTTTTGAAGTTATATAACTCGGCTCCCTTTAGACCTAGCGACTTGAAACATTCAGGGCTTTCTATTATCCACACCAAAAAGATCCATACCAAATTTCAAGTTGACCGGTCATCTAGGAGCCGAGATATGGCCATAATTAGCCTAAATTATTTTTTGGGTTGGGATAATGGGTTATTTCGTTCAAATGGCACTGAGCCATGCTATAAAGAAGGTTTGTAAAAAAATGCAAGTCGATTGGTCCTTTTACTCAGGCTGTAGACTCGTCAAAGTGGACAGAATTTTCCTAAAGTTTTTGTTTTTTGTTTCTAAAACCTTTTTGGGTTGAGATAATGGGTTAAATCTTTTATAAGGCTCGGTTTCAAGGTTAAATGAAGCTCTGTGCAAAATTTCAAGTCAATCGGTGAACGTGGAGAGGCTCCAGCCTTGCCTGTCTGAACAAGGAGAAGAAGAAGAAGGAGAGCAAGCTAAGGCCAAAAAACCGGGTTTTTGAAGTTATGTAACTCGGCTCCCTTTAGACCTAGCGACTTGAAACTTTCAGGGCTTTCTAATATCTACTCCAAGAAGACCCATACTAATTTTCAAGTTGATCGTTCAAATAGAAGCCGACATATGGATACCTCGAAAACGCGTTTCGTGACGTCCAGTAAACATACACTCGGTACCGTTCGTTTTCTCAACTTCTTTGCTTGGCGGGGCGGAACGCTACCGCGTTCCTAAATAAACGGTCGTGGTGTTAGGAGTTGGGTTTTCTTGGGGCGTTATGTAAATAAGGTCGTAGACCGTACAACGTCGACGGTGGAGGAATCGTCAGAGGTCATCGCTGCGACTCGCCACGGACGCCCTTTTGCCCACAAGGTGCTGAAAAATCCTGTCGGTCACCCCCTGCAGTTTCCTCAATAAGCCCCTGCAGGACTTAGTAACAATCAGGAGCTCCAGCCCGTCATTAGCTTTAGCTTTTTCAAGCAAGGCCAAGTATCCTTCGCCATTTTGGTTTATCATCTTCGATAATGAACCTTTGCAATCGACCAAGAAAAAAAATTACCCCCCCCCCCCCCCATCAAATTTGAGGGTTTACGTTTCAAGATACGTAGATTCCTAAAATCCAATGGAAAAAATCCGTCCGTCCGCCGTCACCCGTCCGCCCTCCCCCGTCCACAAGCCCCGTCTGCCGACCGCGGCACTATGCCCAGTTAGCGTTGATAAAAAATTACGACATTTCTTATACGGGTTCAGACCAGCCCCCACATGATCCTTGAAACATTTCATTTCATAACATTCGGTTAATCTGATATCAAAAGATTTATTGTAATCTGAACTCACGAATACGAAAACGGTTTTTAGAAACAAACGAGTTTGCTCTTGGAGCTCGGTGAGTGAACATCTAGTGTTGCTATCTCGTTTTGTTTAACGGTCTTATCTGAAATGGAAGTTCAGGAACCAGAAGGTGAGGACGACTCCCCGTTTGGTGAAACCGGACGACCCACCAACCGTAAGAAATGCAGGACTCCCGCTAATGTAAACATACCGCTATCAAATTCTTTTGCACCACTAACTAATCTACCGTCCAACGGTGAGCAGGGTCAAACTTCAAACAGTAATCAAGACCAGATTCCTAAGCCATCTCCAATCTTCGTCCGTTATATAACTAATATCAACAAGTTATTAGAAGCGATCTGCCCACTCGAACTCGGAGAGTTCAAACACTCTAGCACGTCTGACAAAGTTAAATTCACTTTTCAAACGCCAGAAGGGTACAGAAAGATGGTACGATACTTAGCAGAAAACAAGGCCCTTTACTACACGTACCAACCCAATTCGGAACGAGCTTTTCGCGTGGTTATACGTGGATTACATCAATCTTGTGATGTAAACATCATATCAAACGAACTTAAAAACATTGGTTATGAACCTAGACAAGTTACTCCAGTTCTACACCTTGTCTCAAAGACTCCTTTACCGTTATTTTTTGTTGATCTGGCACCTCATCCCAAAAACTCGGAAATATTTCAACTTGATCGCCTTTACTATGCGGTTATTAAAGTGGAACCCCCACGACCTAAACGCACAGTAATCCGATGCTTAAATTGCCAAGAATTTGGCCATAGTAAACATTTCTGTCATCTTCGGCCCCGATGCGTCAAATGCGATGGACAGCACGCAACCATCCAATGTACGAAACCTCCTAGCGATAAACCAATCTGCACGAATTGCGGTGGAGATCACACTGCGAACTATAAAGGTTGCCCAATTCATGTCAGGTTACAGAAAACCAAAATACCCCAGTCTATAGCACAAACCGTTCGTCACTCAAGCATTAACAAGCCAGAACCAATCGTGAACAGAGCGGCACCCGCTACCTACATGCAGCATACTAACCCAAATACGTACGCACAAGCTCTCCTTAAAAATCCGACAAGCTCTAGCAGTCAATCTTCACCCCCCGAACACTCAAGTATCACGATACTGGTCAACAAAATAGAAAGTCTGATACAAATTATCCAACCTCTGGTCCAGACGCTCGCGCAAATTATCCCCGAGCTACTCAATTTAGATGGATGAAACTGAACACAGAAGCCTTAATATCTGCACTTGGAATACCCGCGGTATCTCCAACAAACACCCAGAACTTGAAATGTTCCTTCACGGGCATCAAATAGACATTATGCTAGCTACAGAGACAAAGCTGTCTTCAAATCGACCTTTCCATCTTGAAAACTACCGCTGTTACCGTGCTGACCATCCTAGCGGTAATAGTGAAGCTGGATCACTCATTCTAATCAAAAACACAGTAGCTCATTGTGAGCTACCAATAATCCAAGAAGATAACATGCAAGTAGCCCGTACATCTGTTATGGTCGACAACATATCATTCCAGATCGCCTCCTTTTACTCAGCTCCGAGAACCACCCTTCGACATAGTGACTTCTTGGGACTAATACACGAGTTAGGTACTAGTTTCCTAGTCGGAGGTGACTTCAACTCCAAACATCGACAATTTGGCTCAAACCTGTCTAATCCTCGTGGAGTGATTCTCGCTCACATGACACATAGGTATGGGCTAGAGGTTTACCACCCCATTGAGCCCACCTATTACCCCGACAGACGTAACATAACACCAGACGTGCTCGACTTCTACTTGGGGAAGAATGTTGGTAATCTCTGCTCCCAACCAGAGGTGATACCAGACTTGTCCTCTGACCACTACCCAGTGAAGATCCTGTTCGGTAGCACACACCAAGTACATACACCTCCAAGGGTCTTAATCAATCACCCTTTCAACTGGGAGGTCTTCTCAGAGACCCTCCAGATCGCAACGAACCTCCAGTTACCCCTGCGAACCCCCGCGGACATAGATAAGGCGGTTTCAACGTTAACTCGCAATATTCAATTCGCAGCTAACCTGGCAAGCTCCCATCACAAACCTTCCAACAATCCCCAAGCTTATATCATAAGGCCACACATCTCTGACCTCCACCAGGTTAAGAAACAAGCACGAACGCTTTGGTATACGACCAGGTACCCAAATCACAAGAGAGCCTACAATAGAGCGACCGAAGAACTGAAAAAAGCCCTGTCAGATGAAAGGAGTAATCGCAAATGGTCGAAACTAGACAAATTAAACGCCGAGGACGGTTCTCTATGGAAACAAACTAAGTATGTCACAAAAGAACCAGTCGGTCTCCCTCCTCTCTCTTGTGACAACAGGTGGCTCTGCACACCAAACGAAAAAGCAAATGCGTTTGCCAAGGAATTATCAACGCAATTCGTCCCTTATCAACTTGGAGACCCTGAATTCGACGCCAAAATTGATGATGAATTAAATATTCCTCTACTGCTGACTCCCTTTAGTAAGTTTATCCGGCCCTATCAAATCAAAGAGGTCATCAAGAGTTCCCCCTCTAGAAAAGCCCCAGGGTTTGATGGCATTACTAGAAATCTACTAATTAACCTACCTCGCAAACCAATGGTGCTCTTAACTAATATCTACAATGCGATACTAAGACTAACCTACTTCCCCGCCAAATGGAAATTCGCTCACGTGATCATGATAAAAAAGAAGGGAAAACCGTCGAGGGACATAAAAAGTTATAGACCGATCAGTTTGCTTCCAATACTCGCCAAAACATTTGAAAGGTTGTTGCTGCCAGAACTGATGCGCTTTCTCGAACCCCTACTACCAAATGAACAATTTGGCTTTCGAACGGAACTCTCCAGCCCACTGCAGCTCCATAGAGTCGTAGATGAAATCCTCGCAACCTATGAAAACAAGGGAGTTTGTTTGGGGCTCTTCCTGGATACAGAGAAAGCCTTCGACCGAGTATGGCACAAAGTTCTACTTTTGAAACTTAAACCACTGCTAACCGACACTTACTGTAGAATAATTCAATCATATCTTCACAAACGAACTTACGCAGTTAAATATCAATCAGCCATCTCCAAATCCTACAGTATCCAGGCAGGAGTCCCGCAAGGAAGCATTCTGGGTGCACTATTGTACATTTTCTACACCCACGACTACCCACGTAATCCTTCAGTTTTCACCGCTCACTTTGCGGATGACCAAGCCGTCCTGGTACGACGGCCCACAGCAGAGAGTGCCCACGAGATACTACAAGAGTACACAGATGCACTTTCCCAATGGACACTGAAATGGAAACTACTAATGAACGCCTCTAAGACAACCATGGTATGTTTCACATACAACAGGAATGTTATGAATCCTCCCTTGATACTCAACGGCGAACAGGTAACCAGAGAAGATAGCGTCAGATATCTTGGGGTCACTCTGGACTGCAGACTATGTTGGAGATCCCACATCAGTACAATCGTTGGCAATATTCGTGGGAAAATAACAAAGTTGAAATACCTGTTAACCAGCGAAGTCATTTCCCTCCACATCAAGCGCCTCCTATACCTCACCCTACTTCGGCCAATCTGGCAGTACGCCTGTGAAATATGGTGTTCTGCATCCAATACACAAATTAAAAGGCTGCAAGCGCTCCAAAGCCGAATCTTACGCCTGCTGACGAATGCCCCCTGGTTTGTACGGAACTCAACCCTACATTCGGATTTGAACATACCAATTGTCACCGACATCTTGTCCAAAGCCTACAACGATATTGCCAACCGCATGCACCACCATCGCAACCAACTAGTCGCCACGATCGCCAAAGAAATTCGAATACCAAGAAATCAACGCAGGCTCAAGCGAAAATGGCATAGTGATCTCAAAAATCCTCGCACACCACCTTGACCCTAGTAGACTTACCTGAGCGGCTCGCAAGTTCTGTAACTAATCAAATCATTCCTCTTCATACCTATCAATCTTAATATTTATATTAATTTCATTGTTACTTTTTGTTGACCTCATCACACACAAATTCGGTGCTGTAAGGTTTGCACATAAAAATCTAAGTTAATGCTTTAGCCCACCATTGGGTGAGGACTACTGCCTCATGTACCATGTGATTTTTGTTATTATATATCTATGTAATCACACTAAATAGTGTCTAACACAATAAAGTTACTATTAAAAAAAAAAACTATCGGAAGAACACTTGAGAAGAAATTTTGTTGCGACTCTTTGAATTTTTGAAATTGATCTGAACATATTTTTTGGTAACGTATGATCGAAATACAAATTTTTGTCACCAAAAATAAACTGTAGTGTCGCTACAGACCATTAGCAGTCCTCAACCTTCTGTATCCTTCATTATTCGTGTAATGTTAGCGCTGCCATGAAATTGGAAATACTTGGGAACAAATTAACGGATGAAACCATCAATGAAGTGAGGAAAATGGTTAACAATTCTACTGATTTCAATCTACAAGACGTTTTATTTCATCAACTTCCATTCAACTATCAACATGTTACTGAAGTTCAGGACGATATTCAAATTCTCTACAAGAATAATGAACATTGGATAACAATATTTTACAACAGTTCAAGGAAAAAACTTGATATTTATGATAGTTTAAACCATCAGTGGTTAGATGATACACAGTTGGAGATTATTCGCATTTTATATCCTTTCTTAAACTTGGATCAAGACGTAGAGTATAGGTTTATTATTTGTCCCCAAAATGATTCAGTAACTTGCGGGGTTTTTGCTTTTGCGTATGCTATTTCTCTCGCATTAGGCCAAGATCCATCTTGTATTCGATTTAAATCAGCATCGGCCCTAAGAATTCATTTGTTCGACATTTTGGAAACCCTATCCCATTTCCCAATTGATTGCTCTCAAGCTTCATAATGCACTCATGTGACCCTTTCTTTTGACTCACTGACTGGTTCGTTGCTTATTTTAACATAGTAAGTCATAATGCACAATTACTTTCCTCTTTATTTTTATCCAATCTATTTGATCAAAGTTTTATAGAACGTAGTTTTCTTTATACCTTTAGACCTTGTAAATATGTATATACTTGTATATAGTAGTGTATGCTTATTGTTTTGTTTTTGCATGTTTGTGCTTATTGTTTTGTTCATTTTGTCAACCCGTCATATGACTGCTTTCGTGCTATTGACCACTCTCTTCCCACATTTTGAAATTTATTTTCATTTCTATTATCATACCACAAGTTTGTTCCACAAATTTGCACGTAACTCGGGAGAGAGATTGAGCAAGTTGGCGGTGAACCCCCGGGAAATTGGGAAACGATACCCTACACTATACGTCCTTGGCTGGGCAATGCAACCAGTCTGCCGATGTAGTTATTAGAACAATAATATTATAATGTTCTTCTAGAGCTAATTCATAACAAGACAATTTAAACTGCACCATCGGTCCTGTTTGTATCCTGCGCCATAACGTGCAATGGAAAGTAGTGTACCCTGACGGAATAACCCGTTAGGGCATACTATAGGCATACTAAAGTATACTTTCAATCCTTATAGTAGTTGTTTCAGGATTATGCTCGTAGATTGAGTACCCACACGCATGAGTATCTGCTATATAACTGCACGCCTGCTTTGCTGAATTTGCCATCTACTAACTAAAACTGCACAGAGCTTCCTTCCACGCATCAACTACTTCAATATTGTTGGTAAGTCAAACTTGTTCCAATGATCTCGGCAGATCAGAGATCTGGGTAGGAGTGTTTCCAGTGAGATGGCCATTAAACAAAACCATGGATGGTCTTAAACATTTCTAAAAAAATCACATTTTAGCCAAATTACCATTTTACCTCAAATTATTTCGAATAGTATTGGGACTCACAAGGATCTTGTACGGAGAACTTCTATCTAGACAGAAGGGTGATCTGCACAGAATACTGATCTAGACAGAGGGGTGATCTGCACAAAGAAGATAATAAACCGTTGTGTCAAGAATTTGCAGAGTTTTGCATAGACGGTCGACACAACGTCGGTCTGGCATCCTTGCAGGAACACCTCCATGGAGAAATTCTGGAACACCATCAAATTGGAGACTGTTGATCGCCCTTTCAAGAATTCATGTTGCTCAGCCACGAAGTAGGGCGAAAACTTGGCCGACAATTGCATCACAACGAGTTTCTCGAGTATCTTCGGTGTGGCAGACAAGGAGCAGACCGGGCAGTAGTTGGAGGCTCTGTCCCCACCCTTATGAATCGGCTTCACATATGAGAACTTCAATTCAACAGGGAATCAGCCAGAAGCAAGAGATCTGTTGAATATGCGTGTTAGAGGATATGGCAGGCTAGAAAAACAACCCCTATGGCCGGGGACGCACGTTGAGGATTTCCGGAGAGGATTTCCTTTTCAGGCCAACCTCTCGGGTCGGCCGGAGCGTGTGGACCAGACTTTTACTTCGGTTGAGGCGGGCTGCGCAGGCCGCCAGGCCTTTCCAAATTTGGAGAGGCCGCCTGAATAGTCCGCCGGAACTGGCCAGCTTTCCTCACGTGTGGATGGAGTTGGCCGTTTGGCCATAAGGCCGCAGTTGAGGGTTGGCAAAAACATGGTTTCCACCCAAAAAAGTTCAGTTTTATTTTTTATTGTTTTCAACAAATCAGCAGTTTTAAGTACCTATTTGAATACTAGAAAATATTTGAATATTTGACTGCTAAAAACCACAATTTTTAATATTTGAATGGCATTTCATTTCATTTCATTTCATTAACTCATGCAACATCAACTTTTAGATACCTAGTGGTCTAGATAGAAGGGTGATCTGTACAAAGAAGATAATAAATCCTTGTGTCAAGAATTTGCAGAGTTTTTCATAAATACAAAATGAATAAAGTTCCATTTTTTGAAAACCATTGTTTTATTTGCCATTCAATACTTTTAATTATTTGGTTCACCTCGAGACGGAACTCATTACACTGTCCTGGTTCACTCTTGGGTTGATCTCTTGGGCTGCTTTCTTGGGCTGCATTCAGTCGTTGTTCGGATCTCGCTCAGTGAAAACCTTAATCGTGCGCCGTTACCTGTTGATTCTCTGTCTCTTAAATCACATTTTCTGTTTCTGTCACTCGCATTTGATATCATTAACCGTTAATGAAGCAATGGAGTCATTTCCAGAAGCAGTGGAGTTTGCAGCGATCACCAGGATCAGTCACCGTGCAGCCCGAGGTATTGAAGCACAGCTCGGAGCTGCTGGACCACCCATTCACCTTGTCGGAGTTGAAAGCTGTTTTGAGTAAGAGCAAGGATCACAAAGCTCCAGGGCCAGATCGAATATGCTACGAGTTTTATAAAAATGCACCAGACTCATTCATTCAGCGGCTGCTTGACGTGTTCAATGTGATAATGAGTCAAGGCCAAGTGCCTAAGGATTTTGCTTTTTCACTCATATACCCCCTACACAAGAAGGGAGATGTCAATGTTGTCAATAACTACAGGGGTTTGTCATTCATCAACTGCAGTTCCAAGTTGCTGGCTGGGTTAATGGCTGGAAGGTTGGAGACTTTTGTTGAATCAAAGTCAATAATGAACGAATGTCAGGCGGGCTTCAGAAAGGGATATAGTACCACTGATTGTGTTTTCACCCTGACAAGCCTGGCGCACTTGAAAATGAATTCTCCAAGCAAGAGGCTCTACGCATTCTTTGTCGACTTCAGGGCAGCGTTTGACAGTGTACAACATGACCTTCTATTCAAAAAACTCAACCATATTGGTGTTAGTGCAGCATTCATCCAGGTTTTGGGATCCCTGTATGGTCAGGGTACAGCTGCTGTATGGAGTGAGAAGGGCACAACCCAATCATTTAGAATTGAAAAGGGAGTTCGACAGGGTTGCCTTTTGAGTCCATTGCTGTTCGCTCTTTATCTCAACGATCTTGAGGGTACGCTGCCCTGTGGAGTGCTGGTTGGCTCCTGTACAATCAAAATTCTCATGTATGCGGATGATGTTGTAATGATGGCGGAAAGCATAAGTGATCTCCAACGGAACATTGATGCCCTCCAAAGCTACTGCGAGAGCTGGCAGCTACGGGTGAACCTGGACAAGTCCAAAATAATGTATTTCGCAAAGGTGGACGGCTAAAACTTGATGAGTCATGGACTTTCAATGGAGCACCCGTGGAAATAGTGGGTTTATACAAATACCTTGGTGTAACTCTGACCCCTGGGCTGTCATTTTCATCTCATCTTAAGGAAAGGCTCGCATCTGCCAAATGTAGCATAGCTAATATGTATAACTCCCTGCTGAGGCGTGCGCAGGTACCACTCAATGCGAAGTATGAGGTCTTCATGGCGTCTGTCCGCTCCATTTTGTGTTACAATGCGCAGGTGTGGGGGTATCAACAATACGGAGTGGTCGACCAGCTGCTAAAATTTTTCGTCAAGCGGCTTTTTCATCTTCCTCGGAACACGCCGGACTACTTTGTATACTTGGAGGCAGGAGTTGAACCACTATTCTTCTTCACGCTTTCTCTACACTTCAAGTACCTGAAGAAAGTGGCGAGTATGCCAGCGCTTCGTTATCCGCGTGTGGTGGCTGGGGAGACGGCTGCCCGACAGGTTTTCTGGAGTAGGACTCTTATGAATTTTTGTGAAAAGTATGCGTGTGCCTATGAGTTCACATTCGAGCACAGTGGAGTTCTGAAGAATTGCCTTGATACGCTGCAGATGAAGATCAGGGATGCCTGGATGGCGGACACCAGAGCCAAGGCTCTTGCCTCCCAGGACAGGATGTACCGTCTTCTAGATCACAACGTGAGGAGCATTGACCTGACCGCCAAAACTCAGAAGGCATCATTGTTTGTACTCAGATGGGTATGTAGGGTCCGAGGTGATCTTTTGAAACTCAATGGCCGGCCATATTCACCAGCTGTGAATCCAACATGTTCACTCTGTAATGAGGGAGTGCCAGAGGACATTGTGCATTTTTTGGCAGACTGCCCTGTTCTGGGCGAATTTAGAGCAGCGAGTTTCGGAAGAAGAAGATTGCCATATGACGACATCATCAACATGCTCAATGGAGTAAATTGGCTACCACTTGCCAAGTTCTGTGCTACTGCGTGGGCGTACCGAGCCGATCTGGTGTATCAATTCAATTGGGACAATCAAATGTGATAGGTATAGCTGCATCAATAATAGCAAATATAGCGATGATAATAAACAATATAGTATAATCAACTAATGCAGAACTCTGGCAGACGGGCATAGCCCACAGTCATTCCATGTATTTATTATTTATTTTTTGTTGTTTTTCGAATTTCAAATACATGTATTTTCTTCTTCTTCTTCTTCTTCTTCTTCATTAACCGTTAGACCACCGACTGACCGGGACACTCTTGTTATCAATCGGGTGTTGGACCTTGTGTCGAACTCGTCAAGTGATCATTCGTGAACTCGCTGCTTTGCTGTTTATCTACGATCTTTCTGTCATCATGGATTGCCGTAAATGCAACCGAGACTTATTATCTCCGGAAAAGACAGCCAAGTGTGGAAAGTGTGGTGCTAAATTTCATCCGTCATGCACTCGACTAAGAACGGTTGACAACTTTAAAAAGATGAAAAAGGAAGCAAAGGAAAAGTGGAAATGTGACACTTGTATCGGACGTCAAGAGGAGCAAGATAACTCTGCTCAATCAACTGATTCGGAGGAGGAGATTGATGAATCGCTGGACATGAGAAGCGTTTCCAAACTCAACAAAAACATGGCTACTTTGTTAAAAAAAATTTGATTCAATTGGAGAAAAATGAAAACAATGGAGGAAACGATGAATTTCTTCAATGACCAATACGAGGACATGAAGGAAACGTTGCAGCAGGTAGACTCTACCTGGCATAGGGCGCTGTTTTTTAACTTAAAAATACAAACACTTTGATATTGGAAGAAAATACTAAGCTGAGAAAGGATTTTCTAGATCTGAAAAGAAAGACTAACGAGCTAGAACAGTGCCAGCAGCTCGTTAGTCTTTCTTTTCAGATCTAGAAAATCCTTTCTCAGCTGCTATCTTCAACGATTGAAATCAAGGGGATTCCCTTCACATCAAACGAGGACTTGGGGGATGTGTTGGTTAAGCTCGCTGAAAAACTTGAAATACCAGACACAGACCGTGAGTATGAGTCTGCTTTTCGGATGAAAACTCAACGGGGAGGTGGTAATTCGGAAGATGGAGGATTTATCATTTTAAAGCTCCCCTCTATACGTCAAAAAAAGACTTGGATCAAGCAGATGAAATTGTACAAGAACGTAACTGCTCATGACCTGCATCCAGCTTCGGGAAAGAGGAATATTTACATTAATGAGCGTCTGACAGCTGATACCAAATCTCTTTTCTGGCTCACTCGTAAATTCGCGAAGCATTATGAATATAAGTTCGTATGGGTGACCGATGGAAAGGTCTATATGAGGAAGGAAGAATCAACTTCGTCTGGGGCCATTCGCATTATGAATATTGAACAACTACGCAAGATGGATGCCAATAATGAAGTAAGTGAGCTTCACCAGTAACCCCACTCAAGTCGGAGGACTTCGGCTGGAGGCTGCAGCGTTTACAAATATTTACAAATATGGCGTACAACCTCATGGACGATGACTTTGATTTGTTTATTGATCATACCCAAAAAAATGCAATTAGGATCAGTGAATGTGAGCAGTTTTTAAGTAATGAAAAAAGCCTATTGATTTATTCGTTAAATATCAGGAGTATCCATAAAAACTTTGATAATCTTATAGTGGATTTATCAAGATTTCAGAGAAAATTTGATTTGATAATCTTGTCGGAAGCCTGGCTGAAAGATAAAGATTCATTTCCCAACATAGAAGGATATAAATAATTTTTCACTAGCTGTAACCCAAACCAAAATAGTGGGGTGATAGTGTACTGCAAAAAGGATTTAATTATAAATAAATGCTACGAATCTGAATTGATAGACAGTAGTTGTTCAATTTTAGAAGTTGCCAAGTGGAAATTTAATTTTAAAATTGTCTGTACTTATAGATCGCCCACCAATGACAGTGCGCATTGCCGCCAATTCCTATTAGATTTGGAAAATTGTCTTGAAAATTGTTTTTGTCCAACTTATTTCATTGGTGACATTAATATTGATATTACTAATCTCAGCAATCAGAACAGTAACGATTACGTTGATCTGATGTGTAAACTTAAGTTTGTTTCACTTGTCAATGGCCCCACGCGTGAAGCACATGCTGGGATTGGGGAGGGCTCTTGTATAGATCATGTTTTTACGAACATATCAAATCACAGGAGCATAATGTCTATTGTCTACCACGCGAACTTAACAGATCATCTTGCATAATTCAACAGCCGTTATAAAACAAAAACTGTAACAATAGGACTTCCATTCAAACTTATGGTGCGAAGAGTATAGTTGACTACGATAAAATGCTTGAGTGCATAAAAACGGTAACATGGGAAGATTTGTATGCTAAATCAAACGTGAACGAGTCTGCTGAATTATTCATCAGTAAATTACAGGAATTGACTGAGCAATGTACGATAGTGCCCGTAACACGAAAAAATCATAAATCTACTAAACTTAAACCTTGGATCACTGGAGGATTGCTGAATCCGGTGAGAGAGAAGGAAAGGTTATATCTAAAGCTGAAAAAACAACCATTTAATGTTAGCTTGCTTAACTACTTTAAAAAATTTCAAAATAAATTGAAGCAATTAATTAAGCAAACAAAAGATGAATACTACAAAGGCAAAATTAATAAAATAGATGGAGACCCTAGGAAAACGTGGAAAGTGATGGAAAGAAATGGGTCAATTTCCACCCCCAATGGGTCAATGGGTCAATTTCAGTTCAGTTCAGGTGCCTGGGCGATTGGGGGTGGAAATTGACCCATTTGAATAAACATTTCGCATCCGTAGGGGAAAAATTATTTAATGAACTCCCAAAAAGGGATAAGGGTGAAAACAATTCAGCCTATGTTTCACGACGTAAAAACGTTGTGCAACATTTGACTATATTCAAGGAAGTTACCCCTGAAGGCATCTCGAAAGTTATTTTTGATCTTAAGGGTGGCTCGGCCCCTGGAGATGACAGTATATCTGTTACTACTCTTAAAAAATTACACAGGTATTTGTCGGCTCCGTTAGCATACTTAGTTAACATTAGCTTTAGGAATGGAGCTGTTCCAGATCGCCTCAAAAGAGCTATTGTCACGCCTTTATTTAAGGGAGGCGATGACCTCAGCCTAAATAACTTTAGACCGATATCACTACTCAGTAATCTGGCTAAGATTTTGGAAAAATGTGCCAAGTCCCAAATTGTGCATCATTTGAATGGGAACACTTTACTGTCAGACTCGCAATTTGGCTTTGTTGAGGGCATGGGTACGCAGGACGCAATATCTAGCCTAACATCGAAAATAGCCTATGAGATGGATTCAGGTAATAAAGTAATAGTCGTCTATTTGGATCTACCCAAGGCATTCGACTCGATATCTCATGAGAAGTTGGTGGCTAGATTATTTGACTATGGATTCAAGGCAGATGTTTTAGAATGGTTCAAAAGTTATTTGAGTGAGCGGTCACAGGGGGTGAGATTTAATGGAAACTCGAGCCTCTCGAAATCCCAGAAATTTGGAGTGCCTCAGGGAACTGAGTTGGGGCCTTTACTCTTTCTGGTATTCTTGGACAGCGTTTCGCAACTACAAATCGATGGAGACCTGGTGTGCTACGCTGATGATACGGCTTTGCTATTCAAGGGGTCGCAATGGGACGAAGTATACAGGAAAGCAGAAATAGGCCTGAAAATCGTTAAAACCAGGCTGGACGAGAATGGACTCACATTAAATGTGAAAAAAAATAAATTCAGTACCTACACACTTAATTCCTCAACTCAGCCACTCCGTAGCACGATACCCATTCATCAAGCTTCATGTGTCTCGTATCTGTGTGATGACTGTCCTAAGATGGATAAAGTGTCGTCTATGAGATATTTGGGGGTACACATTGATCAGTACTTAAAAAGGGATATCCACATTAATAATGTGGTTGCTAGGGCACGTAAACTGCTTTATCCCCCCAAAAAACACTCCTTGTAAAAATCACCCCGCCTCGCAAATATCATTCTACAGAGGCCGGAAAAAGTTATGATATCCACTTTCCCCGCCCGCCCTTTTCCTCATTAGGGAGTTAAGTATAATGAAAAGCTTAACCACTTCACAAGCACCGTACCCCTTTCGAAATCTCCCCTTGGCGCTATTGCGAGACGTTTTTATTACTTCCAAAAGCAACTAATACTTGATGGTGGTGGTTAGGGGAAGGAGGATCATGTTTGTAGTGAAAGTAATCTAGGGACGCGGGAGCGTCCCGCCCACCAAGAAACCCGAAGCCCTGAAAACCGAAGCGACTGAGACACTGATTACGCGACGGAACAAGTTGGGGTTTTCACCATCCCGTAGCTCGGTCCCCTGAGTGTCTCGATAGTTGATTTTTCGTACACCAACTCTCCAGGGGCACGTGAGGACGTAAACCAAATATCAGCTCTTGGGAACATCAGGTGTCGGGGGTATAACAGTTTTAAAACCACTATTTTTCACGTTTTTCGTGTTCTTCTTCTTCTTCTTGTCGTTTTTGTTCATTGACGGGTCTACAGCCCAGCAGACAAATCGGATCGAGCTGAAATTTTGCACACACGTTTGTTATGCTCCAAGGGAGTGCCTTTTGAACATTTTTTCTCCCTCCTCCCATTTCCCTCCCAATTAGGGGGGAAATAGTAATTTTCAGGAATTTCAAATGGTCATAACTCCTTCAAAATTGAAGCTTTTTCAGATTTTCTTTTTTAGTTGTGTTCAGCATTTAAAATTGTTTAATTTGAGATCAAAGAGAGCTTTCTAAGACTGAAAATAAAGGAGTTATGGTGATTTTTCTATTTTCAACAATAACTGCCGCCAAAATTGATGGAAATTGGTGCGGTTGGTCTTAAAATGTCCGCTACGTTGTCTAGTATATGCTCAATAATTTTGAACTAAATCTCAATCGATTCGACTAATCCACAGCCAAAAATACTTACGTGAATAAATTCCACATCTATTGATTTGGCTAATTTCCGAAAATGTCAAAGTTGAACGGTGGTCAGAAAAATTGTCGTAGAGTGGCGCCTGTTTAAGGATCGATAGGAAATTTTATGGGCTTTCGAATGAGGGTAGCACACTTTGCCACTTTTCCCAACGGTTCTCGAGATATTCGCGATTGTTGGTATAAAAACGTGCGTTTTACCTTTTGCAAACTTTCTCTTTCCACTTTCTCTTCGACACCAATAATTACAATTATTGTAATGATTCTCAACAACAAAAATTTGCACAATCCCCAAGAAAAAACTCTGCAAATTCTTGACACAACGGTTTATTATCTTCCTTGTGCAAATCACCCTTCTGTCTATACCAGACTGTATTGCAAATCGGCACCATACCATATTCTCACCGTACTCATACCATATGAATTTCTTTCCTATCATACCATACTGTATTATACCAAATCATACATACAATAATATACCATACCATACTCATACCATGTCATACAAACCGAGTGAATATTGAAATGTCATCCATTTCTGACCTATATTTAAAATTTCAAGTATCTAGCTCATCATCAAAATTTAATTTGTTTAAACAAATAGGTATTATTTAAACAATTTTACAGACAAGAAACCGAGTGAATCCAGTTCTGTGATCCAGTTCTGACCTATTTTTAAAATTTCAACTCAATAGCTCATCATCAAAATTTAATTTGTATTATTACAAAAAGGTATTATTTAAACAATTTTACAGGTGAGAAACCGAGTAAATATTGCAATGTGGTCTATCCCCGACTCACGGTTAAAATTTCTAGATTGTAGTTTACCGGGAAGATGACAAAAGGTAGTTTTATTCTGGGCGTCTGATGGTTGGGTCACATAACGGCCGTTTTCGACGCGAAAGATTAGTGTTTTTCCTAAACCTTTGCGCGCTCACTGTGAACGAACGGCTGGTCGCACAAAAATCCAATTGGTCTTAAAAGATTTGTAATTTTTCAGGTCATTCAAAAGTGAACTGAAAATTACACGTTTCAGTTAAATATTTTGAGATATGACATTGTCGAAATTTTAAATTTCGTTTTGAACCCCTTCCCCTTGACCTAGGGTTATGAAAAGTTTCGAGGACCATTGTGGGGCTGGTCCAAACCCAGAAACCGAATTTCGTAATTTTAACTCAACGCTAACTGGGCAAAGTGGCGCGGACGGCGTACGGCGTACGGCGTACGGGGGACGGCGTACGGCGGACGGACGGATTTTTTTTTATTCGATTTTCTGAATCTACGTGTCTTGAAACGTAAACCAACAAATTTTGAGGGGGGGTTAAAATTTTTTTTTCTTTGGGCGATTCCAATGGTTCATTATCGAAGATAATAAACCAAAATGCAACCAATTTTCAAAACATTTCTAATTCAAATTTATTCAAATTTCTAATTCTTTCTATTTTTTTAAATTTAATAATAAGAATAATTGTATTAAATTTTAATAATTGTTTTTAAATTGTTAATTGTTTTAATTAATCGAAAATTTTAAAACTACTATTTAACCAATTTGCAAAAATTTTAAAACTACTTTCTTTCAAACACATTTCAGATAACAAACAATAATTTCCAAAAAATAATTATTCTTGTCACAAAAACAAGAAACAAAAAGGCAAATTAGTAGGCGTACTAATTTTAACATGAATAATGTTTTTGCGGTGGCCTACCAGAGTTGAAAAGCGTAACGAAGTTTAAGTCACGAAATTATGTTACGAAGATTTTTAATGATTTTCACGTACAACCGAGCCGTTTCTAGGGAAATGAAACTTCTTTAGTTTTCATTGGACAAAAATCGTTCTCCATTCGTTGGAAAGCCTTTAATTTATGCATAAATTATATACTTCCATAACCGCTGTAAATATCGAAGAAGCTGAGATACAGCCCTGAGTAAATAAAAAAACTAATAAATTTTCCGCACATTTCTTAATATTTTCCATACAGACAAAGAAAAGGGATAAGGAAAAGGGGAAACGGGACGCAAAAACATTATTCATGTTTTGCATAGAAAATACCTCGTTCTATACAAAGTATAGAAGAGAAAAGATCCGGGGGGTTCAGGGGGGCTTGCCCCCCTGGCGAGGCGCGAAGCGCCGAGTTTTACTAAATTTTGACTAGGATAAAACTTCATTTAGGAAAACATTTACTAGTTACCTCGTAGGTACTTTTGTTAAATGGAACCGTATTGTATAAGTACCACTCGAAAACTAGCCATGCAAAAATATGTGATATCCCCCCAAAAACAACTCCGTTGTAAAAACTGGCCCGCCAAAAACCTCAGCCGCAAAAAGGAATGATATCCATTTTGCCCGCCAGCCACATATATAGGATGCTCGGTGCTTCGCACCTCGCTGTTGAGTGTGCATATAGAAACCTGATCCTCCTACCCCTAACCTCCACCGTCAATGTTTTCCTGTCCCTGTCTCCTTCCCACAACCCCCTCTCACCCTTAGTCACCCTCGGTTTCACCTAATATGTTTCCTCTGTTACACCAGCAGGGAGCTTTACGCTTCTTTCAATGCTGTTGGCGGGAGCTTTTTGCCAGATGAACAAGCCTGAATTGAAGCATTACTATATTATAAGTATTACTGGTGGTCACGAGTAATCAGTAGTGGTACACCTATAATGAAGTAATGCTTCAATTCAGGCTTGTTCATCTGTCAAAAAGCTCCCGCCAACAGCATTGAAAGAAGCGTAAAGCTCCCTGCTGGTGTAACAGAGGAAACATATTAGGTGAAAACGAGGGTGACTAAGGGTGAGAGGGGGTTGTGGGAAGGAGACAGGGACAGGAAAACATTGACGGTGGAGGTTAGGGGTAGGAGGATCAGGTTTCTATATGCACACTCAACAGCGAGGTGCGAAGCACCGAGCATCCTATATATGTGGCTGGCGGGCAAAATGGATATCATTCCTTTTTGCAGCTGAGGTTTTTGGCGGGCCAGTTTTTACAACAGAGTTGTTTTTGGGGGTAAAAATACTACGAATACAAACTTTTTATACAAGTATTAGTTGCTTGTGGAAGTAATAAAAACGTCTCGCTATAGCGCCAAGGGGAGATTTCGAAAGGGGTACGGTGCTTGTGAAGTGGTTAAGCTTTTCATTATACTTAGCTCCTTAATGAGGAAAAGGGCGGGTGGGGAAAGTGGATATCATAACTTTTTCCGGCCTCTGTAGAATGATATTTGCGAGGCGGGGTGATTTTTACACGGAGTGTTTTTTGGGGGGATATCACATCTTTTGTTGTTGAAGTGGGTCATGTTATAAAGAAGGTCTATGCAAAATTTCATGTCAATCGGCGAAGGTGGAGAGGCTGTAGCCTTGACCGACTGAAAAAAGTAGAAAACATGGTAATTGGTTTTTGAAGTTATATAACCCGGCTCCCTTCAGACCTAGCGACTTCAAACTTTCAGGGCTTTCTATTATCCACACCAACAAGATCCAAACCAAATTTCAAGTTGATCGGTCAACTAGGAGCCGAGATATGGCCAAAATTAGCCTAAATTACCCTAAATTTTAGTTTTTTGTCCCTAATTTTTTTTTTATTGAGATAATGGGTTATTTCGTTCAAATGGCACTGAGACATGCTATAAAGAAGGTATGTAAAAAAATTCAAGTCGATTGGTCCTTTTACCCAGGCTGTAGACTCGTCAAAGTGGACAGAATTTTCCTAAAGTTTCTGTTTTTTTGTTTCTAAAACTTTTTTGGGTTGAGGAAATGGGTTAAATCTTATATAAGGCTCTGTCTCAAGGTTAAATGAAGCTCTGTGCAAAATTTCAAGTCAATCGGTGAACGTGGAGAGGCTCCAGCCTTGCCTGTCTGAACAAGGAGAAGAAGGAGAAGGAGAAGGAGAAGGAGAAGAAGAACAATAAAAAACGGAGGTATAGAGTGAGAGAGTCTATTTCCACGAAAATAATGAGTACAATTGTTAAATCGATTTCGTCGATTAGGTCATCATCAGTAACAAACATGAACTGAAGGTTCAGTTCATGAAATACAGCTTATATAGTAGCAGAAGTGAAAGGTACCTTTCACTTCTGCTACTATATAAGCTGTATTTCATGATGTACCTTCAGTTCATGTTTGTTACTGATGATGACCTAATCGACGAAATCGATTTAACAATTGTACTCATTATTTTCGTGGAAATAGACTCTCTCACTCTATACCTCCGTTTTTTATTGAAATGGGTTTCCACAACCTCGTCGCGAGTGATCTAATTCGTAGAAGAACAATCTAAAGCCTCGATTACACAGGGCGAGAGTAGCTAAGATAAGAGGGGTACCTGTCAAAAGTGATGGGTACCCCTCTACCCCCATGTCACAACTATGATTGATCACCCCCCCAGTCGCATTCGACACCAGCTATTGATACACCTCTACCTATAAGGTATGGTACCCCCCCATGACCCCCCCGCCGACCCCCAAAAAGTTTACCTACTATACCATCAAAATCAAACCTTTGATTCTATCGAATATATTACTTTGACATCACCTATACACCTTGATCATGGGGTAAAGAAAAAACGCCTGGTCCACACATAGTGGAATGCATTTATTAACAAAGTTATATAAGTAAACAAAAGGATACAAATTAAAATAATTAACCAATGTACAGTGGTAGTGGTGATGGGTGGGTCGGGGGAGTCATGTCCAATTGGCGCACAGCTACGAGGGGAGTTGGGGGGCGTAGTCGAGGTGTCATTGTATCCAATGACGAGTGCTACCTCCAACTGGTGGCAGAGTTGGGCGACGGTGTCTTCACCAAACTGGCAGTTGTAGTCACTTACGAGGGTGTAATCGGCGAATAATACGGTGATCAGCGTTGAGCAGATGATTTGAAACGTTGGTGGGCCGGTTGACAAGTTACCAAACCCGTCGAGGAGGCGGGGTGGGGGTTGATATTACAAGGGTATATGACATGGTTGAAAACATATGCATAAAAATAAAAGTAAATTATTTAAATGTCTAAAACAACCTAACTATCAAGACTAATCTCCTGAATTGTAACCCAACATTCATCGAGGTAAAATTTTAAGATGGTGGTATTCGGGACTTGGTTCTGCACCACAAAGCACAGATTGTCGCCCTCGAAGACACGACTGACCCCCTGCCCGTCGAGGAGAGTCGATGCGTATCGCTTCGGAAGAAGCGTTGACAGCACCTCTCCCTCGCCACACGAGTCCTTCGCCACGATATCTGCACCCAGCAGTGCTCCATATGCGGCGGTCATCACCCGCCTCACGGCCAGAACGCGCCAATGCGATCCGACGGTTAGGGTCTTCAAAAAGACCCGCTCTTTATGCAGCCCACCGGCCTTGTTGAGCTCGCTGAGCGATACACCACTGTAACATCAAATGGGGTACAATACTGGTGTGCAAATGGTAGATAGTACATTTTAAATCCAGCACAGACTTGGCTAAATGTAGTAGGTAAGAAATATTGTTACTAACCGGTTCGAGGGCCTTCAACATAAAATAACAGTGCGTATTACACAAATACACTTACATAGAGAAATTGGTGATTGTAAATAGACCGGGTAAATGGTTAAACAAAACATATGATTATTTACCAAATAAAATAGTAAATTTAAAGCAAGCATAACGAACCATCGGCGACTGCCCGGACGTGTACCTGGTGAACACACAACAACACCGACAATATTGACCAATGGTCATATACATGGTTGACTTTTACACAGAAAACAAAAAAAAATGCGATCGTAAATAGACATAGTTAAACATGAAAACATACATGCAGAATGCGATTATTAACCAAATAAAATAGTAACGGTAAAACAAACATAACGAACCAACCACTGGACGCCGGAGTCGTGTACCTGCTGAAAACAGAACAACGTTGCCCTATGGGCACATAGACAGTTTACTTATTAGGTTTGGACTCTGCTAGTTTAGAGTATATAGCATAGTTTCAGATATTATTGAGATATGGTTTGTTATTATTATTATTATTCAGATATTATTCAGATATTATTGGGATTTAGGGTTTTAGAGTTTTAGGGTGGCTTTAGTATCATTTAGATATTTACCTAGCCAGGGTAGAGTTTTTGGGGGAAGAAGATGCCATTGTGGTAGGTGCTGTTATTGGGTAACTGCGTGAAGTATACCTCCAACTCCTACCCTTTTATACACAAAATTGTCAAGGGCAATCCCCCCTCGTTCATCCCGTAGAAGGGGGCCCCCCACACCGGGGGTAGCTAACGTGGACTTACATCGGTTCCACTTCAAGTTGGACCTCTGGAGGGAGCTGGGCGCACCCGCGAGACAACCCGAGATAAGTACCCGCTTGCACGACATACGCATACTAACCCAACATATCATACCCATTAACAATGAGTGGTAGTAACAATGTTGACAAGCGTAAATTCCGTAATCGTGAAAATTCTGAGGCGTGGGTTACCACGCCTGGAGATAAATTTCGTAAAATTCACTCCCATTTTAGTAATAGAGTAATAACCTATTATCTAAAGGGTGATTCGGACACCCCAATTTTGGATCTGTACGAATTTTAACACAAAATAATACAATTTAAACAACGTCCATGGATGCGTGATTTTATAAACATAGCCACTGAAAACCTTAATAACGCAACTACAGCTACCTACCGAAAAATATCTACACAAATTAATACAGAACGCAACCATTGGTAAACAGTTTGAAAATGTTAGAAAAAGACAGAAATTGATTCTAGCGTCAGATTGGGATCGTCCGTCATTTTACATTAAACAATCAAATTTTTTACATTTTACGACCATTGCTGAGAATCTCATAATAATCCACATGCACAAAAGTCTGTAAAAATGGATCGTCCTATTTTTGCTAGCGCTGTAGTATAAGAAGAGGCCAAACTCCACATGAATAGATTTTATTATTCGGTTCTGGTAGAGCATTTCAAGAGCGAGACAACCCGAGATAAGTACCCGCTTGCACGACATACGCATACTAACCCAACATATCATACCCATTAACAATGAGTGGTAGTAACAATGTTGACAAGCGTAAATTCCGTAATCGTGAAAATTCTGAGGCGTGGGTTACCACGCCTGGAGATAAATTTCGTAAAATTCACTCCCATTTTAGTAATAGAGTAATAACCTATTATCTAAAGGGTGATTCGGACACCCCAATTTTGGATCTGTACAAAATAATGCAATTTAAACAACATCCATGGATGCGTGATTTTATAAACATAGCCACTGAAAACCGTAAAAACGCAACTACAGCTACCTACCGAAAAATATCTACACAAATTAATACAGAACGCAACCATTGGTAAACAGTTTGAAAATGTTAGAAAAAGACAGAAATTGATTATAGCGTCAGATTGGGATCGTGCGTCATTTTACATTAAACAATCAAATTTTTCACATTTTACGACTATTGCTGAAAATCTCATAATAATTCACATGCATAAAACGTCGGTAAAAATGGATCGTCCTATTTTTGCTGGCGCTGTAGTATTAGAAGAGGCCAAACTCCACATGAATAGATTTTATTATTCGGTTCTGGTAGAGCATTTCAAGAAGGACATTAGACTCGTTTATTCTGACACTGATAGTATAATAGCCGAAATTGCTAATTTACAATGTGACTGGAAAGCTGAAATTATCAGAAATCCCCAATTAACACGCCATTTTGATTTTAGCTCGCGGCCAAGAGATAGTCCTTTTTACAATGGTGAGAATGCTGGTAATTTAGGATTATTTAAAGATGAAACGAAGGGGCGTCAAGTCGTTGAATTTATAGCGCTTAGATCAAAAATGTATTCCATTTTAATCGAAGGTTCGACGGAGGTGAAGAAGGCAAAGGGGATACCATACAATGTCGTTACTAAAAAATTACACTTTGAGCACTATAGGAATGCATTATTCGAGCGGGCAAAAAAATATTTATCCTTTGGCGCTATACGATCGTTTAAACAAAAACTCGTCACTGTACAAACGACTAAGTTAGCCCTTTTTGCATGCGACAATAAGCGACAAATCACGAGTATCTCAGACTCACTAGCGTATGGTAATTACAGGCTTACGATTCAAAAAAATTATGACTACGATGAGTTTAAGGGTAAAAGACGGCGTATTCTCAATGACCAGTCGTTCTTGACCTTTTAAAATGATGTCATCCATTCAGACTTCCTCCATCGGGATTCGGCAACATTCTCCAACGGGCAAGGTCTGGGCCGGGTCTGGGATATCGAGGACAACCTGTTTCGTCTGCTCCTTGTACCACTCGTGCAGGGTCATTAATTTGAATTTTGAACAGGCGGGTGTGAACTTTCTGGCGATTGTGCAATGCTTGCCGCATGGCTTCACACGGCTCCCAAACTGGTTGCTTAGCTCCCGGAAATTAGGACACTTTGCGGCTTCCATGTTGAAGATGCGTAAATTTAAATCATATCCAACTATTTTACGTAGAATTCCACATTTTTCAGCACCCTTCATCATCAGCACGGGTCCATGGGATTTATCCAATCCGTCAAAGGCGTATTGCTTCAGTATTTTACTCACGTTGCTGTAGGGCGAATCACCGTCGTAAAATCCGAGCCCGTGTATTCTTCTTGTACAATAGGCTGTTTGTCGATCCGCTCGCACCCGGGGTGGTGCTCTAAAAATGTAATGAGCAATCATTGGTGGTTCATTGGGGATCGCTTCTTGATCAGCGGCCATTATAGACAGCTCTTTTACAAAATACTTCCCGCCAGCTCTCGACATGGTAATGTCGACAATGTACCTAGGTGTATTGGCCATCATGTGCATTCTGCATGTTGAGGTTGCATTTGCATGGTCTTTTATACCTGCAAACCCTCCCCACCACCTCATGTTTTTTTAATTAGTTCGTTTCTCAACTTATCTAGCTCACCCACCCCCTTTTCAACTAGATCCTTTCTCAATTTACTCAACTCTTCCTTCAAATATTGCACGTTGACAGCGTCAGTTTGGTCGGTAGGGGTGGCCAAGTTGATGATTTTCTTGGATTTCGCATCGTAAGCATCTAGTTTCCCCCGATAAAATACAGTATTTGACCAAACGAAGCTCTGTGTTGTAGGATCTTTTGAATCAGGTGCCGCTGTCGAAATGTTTATTATTCTACGCCCCTTGAAATCCAATTCTGTATCAGACACGTTAAAAAGTAGATATTTCTTTTTCAATTCAGCAGTCATGCTTTCCAGAGTTTGGGGGGGTTTCACAAGTCGGGCCAATTCTTGTTGAACATATCGTTCAACGTACAATGCCAAATTTGAACGACCAAACCGATCGTGTCGTATCTTGAAACTTTGAGTACGTGACATAATTACTTATTCGATATAACCGAGTTGTTTTAATCGTTCAATGACTCGATTAGCGTGGTTTTGCAGCAATAAATTTCCGGCACTTACCCCTGATAAATACAATCGTAGACCTTGTGATAATATGTTCGGGTCTGAGATGTGTTCCACGGGGGGTAGTCCAGTGGAACTGTCCAGTTTGATAAAATGTTCGTTATTTAAACCAACGTCAACCCCTTTTCCACGTTTTGGCGGGTAAATCTTTCTAATTACATTAAAATATTTCACCCCTCCGCTACTGTTAATTGGTCGTGTCCTCGAATAACCTCTATATGCAACATTTGATTCACGTACTAAACGTTCGTAATTATCAAAATCATTTTGAGTATAATTTATCGGTTGTTTTAGAAAAATGAGTTCGTACATTCCCTTAGTTGCAGGTACGTCAAGATTACTACCTAGTTGTATAGATTCACGACCGAATTTTATCGGGAGGGATCCGAAGTGAACGGTCCCAGCGGGTGAAATTTTCGGACCGTAGAACCTGTCAAATGAGACCTCTTCACCTACATTACCGCCTGTAAGATGTGCAATATATTTTCGCGCAAATGGTGGAAATTGGGTGAGGAAATCTTTCAACGCCTCTTTCCCTTGGGGAGTACTGGATTGACGCCGAATCTCTTCAGCTCGCGTTTCAGCTTGATTTCTATCACCCGGCGGGGCAATAGGTGTAGAGGCAGTTGCGGGTCTTATCGTACTCCGCTCCATAAATGCTGTGTCGCCTAGGGGGTCACGTACATTTGACGGTGTAAGAACTTGACACTTTTGGCAAATACTTATTTTATTATAATTATTATAAAGAATTCAACATCGTTGTATTCGTGTTTCCTGGTTGCTATGCAATAGGAATAGCTCACTGCAGAATGCGGCTACCTACTACAAATGCGTGATGCTACATCTTCTCCCCCCTTAATCAAGCTTGCTTCATCCTCCTTCATCACTCTTCGTCGTAGCTGGTCGGCGTGCTTTCTTCTTTGACTGCCCTCCACCTCGACGATGTACGACAACATCCCAGTCCGTTTCTGTATGACTCCCTCGAGAAAAGTGTGTTTCAGGGGATCCTCCACCCACACTGTGTCTCCCTCTTCGAATTCTCGGACTCTGGTTCTCTGATCGTGGTTGATCTTCTGAGAAACTAATGATGCGTCAATTTTGGCTTCCACACTAGGTTTCAGCAAGTCCAGCCTGCTGCGAATATTTCTCCCATAAAAGAGCTCGGATGGCGAACGTCCCGTGGTTTTCTGGGGTGTGATTCTGTATGAGAAAAGAAACTTTTGTAATCGAAGATTCGCATCCTTGATTGTACTTAAAGCTTTCATTCTCGTTTTAAACGTCCTTACCTCTCTTTCAGCCAGACCATTAGTTTTCGGATGATATGGACTGGACGTAATGTGAGTGATGTTATTATCTTGACAAAATGTCTTGAAGTCTGCACTTGTAAATTGTGGCCCATTATCACTAACTATTGTTTGTGGAAGACCACATCTCGCAAACAATTCTCGTAGTAAATTAATCGTTTTTCCGGCTGTAATTCTGTCCATTTGGAATACTTCTAACCATTTAGTTGCAGCATCAATCACGATAAGCCAATATTTATTCTGAAATGGCCCACAGAAATCCATATGTATTCTAGACCATGGTTCACGGGGTACTGACCATGAATACAACGGAACTTCCTGTTCAATGGGACGATTCTGTTGACACGTCCTGCACGTTCGTACGTGAACCTCAATCTCTGTGTCCATGTTTGGCCACCACACATGACATCTCGCTACCGATCGCATCCCGGTGATACCAGGGTGGCCATCATGTAGCACACTTAACACAGACTCACGCAAGGATGAGGGTATAACCAGCCGTCCATGCCACAATAAAAATTTGTCTTCATAGGAAAGCTCCAGTCGTTTTTCAAAGAAAGTATGGAGTTCCTTTGTTGGCAACTCGCTTTTACTTTGGGGCCATCCGTATTGAATGTAGCCAATTACCTTGGACAGTATCGGGTCTTCTATGGTCAGCCTCCTCAGATGTATTCTGCTCAAGGCAATGTCGTCAAGTCTTATTTGCAGCAATCTACTTCCGTATTCCGCGCCCTCCTTCTCAGAATCTGACGGTTCTACTTCCTGCACTGGCAGTCTTGACAAAGTATCAGCAGGGATATTGTCTTTCCCTTTTTGAAACTGGATTTCGTAATCAAAAGCTGATAACGTGAGTGCCCACCGTGTGAGCCGGTTTGCCGCCAGCATAGGAATTTCGTTCTTTTCCCCAAGCAAATAAATAAGGGGTTTATGGTCTGTCCTAATAATGAAGTGCCTCCCCATCAAGTACTGTCTGAATTTTGTCACACCAAAGATTATCCCTAGTGTCTCCTTATCTAGTGTGGAATATTTCTTTTCTGCCATCGAAAGTGTTCTGGATGCGTAGTATACTGGCTTCTCACTATTGTCAGGGTATCTGTGGAAAAGGACGGCCCCCACCCCCACGTCACTTGCATCTGTTGAGAGTATGAGGGGTAAAGACGAATCATAGTGAGCCAAACAATCTGCATTTAGGAGAGCATTCTTCACTTCCACTATAATCCTGTCTTCCTTTGGTGTCCATTTCCATCTAGCTCCCTTACACAGCAACTGATGCAACGGTGCACAAACAGACTGGAGGTTGGGAACAAATTTGCTGTAGTAATTTATCGAACCCAACACAGCACGAAGTTCTTTAGGATTTGTTGGATGAGGCATCTTCGTTATTGCTTCTAGGTGTTCCCGCGTTGGCTTGACACTACGTTTGTCGATCAAGTGGCCTAAGTAGTGTATCTGATCTTTGAACCACTCGCACTTGTCTATTTGCGTTCTCAGTCCCATTGTTTTCAGTAGGTGGAGTACTTGTCTTATTCTTGACACGTGCTCCTCTGTTGTTGACCCAGTAACGATGATGTCGTCTATATAGTTTGCAACCCCAGGAATCCCAGCTAGTATGGTTTCAACTGTTCTCTGAAAAAGTCCAGGGGCGAACGATACCCCAAACGGTAATTTCCTGTAACGAAAAAATCCTTTATGTGTGGCAATAACCAAGAACTTGCGGGACTCTTCTGCTACTTCCATCTGTAAGTATGCGTCTCTAAGATCTATAATGGAAAATTGGGTACCACCATTCAGTTTAGCTGCTAGCTCTTCGAATGTAGGGATTTGATGATAATCCGTATGGATGCAGGGGTTTATTGTGACTTTGAAGTCGCCACATAACCTCAGTTTGCCGTTAGCCTTCATAGTAATAACCAGAGGTGAGGCCCACTCAATTGGAGTATCCGTCGTATTTACTGGTTCTATAATACCAGCGTCCACCAACCTCTCTAGCTCCTTTTCCACTGGTTCCCGTAACGCAAATGGAACGCGTCGTGGTCTGAAGATTTTTGGAACCGCATTGTCCTTCAAATGTATAACTGCTTTGTGGTTCCTAATTGTCCCTGTGCCATCTTTAAATACTGCCGAAAATTCTTTGGTCAGCAGTTGTACGTGGGCTTGGACGTTGAAGTTTGACTTTGTATCGTCACTTAGAGTCCGCCGAACTATTGCCCCAGGAGGTAACGCAATACCGAACGCCAGTGTCCAGTTCATGCCAAAGAGTGGTGTGTCACTCACCTTGGTTACTATCACTGGGAGATCGACTCGTTTGTTGAAGCCGTGGACCTCCACTGTAGCTTCTCCCAGAGTCTCAACTTTGTGGCCTGTATATGCCGTGAGATGAGGAGTTTTTCTCAAGCTCGGCGATCCGATAGCTTTCCACACAGATTCACTAATAACTGATTTAGAGGCCCCTGAGTCAAACAGCATCTCTATTGAGACCCCATTGAGTTTTACCCTGATAAAGGCTTCGTTGCCTCTCTCAAGCTTCCGAATGAAGTCAATGGGACAATCTTCGCCCTCACTGGGCTCTCCGTCTGACATTTGCTGTTCCCGAACCTGATTCGTTTTCCAGGCCTTCCTCTTAATTACTACGTTCCCCGACTTGATACACACTCTGGTATAGTGGTCTGTCTTTTTGCACCATTTACACCGAAATCCTATAGCCGGGCATTTGCTTGGGCCTGTATGTGAATCTCCTCCACATTTGAAACAGTTCTTGCCCTGAATTAATATAATCCCTGGCACGTTCCCTTTATCTCGTTGCTTGTTACTCTTCTCAAATGTATCAAGTTGTAAAATTTTTGTTTTATAGGGCGTCGCTAACTGCATGCTTTCCTGTTGCGATTTAGCATTCTCCAAGATTTGTGTGAGAGTCTCTATATCCTCAAATCTGCTCTTTACTGACGGATATTTGCGTAGTATCTCTTGCTGCCAGCTACTATTGTTGAGACCGAACACAAATTGATCCCTGAGGCGTTCCTTCAAGGTCTCCCCAAACTGACATTTGTGCGCTTGAGACCGAAGCCTAGCAATGTAATCGACGATCGTCTCCGATTCCGCCCTGCTAACTTGTGTAAACTTCAAACGTTCACACAAGGACATGTCTTTCCGACCATAGTTTTTCTCCAAGACAGCAATAAGATCATCGTAAGGAACGTCGTCAAACTCTCTAGGGTAGAAATGATCGATAAGCACCCTAAATGGCTTAGGACTAACTTTTGCTAAAAGGTAGTCCCTTTTTCTGTCCTCCTTGCAAATTTGGCACGCCCGAAGTGCATAGCTGAACCGATAAAACCAGTATTCCCACTCTTCACTATCAGCATTAAAGCTTTCAACGTCAAAATCTTTAAATTGTATGATTTTCTGCTTTGAATTGGCCTCGTCGGCCACACTACTATCGTCCTCAAACGTTTGCTTACCTTTCGTCTTCTTCCTCGTCGCCATTCTGTAAGAACTTGACACTTTTGGCAAATACTTATTTTATTATAATTATTATAAAGAATTCAACATCGTTGTATTCGTGTTTCCTGGTTGCTATGCAATAGGAATAGCTCACTGCAGAATGCGGCTACCTACTACAAATGCGTGATGCTACAGACGGCGTGCTAGTACTTTGACTCCATGTATTATCCACGTCAGGAATGTCCATTTCTTTTTCCGTGTCATCCACATCTGGTGAAGGGGGTTTGTATTCAAAAGTTTGCTCCGAGTCTAGGAAATTTGGCAGCGATGGTTGCTCTTTCTTAATAACAAGGCCTGGTTTGTTGATGGGAGAAATTTGTCGACGTTTGCTCGGAATTTTCCACTTGGGCTTTATTTTCTGTTTCCGCTTTACCGTGTTTGTCATGTGCACAGTCGTTGATGGGGGGGTTTTGATTAGTTCCCGCAATGGTTCGGTGATTGGACTAAACGCGGTTTGATAAAACGATGCGGTCCTGTCAGCATCAGACTGTATTTGACGATATTTGTATTTTAACGCATTTTTAGCTCTTACCAATTCATCCATGGCACCGTCCATGTTGGAAATGATGATAATGACGCAGTTTCATGCCTTTTTATAACCCAGTGTAAAATTCGTTCATTCCACGTCTAAATTTACCATTGTTTAAACCGCTGGTTTTATCAATAATCAAACAGCCGTACTTGCGGTAATTCCATGCGTCATTACATAACTTCACAAATTTTTCAAAAGTCAATTCATGACAGCACTGGTCTCTATATATCAATTGTAAATTTCTACCGTCTTGTCTAAAAACAAATACCATATTTGCTTGATCACGGATTGCCGATTTTGGAATAAACGCATATGCTTGGTACAGCAGAATGACATCAACAAGCAAATGACGGCCTGTCGTGAAATATTTTCGCATCGTGTCTTGAAATTGATTGCCGTATTCGACTGCCATATCATCAAATATTATCAACGAATTTTTTGGGACAGCCCCATTATGTTCCTCCAAATAATTATCAAATTCTGCTTTGGAAGAAAATCGGTTAAATCCAATTTGGGGGAGCTGTGCTAAAATTTTGTTTAAAGTTAGATATTTTTCCTGATCGTGGCTAGTAGAAATTATAATCAAATTTTTAAATCTTATCCCATTTGGTTCCAATAGTAGATGTATCAAGTAATTAGTCTTACCACACCCAGTTGCACCGCTCATAATTATCCGCAGGTGATTAGGAAACAGAGGCCCATGTCGTTTCAAGTCCAGTTTTTCCCCCATACCAAACCCATCATAATTTCGCACTGGTGCGAATGGTGTAGTTTCTAACTGCAATTGGTGTTGCGATTGATCCTCCATCCTTTATGCACTCCAAATACTGAATCAGCGCGTATATATAACGACCCCTACACCCGTCTGTTTGCATCATTTCGATGAAAACCACGAACCGAGGAGGAGGTGGTATAATTAATTACCTTATTGATAAAAACCCATTCAATTTAACCTTACCTACCTACGAGTATTGTGGGCCCGGAAACCCGCTAGATCAACAACTTCGAGACGGTATAAGGCCTACAAATCCATTGGACGCCGCCTGTCAAAACCACGATATTTTATACGCGAAAACTACTAGTTCAGAACTTAGGAAACAAGCGGACGAGCGTTTGTCAGCCGTTGCTTCGAATCGTTTAACAGCGCCAGACGCATCTTTTGCAGAACGGGCTGCAGCATTGTTGGTCAAGGGGGCCATGCAGGCGAAAATGAAAGTCGGCTCGGGATCTCCCAAAACGGGCTTGAAACAGGTCAAGTCCACTCGCCGGCGGCAGAGGCCAAGACCTCGGAAAAGATTACACCACCAAGGTCAATTTCTACCAGTCGCGATTCCAATCCTCGCGGCGGCTTTATCCGCAATTGGGTCGGCGACTCAAATAGCGAAAAATATCAAAAATTGGCAGGGCAAGGGGCAGGAGGGTGGAAAAGCGGTCGGAGGCGGGGCGAGAAGTGCAACCACTCGTTTATCACCCACTACAAACCGAAAGCTCAGCTATGTAGCACGACGAGGGCGAGGTGGGGGGAAAATGCGCGGCAGAGGTGCGATCTTGAAGCACTATTCAAGATGTTAAGTGCTGATTTACCAAATCGACCATTGACTGACTATGACATTATACAATTTTTCGCAAAGCCACCAGCGCCATCGTTTTCGGGTGTGTATATGCGCGATGAATTGAGTAAATTACCCCCTGCTGAGGGAAAGATTATTTTAAATCTAGACGTATCACGCAATGAAGGCACACATTGGGTAGCTGTAATCTACAACCTTCGTTATGCATTATATTACGACCCATTTGGACTTCCTCCCCCGATTGAACTTCAGCGGTTTTTATACCCCCGACTCGTATTTTTCAACATCATAACCCACCAGACTGTAGACGTGTGTTGTTTCCACTGTGGGCATTTTGCGGTACTGTTTTTAAACACAAAATGTCTATCGGACTTACTCTGCATGGGACCGGCTCATCAATTGACCAGTCGTTTTTCCCACCCATAGAACTAGATGATGGTGATTATGAAATGGGTTTGTTATCCCTTTATACTTATAACACATTTTCAAACGTTTCTCCTGAACGGGGAAATAATCGGTTCGAGTTTCTAGAATTGTCGGAGGCTTTAACTTTTGATTCCGGTGTTTATGACATTGGGGCCATTTTCAAACTCATTGACGCACATTTAACTTTTATCAAAAGCGAACTAGCTGCTGGTAAATGGGAGCATGTGGCACATAATGCCAAAGTGGCTCCTGAAGATTTATACATACGCTGGGAATTAAATAACACGACAAATCGTATTAGTATAACATCGGGGCTAACTATTA
Organism: Stenodema calcarata; assembly: GCA_963920205.1. Lineage (NCBI taxonomy): Eukaryota > Metazoa > Arthropoda > Insecta > Hemiptera > Miridae > Stenodema > Stenodema calcarata. The sequence goes on along the minus strand of OY986057.1, from coordinate 172,981 downwards.
ATTTTAGTATTGAACAGTCAATGGCAAAAATATTTGGATTTAAACCGACATCGGTGCTCCGCCGGCATGAAAGCTCTGTAGCCCCCCACCCCGCTGAAATAGATGCTTATAGATCTGTAAATTTAACGTGTAACGTTGCTCGTGGTTCGTACGTTAACATTCAACTGTCAAGCGTCATTCTTTCGTTTGTGCCCGATGTCGATCCAAATTTCAAAATTGTTCACAACCCGTCCCCAGTGCTATATTACGCACTGAACACAAAACAAATTCACCAGTTATCGCTACGTCTTGAGGACGAACAGGGCAATTTACTTGATAATCGTGGTGAACCAGTCACTGTAGTTCTACACATTGTGAAACGCTAAAATATGGGTTTAACATTCCATCCCACCGCGCACTATAAAAGTGCTCGCCCAAACCTCGATGGTTCATTCGTGGTTGATCAACCACTGCGCAATTTACAACAGTCAGTGCCACTAAAACCATTAACAAACAAGAACGTTCAATTTCTACGTCGTTTGGGTTTCGTAGTTTACAAGTATGGCCAGAATGAGCGACGCTGATTTACTTGATGTATCAACCACGTTCAAATTTGATGATCGGATAGAAAGTTATAATTTGTATAGATATACCCCATTCAATGCAAGCGCCTTGAGTAACAACGATGAAATTCGCATATCTATCAACCAAGCGGATGTTATTACAGCCCCTCACGACTCTCACCTGTACCTAGAGGGTAAATTGAAAAAGGGCTCTGCGCCTGCGGCCGCAAATTTTATTAATAATGGGGTTTTACATATGTTTGACTCAATTTCGTACCGTTTGAATGGTATCGAAATCGATTTTGTTCGAAATCCCGGTATAACTTCAACTCTAAAGACGCTTGTGTCTTACACCCCAAATGATTTACCTTGGCTGGAAAATTCCGGTTTTTCGAACCCAAACGGTGCTGGTTGGGAAACTGCACCGTCAAGCATGATTGGGTCAGTTGACGCAAGCGGTGATAAATTCTTTTCCGTCTGTATTCCACTCCGACTTGTTTCGGGCTTTTTCGAACACACAAATCGTGTGATAATTAATACGGCCCAAGAACTCGTTCTTACACGGGCCAGTTCAGATTTCAATGCGCTCGTAGGTCAGGCTGATAATAAATCGTCTGAGATAAGTCTCGAAAAGATTTCGTGGGTCGTTCCACAGCTAAAATTATCCGACGGTGAAAGAAATGAGTTGTACAAAAAATTAATCGGTGACCCAGCTATTGCATTACCATTCAGGGCCTTTGAATTGCATGAGAATCCCGCACTCCCCCAATCATCACAAATTTCATGGAACATTAAAGTTGCATCACAAGTGCATAAGCCAAGGTACTTGATTGCCGCATTTTACACCGATAAGAAAAATGACATTACAAAAAACCTATCACTACCCAGCAAAGTCAGCCTGCGAAATGCTAAACTCTTTTTGAATGACGAAATATTCCCGTATCAGGATTTGGTTTTAGATGTAGATTCCGGTAGGATTTCGGAATTGTTCAACCATTACGCGCGCTTCCAAACAAATTATTACGGTACTAGCGGCCCACCATCACCAATGCTACAACGCTCAACGTTTTCAGAGCATCCGATTATTATAATAGATTGCTCTAAGCAAAAAGAAAGCGTCAAGCAGGCCTCGGTCGATGTTCGTTTTGAGGCTGAATTTTCATCAAATTTGAAACCTGGGACCGGCTGTTTTGCGCTTTTGATACATGACGCAGTCGTCACTTACCAACCTTTGTCGGGCCGTGTAACTAAAATGTGAGACATACGTGTGTATATGCGAGACGCGGGAGTATAAATATGAGGTTTTGAGCGTAACCCTGACGTTCGCACGTCCGGTTGTGCTCACCTATGACCCCGACATTTGCAAATTAAAACCATGGCCTGGGCCACTTCCCAGTCGTTTTGTTACACGTTTATAACCTTGGCATTTGCATATTAATACCTCCGTCTAAGCCACTTCCCACTTGTTTTTTAAAGCAGACACCAAGGTTATAGCGCCCCCACTTCTCAAGCAACTTTCTGGAAGATATACGCCTGAGGCACGGATTTGTGTATCGTTCAGTTGGGAGGGCACCGCCGGACTCTGCAACTCGACATTGATGGCGCAAGTTTACTGCTGTAGACATGAATGTTTTGCAATTCCACAAGATCAGGTCGATGGGCGTGCATGCGATATATGTAATTCATATGGGTATTGCACATGCAGATGCGTCGAAAGGTTTTTACAAAGGAATTTTCAGGCCTTCATGATTAATAATAATAATAATAATAATGTTAATAATGTTGATGGTGGTAACAATAATGTTGATGATGATGATGATGGTTATAATTCAGGGGATTAGTCTTGATAGTTAGGTTGTTTTAGGCATTTAAATAATTTACTTTTATTTTTATGCATATGTTTTCAACCATGTCATATACCCTTGTAATATCAACCCCCACCCACCTATCGGGGTGGTGGTGGTACATGATACTAATTGGCATTTTATTTTTCCCCCTCTCATAGAGACAATGGCGGCCCTACTGCTCACATCGTCGTACGTACTGGACGCTGGTCGAGGTCGCCGTATTACCGTTGGGCTAATCAACATTAATACACCCATTGTCAGCATCCAGGCGACTCGAGGACCATCGTTCTACATAGCAGTTGGCGATTGGCAACTGCTGGCCCATTGTCTCCAAGAAGCCGAATCCATCCCAAAAACGGACCACATCCTCCTCACCGGCTATCACCTAGTAGCACATTCAACTTCAAAGGGCGGCTTGGTGCTAGCCTATCAACCATCCTGGCTGGATCTGCTGTTGGACAAACCCGCCCTGTCCATCAAATTGACACCTGCCGAAGGACGGGCGCTGCTGAACACGATTCCATCTATAAATACAATCATCGACCGGCTTGGGCGATTCATTTCGAGCTCAGAGTTCGAAGGTACACATCTGGAAGCCACCGCTGATACATCTACCGACGTCCCGAGTGGTGCCACCGACAGCAACACCGACGACGTTGAAACACTCATCAAATTCTACCATTCGACGCAATGAGTCATCCACCCACTTGCCTCCTCGACGGGTTTGGTAACTTGTCAACCGGCCCACCAACGTTTCAAATCATCTGCTCAACGCTGATCACCGTATTATTCGCCGATTACACCCTCGTAAGTGACTACAACTGCCAGTTTGGTGAAGACACCGTCGCCCAACTCTGCCACCAGTTGGAGGTAGCACTCGTCATTGGATACAATGACACCTCGACTACACCCCCCAACTCCCCTCGTAGCTGTGCGCCAATTGGACATGACTCCCCCGACCCACCCATCACCACTACCACTGTACATTGGTTAATTATTTTAATTTGTATCCTTTTGTTTACTTATATAACTTTGTTAATAAATGCATTCCACTATGTGTGGACCAGGCGTTTTTTCTTTACCCCATGATCAAGGTGTATAGGTGATGTCAAAGTAATATATTCGATAGAATCAAAGGTTTGATTTTGATGGTATAGTAGGTAAACTTTTTGGGGGTCGGCGGGGGGTCATGGGGGGTACCATACCTTATAGGTAGAGGTGTATCAATAGCTGGTGTCGAATGCGACTGGGGGGGGTGATCAATCATAGTTGTGACATGGGGGTAGAGGGGTACCCGTCACTTTTGACAGGTACCCCTCTTATCTTAGCTACTGGCGAGTTTACAAGCTACTAGCCAGCGAGTTCGCTAGCAGCTTGTAAACTCGCCCTGTGTCATCGGTTTACTATCTGACTAGCGAACTAGCGGACAAGCGGCGGGAAAAGTTGAAGACCCGGCTACTTTACTCGCTGCTCGCTAGCTAGTGAGCTTGTTGGCTAGGAAACTAGTCGTGTGTCGAAGCCTACTAGTGGCGAGTGGGTGCAAAAGCGGCCAGTATTGGATGCGACTCGGGAATCGAGTGTTAGTGACTTCACGAAATGTCGGAAGAAATAGTTCGCTTCAACTGTCTCTCAGGTAGCGAGTGGACAGTTTTGTGTCATCGACACTCGCCAACTATCTCACTCCCCCCTCTCCCAACTCGCCAGCTATCTGCTTGTAAACTCGCTCTGTGTAATCGCGTGTTAAGGCCGAAAAACCGGGGTTTTGTAGCTTATGTAGCTCGGCTCCCTTTAGACCTATCGATTTGAAACTTTCAGGGCTTTCTAATATCCACTCAAAGAAGACCCACACTAATTTTCAAGTTGATCGGTCAAATAGGAGCCGAGATATGGATACCTCGAAAACGCGTTTCGTGACGTCCGGTAAACATACACTCGGCACCGTTCGTTTTCTCAACTTCTTTGCTTGGCGGGGCGGAACGCTATCGCGTTCCTAGATATATTTGCTCGTCTGCGGAATCGCTTAAGTATTACCACTTTAAGATCCGTTTATTTTGCCTTAGTGTGCGTTTGAGTAAGGGTTAAATAATAAAACACTGATCTCAAACTGTGCTGAGTGTAATAAACTAAAAAAGGAAGAATCGAAATAAATGAAATTGCGGAAAAAAAATTATGATCCCTAGAAGGAGCTCCTTGAAAATGATGAACATAAATAGCGGCTTTCGTAAATAATTACGAGGTAATAATTATTATTAAAAATAATCAGGTTCGATGAAAAGATAGGTATAAAGGAAAGTTCTGACCGGGATTCGAACGTAGAATTGCGAGTCGGAAGATTGAGTCGTAACCGACGAGCTCCGGAGAAGACGAAACGTGGCGTTCTCGAGTTTCCACAAGTCCGGAATACGGCTGGACCACGGCTGAGCTGGATCCAGACGTCGTCAGACAAAAGGCGGTGTTCGGGATTCTGGTGACCCGTAGATGATACCCTCGAGCGGATAATGAAATAATCAGTTTGTCAGGTGGGATTCTGATGACCCGAATCTTTAAGATGTTAAGGTGTATTACGAGAGGATTGAGTAGAGAATGACGATCCTACCACTTGATGACGACGACGGGTGGGTAACGTCACGACCCCACTTCCCGATTTCCACCAATCACTCGCGAATTGTCTAGATCACGCCACTCACAAGTCCCGGCAGGATTATATTATCTGAAGACTAACATGTTGTGTAAATAAACCTAGTGCTAGGTGTTCAGAGTCCTGAACATACTCGGGCCCAAAATTTGCGCAGCAAATTTGGTTTAAATTGTAAAAATAAGAATTAGGAAGAAAGAGGTTGGAGGGGTTGATTGAGAGGAAGTAAAGGAATTAAATTGGCCACGGTCCTCTTGAATGTGGATTTGGCGGTCTTCAAGGTGACGACGCGAACTGCTCCATCGAGTCCTGGGTGTACCTCAAGTACTTTAGCAGTTGGCCATTGCAAGACTGGAGTATCTGGCGATTTAATGAGAACAAGGTCTCCAACGTGAACATTGTCAGTGGGCTTCCTCCATTTATTGCGGGCTTGAAGCGTAGCCAAGTACTCGAGGTGCCATCTTCGCCATATTTGTTCTGACATTTTCTTGATGTACTGCCATCTGCTGAGACGATTATCCTGGATGTCAAGTAACGAAGGCTCTGGATTGGTGCTCAGATGAGATCCGATAAGAAAGTGACCCGGTGTAAGATAATCGGATTCCGATGGATCCGTTGAAAGGGGACATAAAGGTCTGGAGTTGAGGATGGACTCTATTTTACAAAATAAAGTGCCAAGCTCTTCAAAAGTGAGCACCGCATTTCCAGCTGCGAGGTACAAATGCCTTTTCACAGCTTTGACACCGGCCTCCCAGAGCCCGCCAAAATGAGGCGAATACGGTGGATTAAAGTGCCACTTGATACCCCTTAAAGAAGAAAATATTTCAAGAGCGTGTTCGGAGCGCTCCTCTCGAAAAAGGTGCACAAATTCTCGTAGTTCTCTAGCTGCGCCCTTGAAATTGGACCCACAGTCAGAATATGCATCGGTGGGATAGCCTCGACGTGAAATAAGACGAGAAAAGGCTGCAAGAAAAGCATCCGTAGACTGGTTGGAAACGATTTCCAAATGAAGCGCTTTGGTAGTCATACAGATGAACAAACAGAGATAGGCTTTACTTTGGGGAGCTTTACGACGGTGAGAGTCCCTTATTGTGAAGGGTCCCGCGAAATCCACACCTACATGTAGAAAGGCTCGACCTCCTTCCACTCTGTACGTAGGTAGATCACCCATCATAGGACAAATACACTTTGCTCGTGATTTGTAACATTTCAGACACATGAATGTTCGGTGTCGAATGAGTTTTCTTGCAGCTGGAATCCAAAAGCGCATTTGAATTAATGCTTGCTGAAGATTTGGACCAGGATGGAGAAATATTTTGTGGTAATGATCCACAAGTATGCTTGAGAAGTGAGCTTGAGAGGGCAACAATATTTGATGCTTCCTATATTCAGGAAGTTTGGAATTTGAGAGTCTTCCTCCAACCCTCACTATACCGTTGACATCAAGAAACGGGTTAAGGCTTGAAAATTTATTGGATATCTTGGATATATCAGGGAAACATCCATCGAAAAAGAAATATCGTTGAATCGCCTTTATACAAAGAAATTCAGCCTCTTTAAATTCAGCGCTAGATATACAGCGAAATGAAGGTTTCTTTTGGTGATATCGGTTGACCATAGCTCGATTTAGAATAGCAACGATGCGAATTAGCTTCTCATACGACGAAATGCGAGCCATCCAATTCATGCATTCTTGAAGACCGGTTTTTGCACTGATTAATACCGAAATTTCCTCAGACTTCATCTCCGGAAGGATGTGAGGAGGAGAAATATCAGTCGAAGACCATGTGTGTTCCGGTTGGCACAACCACGGAGGACCTGACCACCATATCGGGTGTTGAATCAGATCTTTGGGTAGACACCCTCTCGAACCACAATCGCCTGGGTTATTATGAGTGTCTACATGGCTCCATCGAGATAAATCCGTGAGTTCTGCGATCTGAGAAACTCTGTTTCCAACAAACGTTTTTAGTCGATAGGTGGGAGTTTTGAGCCAACCTAAAACGATGGTTGAATCGGAAAAAAATCTAGGTGGATGATCACTCGAAGGCAGGAGGGATAAAAAACCTTTGATTGATGCATAAAGCTTTGCGAGTAAATAGGCCCCACACAGTTCCAATCGAGGAATTGATATAGATTTCACCGGAGCAAGTTTGGTTTTGGCGCTAAGAAGTTGAGTCATAATTCCAGTTTCAGTGATGGTTCTGATGTACAACACTCCACAATAACCTTTCATTGATGCGTCACAGAAGCCGACTATTTGATATTGGAAGGGAGGTTTTGAAACGACAAAGCGAGGAATTTTAATTTTACTGAGCCATTCCAACTCTTGAAGAAGTTGCTCCCATTCATTTGCAAGTGATGGAGGGATATCATCATCCCAGTCGAGGCCTAATTTCCATAATTGTTGAATGAAAGACTTCATTAAAAACACGGAAGGTGATATGAAGCCTAGAGGATCAAATACTCGAGCAGCTGTAGAGAGAATACCTCGTTTTGAAAGAACTGTTGGAGGAGGATGTACATTGTAGAGAAAACAGTCAGTTGAAGGATCCCATTTAAGACCCAAAACTTTGATAGAGGGATCATCTTTGTTGTCCCAGGAAATATCTGAAGTCGAACGGGATGGACTCTGAACTGATTGTAAAAGTTCAGGACGGTTCGATGCCCATTTTCCTAAATCGAAGCCTCCTTTATGCATTAAATCAATAACTTGACGCTGTAATATTAGAGCGTCTTCAATTGTAGATGCTCCAGTAACGAAATCGTCGATGTAAATATCACGAAGCAGAACCTGAGATGCTTTAGGAAATTTATCGCCTTCGTCATGTCGGAGCTGCTGAAGGGTACGAAGAGCGAGAAATGGGGCACACGAAAGACCATATGTAACAGTACATAGATTGTAACGCTGAATTGCTTCTGCCTCATCAAACCGCCATAATATTTGCTGGTATGGCCAGTCCTGAGGATCTATAAGTATTTGCCGATACATTTTGACTGCATCAGCAACAAAAACAATTTCATGTGCTCGAAAATTCAATAGTAGATCTCGGAGGTCATTTTGTAGAGCTGGACCTACTAGTAAATGATCATTTAGTGATCCTTGAGAAGTTTTAACAGACCCGTCAAATACTACACGTATTTTAATTTCACCGCGATCCTCCTTAGAAACGCAATGATGCGGTATCAGAAACTTTGAATCTTCAACCGCGGGTTGCATATGACCGAGACTCAAATATTCTGCCATGAAATCATGATACTGAGCAGAGAGTTGAGGAGTTTTCTTCAGTTTGGTTTCGAGATTTACCAAACGATGCTTTGCGATGAAATAGGAAGAGGGAAACTCTAAATTTGGCTCTTTGAAAGGTAATCGAACTACGTACCTACCCTCATTAGTACGATAATGAGAATTTTGAAAAAACTCCTCTGCTTTAGCATCCTCGGGTTCGAGGGTTTTTGGAAGTGATGGAACCTCTTCTAGTTCCCAAAATTTAGAAAGTTGGAATGAAGCATCCGGTTCTGCTGCAGATGGTGAAAATATACAAGTGCTGAACAGGTTAGTTGAAGGTTCGACAAATTTGCCCATCACTACATGGCCAAACACTGATGCAAAAAGTTTTGGAAAATCATCTCGAACCGTTTCGATACTCCCCAACATAACGTCTCCGTAGAGATCGACTCCGAGAAGAAAGTCTATGGGAGCAGGCTCCCAAAATTTAGGGTCGGCGAGTGAGAAATTCACATAGTATCGCCAGATATCGTACGGCACGGGTGAAATAGGTAAATAGTTTGCGATATTTTTCACAACTATAGCATCAGTCGAAAATTTGGATGAACCGTCAGCAGAACACAAAGTGCAATATGCTTTGCCTTTTGCACCTTCAAATAAGGAACCGCCAATCGAAGAAATCTTCTTAGTGTACCTTTGCATACTCAAACCAAGTTTATTGATACATCTGGTTGTCATAAACGAATGTTGACTTCCGCTATCAATAACAGCTCGGAATGTCTGATATTGGCCCCTACTATCCATAAATTGTACAAGTGCTGTACCAAGAACAGTTTGGATTTGATCGTCATAACTTGTTGAGGTATGACCTACAACAGACTCTGAATTCTCTGAAGTAGATTTGGAAGTAGTAGGTACAGAAGTTGTATTAGTTTGGCCTGAGTTAGAATGCAAATGTAGCATAGAATTATGTCTATTCGGACAAAATCGGCAATGCCATTTGGAACGACAATTCAGAGTTGTATGGTTTGAGTTTAAACAGTTTTTACAACCTTTGTAATATTTCAATCTATAAACACGATCTTCTGGCCTGAGCGAATTAAAAACAGAACAATCTCGTAAGGAATGCGGCTGCGAACAGAGATAACACTTCAAGTCCTGTTTATTATTAGTGGAGTTTTTTACATTTCCCTTCGTTTCATTTGCCATAAGGACAGGTTTACTTCGATTATTATTCGATTTGTTTATTGAATTTGAAAACCTTCCTTTATTATCTGAAGATGATTTGCAAGAAGGTTCGGTATTTTGAAAATCGAAACTACCTTCAGACAATTGCAAAGCAGTACATTTGTTTCGAACATATTTAATTAAATCGTCAAATGTGGGAAATGAAACACCCTTGTTTGAAAGTTCGAACTGTTCTTTAGTGTGCGAGTCCAAACATCTGAAAGCTAAATAGAATAGCACAAATTCTTCGAGATTAGGAATTTGTAATAATTTGAGTGATGAAATGGTGTCAGCAATTTTTGATAAAAATTGCATTAGAGATCCAACGTTTGCTTTCCCTTGATGAGGTTTGAATTTTAGCAGCTGAGTCAAATATGAATTTGCTAACAATCTTTTATTTTCGTAGACATCAGTCAAGGCCTTCCAAGCTGATTTATAATTTTGTTCTTCGAGAGAAAACGAGCTGATTATCGATGCTGCATTACCACTGAGTGAAGATGTTAAGTAATGAAACTTTTCCATGTCCGATAAATGTTCATCGCGATCAACAATCGAGGAAAAGGTATCACGAAATTTTGGCCAGTGAGAAAACGTACCATCAAATTTAGGAATCGTTATTGTAGGTAAATGCGACGACGTACGAGAGTCACTAAGCGTAATATTGGCTGGCATCGTACTGGATTGAGAGACAGGATTAAGTGCGGAAGTTTCATTTCGTTCAATCTGTTCAATTTTAACGAAATTTATTTGAGCCTGACGATAGCAATTCCTAATTCGTTTCCATTCATCCCTTTCGGATTGTGAAGGAAAATCAGCAGATGTAGAATTTGAATCGTACGTTTCTTGAAGTTTATCCCATAACTCCTCGGTTTTAGAGTAATATTTTTCCAGAGTACGAAAGACGCCTTTAAACATGACCATTTTATTTTTGTCCTGAAGAGCATTTTGGCCTAGAGTATCAATGGTAATTACCTCGTGACTCGCAGCTTCCCAACGTTTCTTCAACGAGCGGACGACATCGTCAAATGATAAGGCCATTATTGGAAGTGAAAGGATAAATTGCAAAGTTCAAAATTGAAAGGTTGTTGGTAATTTGTAACGAAAGGAAATTGGGAATGGAACGTTGGACCCAGGATTAATGACAATGAAAAGAGAATTGTCCTAAATATACACATACACAAAAAATGTGAAATGGAAAAATTCTTAGAAACTAACAAGAATTTATCAAATTAATATAAGTTGATAGAAGTTGCCTATAGATCGATTAAATAGGTCAACTTGATGCAAAATCGCATATGTGAATAATTATAATTTGAAAGTCCTTTCAAATTGGAAACCTTGAACTTCAGGTTTTAGAAATAAATTTGAATTTAAATTTAATTAAAATTTGGTTGATTAATAAGATAATAAACAACCATGCTCTGCTACCAAATAATGTGCGTTTGAGTAAGGGTTAAATAATAAAACACTGATCTCAAACTGTGCTGAGTGTAATAAACTAAAAAAGGAAGAATCGAAATAAATGAAATTGCGGAAAAAAAATTATGATCCCTAGAAGGAGCTCCTTGAAAATGATGAACATAAATAGCGGCTTTCGTAAATAATTACGAGGTAATAATTATTATTAAAAATAATCAGGTTCGATGAAAAGATAGGTATAAAGGAAAGTTCTGACCGGGATTCGAACGTAGAATTGCGAGTCGGAAGATTGAGTCGTAACCGACGAGCTCCGGAGAAGACGAAACGTGGCGTTCTCGAGTTTCCACAAGTCCGGAATACGGCTGGACCACGGCTGAGCTGGATCCAGACGTCGTCAGACAAAAGGCGGTGTTCGGGATTCTGGTGACCCGTAGATGATACCCTCGAGCGGATAATGAAATAATCAGTTTGTCAGGTGGGATTCTGATGACCCGAATCTTTAAGATGTTAAGGTGTATTACGAGAGGATTGAGTAGAGAATGACGATCCTACCACTTGATGACGACGACGGGTGGGTAACGTCACGACCCCACTTCCCGATTTCCACCAATCACTCGCGAATTGTCTAGATCACGCCACTCACAAGTCCCGGCAGGATTATATTATCTGAAGACTAACATGTTGTGTAAATAAACCTAGTGCTAGGTGTTCAGAGTCCTGAACACTTAGGGCAATCGATTCTGCAGTATGGGATGGTAGGCTGGGGCTCAGCAGTGAAAACTACTATGCTGCCACTTATTAGAGCACTAATACGAGATTCACAGGACGGCTCTTTGTGGCGCAAAGCCAAAATGCTGGTGAAACAACCGGAATCCATTCCACCCCTTCGATTCAATAATGTATGGTACTCAACTCCTGAAGAGAAAGCCTCGTTATTCGCAGACCAACTTTTCATCTGTTCACCCCTAACCCGAGCGAACTACCCGTTTTCCACGAACGTATCGAAGAACAAATTACTGAACCTCTTCCCCTCACCCCGTTCAATGCATTTTTCAATCCGGCTCAAATCTAGAATGCTATTCGACGATCAAAAACTAAAAAGGCTCCAGGTAGTGACAAAATCGTGCAACCTTTACTTCAACATATGCCGAGGAAGACATTAGTTCTATTAACACAGATATAAAATACAATTCTCCGAACTACATACTTCCTACATAAGTGGAAGCACGCTCAAATCTTAATGATTTTAAAACCCCATAAAAGGACTAATGACCACAGCAGCTACCGACCTATTAGTTTGGTCTCTATATTCTCCAAACTATTTGAACGCCTTATGCTGCCAAAACTAATGCAGAGTTGGATTTTGTCTTTGGTCTAACCATCTTTTATTAAAATTGGCAGCCTTGTTTTGGTAGGACTGTTTTTTGTTTATGGGTTTCCAAGCGGATTGGAGGGCTCTTGTAATTTTTGTGTGAAATTTCTTATTTAAATTGTGTCGTAAGCCTGAAAGAAGTTTTCCGCGTATTTTATTATTTAGTTACACCCGGTGAAAACATTTGGCGACCGTGACAGGACCGTGGTTGATTTTTGGACGTGGAAAACTTTATCAAGGTACGTTGGATTAAGTTCAACTGAACCTCAAATCCGACGCGTACTCAGGACATTATTTACTAAAGAGGCTAATGCCCTGGAAGCTATATTGGAATCTGAAAGTCCCTCCCGAGCTGCAATAGTTTCGAAGTGGGCTTTGCTGACAACTCGTTTCGAGAAGCTTTCAGAGGCAAATGAAAACGCACAGGCCACTTTGCTAGGTACTACGGACCTTGGTGATGATGAATTGGAGGCTGAATTTTGCAGATGTGGTGAGTACGAGGAACGATTTCTTTTTCTCAGGGAATTAGTTGTTCGGTTTTTTGAGAGGACCCGCGAGAACATTGTTTCACGTCCTCAGAGTATGGTAGAAACTGAAACAAACCAGGACGTGTCGTCGTACCTCAGACATAAATTCAAGCCTGAAATTTCAAGAAAATTTAATGGTAATGTGGGAAATTGGATAGGTTTTTGGACCCAATTTGAAAAGATCCATCAATCGGCTAAGTGGTCAGAGGACGAAAAATTCGAGATTTTGTTGTAAGGCCTCAAACCTGACTCTCCAGCAGCCAAGTTGATTGCAAGGTTCCCGCCATCTACGGAAAACTATACAAAGGCCGTTGACCTCCTGCAATCGCGGTATGGGCGGGAGGAGTACCTTATAGAGTTCTATGTTTGGAAATTACTTTCTTTGGTCCTGACCAGAGCTGATGGCCGAAATATTTCGGAGCTCTATGATGAATTGGAGGTACAACTAAATGCCCTTGATACGCTTAAGGTTACGAAGGACAAATACGCTGCCATGTTGTTTCCTTTAGTGGAATCAGCGGTGCCAGAGGCGGCTTTCAAGGTGTGGGAACGCTATCGTGTGGCTAACGCATCTATGAAGGAACCAGCGGATTGTCTAACTGAACTTTTGACATTTCTCCGTACAGAGGTTGATGGAGAGGAGAGGTTGAAGCTGCGGGCCCATAATTTTTCTGAACGTCCTAAGGCTTACACGTCAGAACCCCCTCCAGCCAGGTTGAAGTCGGCGACCCCGACTGCTGCGTCGTTGTTGACCTCTGATAGAATTTGTTCTGAAGATAAGAGCTGTATATATTCTTCACAGGAGTGCACTGTGGCCGCAGAAATGACGCTGGGCAAGAGAAATGAAATAATAAGAAAGAAAGGGGCTTGCTACAGGTGTTTGCGCAAGTCTGGACATTTGAGTTCTAAATGTAAACTTTTTATCAAATGTGTACTGTGTAAGGGGCGACATTATCCGCTGATGTGTCGACGGTCAGAACATAATCCCGAAACAGACAAAGCCAAGGAAGCCACCAAGACACTTATAGCAAGTGGGAAAGTGACTAGTAGCCCTACCACTTTTCTTCAAACGATGATGGCAAGAATAGTTGTTCGGGACCAGGAAACTTGGGTACGGGTTTTGTGTGACTCTGGTTCACAGAAGAGTTACATATTGAAATCCTGTGTTAAGAAGTTGAAACTGGCCAGACGAAGTAGGGTTCTGATTCAACAAGAGGTTTTTGGAGGAAGCCGCACATCTCTAAGTTCACATAGTGTGTACTCCATCAAATTAAGATCCTTTGACAATTCCTATGAAAATGATTTTGAACTCCTAGATCAGGACCAGATCTGTAGTTTTGTACCTAAGTTACATGATTTAGAGCTCTATGAAGAACTCAGGAACAGAGGAATCTTCTTGTCAGATTTAGATTTTACAGAAAATACAGAAGGCTACAACAACAGAGAGGTTCAGATTCTATTGGGTGCTGCTGATTCGTGGACAAAGGTGATGCCATCAGAACATGTTGAGGTCAGACCCGGACTCCTAGCCATAAATACGAAGTTGGGATGGACAATTCTTGGCTCAACTGGGGATGAAAAGACGACTGTTGCTTCAACACTTCTGACAACGCTCACTTGCCACACCCAGCTGGAGCATTTTTGGAAACTTGAACTTCTAGGGATACAGGATTCAGCTATCAAAGTTACCCAGGAAGAGAAAGACCGTCAGGTCGAGGAATTTTTTGAAGAAACTTTGAAGGTCCAGCAAGGAAGATACACTGTCTGCCTACCGTGGATTGAAAGCCATGACCCCTTAGAAGACAACTTGGAAACCGCAAGAAGAAGGTTGGATACACTCACCAAGAAACTAAAAGTCTCCAATTTATTTGATGACTACAATGAAATTTTTCGACAATGGATTGAGCTGGGTATTGTAGAGGTCGTTCCAGAAAGTGAAGTCCATCAGTATGGCCATTACTTACCACACAGAGCAATAATAAAAGAAGGGAGTACCACTCGAGTGAGACCGGTATTTGACGCTTCCAATAGAGACAGGAATGGAAATTCCCTCAACAAATCATTGGAAAAGGGGCACAACCTTATTGAATTAATCCCGAAGATATTAATAAACTTTCGGCTCGGGAAAATTGGAATATCGGCTGATATTGAGAAGGCATTTCTCCAGATTGCCCTGTCTCAATGGGACAGAGATTTTGTCAGATTTCTATGGTGGAGGAATGGAGAGATTTTGGTGATGAGACACTGTAGAGTAGTATTTGGCATTACTTCCAGTCCCTACCTTCTGGGAGCAGTATTGAAACACGCACTAAGGAATGTCAACCCTGCTGAGTTTAGAACTGCGGATAGGTTGAAAAGCTCGTCCTACGTGGACAACTGTCTGACCTCGCTCAACTCAGAAGGTGAGGTATCTTGTTTCATTGCAGAATCTCATCGGATTTTGAGTGCAGTGGGATTCAATCTACGAGGCTGGGTCACCAATTAAAGGAACCCAGATCAGGTAGAAAATGTACTTGGTTTGGAGTGATACTGTGGATCAGACGAGATTGGGTTGAATATAAAACCATTGATGGGAGTGCCAGAGCCCTTGACTCGACGAGTTTTGTTGTCCATAGCACAACGGATTTACGATCCCATAGGTTTCTCAGCACCCATCAGTCTCGTACCTAAGACACTTCTTCAGTTGTCTTGGTCCAACCAAGCTCGTTGGGATGACCCCCTACCAGTGGAGATCTGTATGGATTTTAAGAAGTGGGTGGAAGAAATTCCCTTTCTGAAAGATTGTAGGATTCCACGAAGAATAGTTACAAATTGGACCAGCACTATGCATATTTTCTGTGACGCCAGCAAGATGGCATCGGCTGCTTGTGTTTTCATACGGTCAGAGAATGAGGGTGGTGTCTTTGTGAGCCTTGTTATGGCAAAGTCACGTGTGGCTCCCCCCCGAAAAAGTAACGATACCTCGACTGGAACTGATTGCCGCTCTAATGGGGTCCAGATTGTACAAGTTGGTTTCATCAAGCTTTAACATGGACTCTGAGAATACATTTTTTGGTCAGATTCTTCCGTGGTCATAAGCTGGATCAAAAAGGCGGGTCCATGGAACGTTTTTGTGACTAACCGGGTCAGGGAAATTCGAATTCACAGTGATCCCTCTCAATGGAATACTTGCCAGGATGTATTAATCCGGCTGACATCATTTCTCGTGGGTGTACTCCTAAGCAGCTGGTGGAAGAGAGATGGTGGGAGGGGCCTCCGTGGCTCCGTTTGGATCGTCAATTCTGGCCAGCAAGTGATGAGTCGCCCCTTCAGAGTGAGATTGAAAGGGAGAGACGGAAAACTGTCGTTGTTGCTTCAACAACACAAGTACCACACCCATTCGCTTTGACTGCTCTAGCAGTTCGAGTGTCAAGTTTTCATAGAATCGTGAAGGTGGTGATGCATATCCTCGATGCAATCTGCATAATTTGCCCAGGATTCATTAATTTTTGTGGACTTGATGACTCAATGGTTTTGAGACGAGGATTTAACAGTGGAAAATATTTAAATGCAGAACTGACTCTAATTCGCCACATCCAACGGGAATATTTTAACGAAAACGTGAGGAAAACTGTGCTCAACAACTTTTCCAGTTTTACTGACGACAAGGGGTTGATTCGTATCAAGTCACGAATTTTGGATGATGAGCATTCTGAAGAGTTTTGTTGCCCTGTGATCCTCCCTGGAAGACATCCGCTGGTCATGCGAATGATTGAGTACCAACACTTGGTCAATAATCATGCAGGCGCCCGTACCCTTCTTGTGATTTTGAGAGAAAATTTCTGGCTGATTTGTGGAAGACAGGCTGTTGGTATGGTCGTGAAACGGTGCGTTGATTGTCGGAAAACCCAAGCCCTACCGCTGCAGGTTCCAACGCCTCCTCTACCAACTGATCGAACAATGACTTCAGCGACTTACCAGATCACTGGAGTAGACCTGGCTGGACCACTTTTCTTGAAAGATGGAGGTAAGGCCTGGATAGTTATCTTTACTTGTGCAGTTTATCGCGCCACCCACCTTGAGCTGATCCCATCCTTAAGCACTGGAGCCTTTATTCAGGCCCTCAGACGTTTCATCGCCAGGAGAGGTCGTCCAAAAGTAATTTATTCGGACAACGGGACAAATTTTGTTGGACTGGACAATTTGTTTGGCGAAATTGACTGGGAGGTAATGGAAAGAGAGTGTAGTCTGCAGAGGATCCGCTGGAAGTTCAACCCACCAACAGCATCACAGTGGGGAGGCTATTGGGAGCGACTGATAAGGGTTTTGAAAGATCTCATGAAGAAAAATCTGGGACAGGCGTCGTTGGAACTAGAAGACATGTCCACACTGTTGTGTGAATGTGAAGCAATAATTGCTTCATAATTATTATGAACAATCGCCCCCTGACATATATATCGGTATCTACCACCCGAATGAACCCATTTCAACTAAATGCCTGACATTTGATGGCACTGAGGAGATGGAGAGGGAACACGTCCCTCCTCTCCAACTATCCAAGTTGGTTTTATAACAGGCGGAGTAAGTAGTATGAGAAAGGGTCTCCTTCTGAAGGGACAGATTCTAGTTGTGCCTTTCGCAGAGTGCAGTTTGTTGAATATACCAACCTTTACGATCATTCTGCTCTAATAGTCTGGTTTTCATTTCATTTCCTTCCTCCCTAATCTGCATAAAGGATCAAATCCGATATCAGAAGTGGGATTGTAATCTACCCCTCTAATTGTAATCTACCCCTCTATTTTATTTTTATTCTTATCTTTCTTTATTCTCTTTTATTTACCTCTTTGATTTCTTTGTCCTCTTACCATCTTTCAATAATTTCTACGTCTCAAGTTTCTCCGGCTAATCTTCCATTTCTATTAAGTCTTTCGTTACTATCGCGTTCGCGTGTGTCGGAAATAGTCAGTCTAAGCAACTGGAAAGTCACCACATGTGGTGACTCGGACAAAGGGACGCCAACACCGACGCCGACGGTTCGGGATGGCACCTTTGAGGGATGTTCTCGAAAGAGCTATTCTACAGTGGGCTCTTTCTCAACAGCCTCAGAAGAGATTGAAGCTTCCGGAATCCTCTTCTTCAACCAATCTTTGGCAAAACCCCGGTGGGAACTTCGTTCATTAAGGTAAAACATTTACTCATGTTTTTGATAGTGGAAGTGAAGTTTCCTTATTATCTGAAAATTTATTGCCTCAATTTTCTGGTCGAATTTTTAATAATCCTATCAACCTAACAGGTTTTGGTAAAATTCTGGTACATAAACAAATTTCGGTAATGATGATTTTGGAAGGAATTGACGTACCAGTTGTACTTTTATTTACCATTACAGTTTTGAAAGATCGATATGAGGTTGCAAAAAAAAAAAATTCTCCTGATAAGGAAAAGGTGCGGGAACGTAAAGAGCAATATTTAATGAGCAGGCGGAACAATAAATCGGATGACAATGATTTTGATAAGAGTGAATTAGAAAAGGTCGATGATATGGATCGGTTGAAAAAAAAAAAAATATTTTAAATAAATATTCAGATAGTTTCACAAGAGGTTTACCTAGAAGGCCAATTACTACCGCAAAATGTCATATTAATCCTTTTAATCGAGAGCGAATTGTTTGTTAGAAGACCCAAATGATAGGTTAGCTGTAAGGGACTTCTTTCACTGCCACTGAATTTTTGAATTTTTGTTCACAAAATGACATTGAAACCCATGGCATCGCCACAGGTGCACCACGAGCGAATTCGCAAGTGGAACGTGTGATGTCATCAATAACAAATTTAGTTACAGTAGCATTACACATCAAAAGACAATCAATCAAACAGTTGACACCCAAAATTCAGCTTTGTCTAAACTCAACTATTCATAGAGTAACTGCTACATCTCCCCTTGTGACGAAACAAAATTTATTTCAAATGTGATCACAAGGGTGGGGATGAACCCGCGTAAATAATGAACGAAATTACCGTGCGAGGTTGGTAGAAAGAAAATCACTCTTTATTTGGAAAATGAAAATAAACTTTTAAAATAGGTAAATGAACTTTCTCAGGGAATCACAGATAAAATCAAGCGGTAAGCGGTAGGTACGATATTCGTATTAGTACGATAAACTATATTAGAGTACTTACAGTTCCGACGGCCGTGGAATATATTAGGTACTACTAAAATGGTACAGTATAGATACAAATCTTATAGAAAAGAGCGGTGGACGATAAGATGGTTTTCTATTAGATAGGTATAGGTTATGAAGGGAGGCGGGACGGGAAAAGTTGACGAAACGGTATCCTTCTGGAGGCGGTAACGAGATCAGCTTGGCGGTAGGGAAGCCTTCGAGCCCGTACCTGAAACTGATTGAAGAAACAAAAGATAAGTTTCTTCCTGATGACTAAAATTGGTCTGTAGGTTTCAGACATCGGAGAAGCATACCGGTACGATAGATGTATGGCGAGACAGCGGACGGTAGTTCTTCGCAGCAGAAGTGACGACGATACTGCCTCAGCTCCGATGAGAGATCTGGAGACAATTTTATAATATCTTGATGAAGATTCGGTACGAAATTGAACGAGAGACACGAGGAGACATGGTGGAAAGGGAGCTTACCAGGAACTTGTTGATCTTCGAGGGTCGGACGGCGAATCCACGAAGAAAAGGGTTCGTTACGATATCCAAACTCCAACACTAGTTTGACGAAGCGAAAACTGTAGAAATCCTCTACTAATTGGGCGGTATATAATTTTTATACGAGAGCACAATCGACGGTGGCCGTTGGAAAACGAGAAGTGACGGTTCGATTCCTCTCGGGATCAGTAGACGGCAGCACACTCCGCGGCGAAAACGAGACACGTGCAAAATTGACGATAAATTCATTCGTATCAGGAGAAGACCCTTCTTCAATTGTAAATTAAATCATATAAAATTAAATAACTTGAAGCTCCTTCAAAAATTGCGAAATAAAATGAATATTGAATGCATTCAACCATGGTTTTCTTCTTCGGTACGGTAATCAGCTGATTGGGACAATCCTCGGAGAGCCGCGAAACCGCGAAATACGAACGATGGCGGTACGGTAATTTTATTCACGGTACACCCTTGAATTGTTAACTGGACGTAAACCGCACATTCCTGGTTCAATCCTTGTAAGTTTATGTGTGTATAATATGAACAACAGACTGTCTTTACACAATAAAGGTTTTTATTATTATTATTAAGAGACGATATCTCGTCCCCTACCCGCTCAAATTTATCCGAGTTGAGGACTGAAGCGAAAACTCGATTTGACAGAGCGGCCGAGTACGAATTGAAACGCTTTGAAGGCACAAAATTACCCCGCTTGTGCTAGGAGATTTGTGCGTACGAATGATTGAGCCTCGTGCATCACAGAAAACGTCAGATAAATCCATAGGAATGTACCTATTCAACAATGCCATTCGAGTGGGTACCATTTGTAAGACCCTCCGCTAGGAGCACAGGTGGTCAACACCGACGACCTTCAAGTGACAGAGGGTTGTCCTCTGTTTGATATTTTCGGAACTGTCTTGGAAGCTTGGAAGGGTGCGTCAGTTAACATCGAACTATCGAAGTAAAACGTTCTTCTCGTGCTCTAAACCTGACTTTTTATTTGTTTTCCCTTCTTGATAAGCCAGAAGGCGAAATCAGAAGTAGAAATTTCACCTGGGGACAGGTACTTGCTTGAGAACATTAATACTAAAAGGAGATAATAAAATACTCACACGAAAGAGTTTGAAAAATAACTCAAGATTTTGACTTGTTGCCACAATTTCTTGCTGAAAGCGAAAGCTCAGATAATGACAAAAAAAAAATTTTAAATAATAGCTTCTCCACCTTCTTTTCTTGTACATTTTGGTTTGG
This sequence comes from Stenodema calcarata, assembly GCA_963920205.1. Lineage (NCBI taxonomy): Eukaryota > Metazoa > Arthropoda > Insecta > Hemiptera > Miridae > Stenodema > Stenodema calcarata. The sequence continues at coordinate 152,287 of OY986057.1, read as the reverse complement.
ACTGCTATGGACTGCAGCCATAGCGTTCCCTTCTCTGCAGCAGAATGGAAGTATTCGGAAATCTCATGCTGGAGCTGAATTTAGCTCATGTGTCTTAGTTTCTCCGATTCTTCAATTTTGGTGGAGAAGACCATCCCGGTCCTATGGACCTATAGTGGCCACTGTTCCGAGGTGATCTGGAAAACTCTGTGGTGGCATTTTATTTATTTTTTTCTCCCTTACCTATATCCCTAATCAAGATTTTTTTTCTTTTCACCCAGAAGATAATTCTCATTCACCTCCAGATGTGGTAGCAACATCATTCGGACACGAACTGGAATAAGACACTAGGTCTTTTTCTGGATGTTGTCCCTATGTGAAGCTTTCGTTGTATATGGACCCAAAAGTATTTTGTGGAGCACATGAGCAGTCAACAATACCATGGAGATTTGAATTTTCCTTATGGTGCTCATGGCATATGCCGCTATATCGGACCCAAAATCTTTTGTGGAGTTCTAGATGGTGTTCCCCCATCCTGAGCATATGCCACTTTTCCATCTAATGCCGTTGGTCCAAGTCCGGCAAATGATGAATACATTCTACCGTTGGTCTAAGGCCGGTAGCAAATTTTATTATTAATTTTTGTAGTCTATCGTTGGTCTAAGTCTGATAGCTACGCCGTTGGTTTAAGTCCGGCAAATGATGCATACATACTACCGTTGGTCTAAGTCCGGTAGCGAATTTTATTATTGATTTTTGTAGTCTGTCGTTGGTCTAACATCCGACAGCTACGCCGTTGGTCTAAGTCCGGCAAATGACGCATACATTTCACCGTTGGTCTAAGTCCGGTGAATCCCAGTACGTACACAAAAGAAGAGTGGTGGAGAATGTTCTATCTCAAGAATCAAACCAAAACCCAAATCGAAAATCAAATCAAAACCCAATGGCGGATACTTGCCTACTTGATCTACTCAAAACGAACTATGACGCATTTACAGAAAACAGGTGACTTGTTGTTGTCAGAATAGCCGAGTGGACCTCATTTTTCTTTCAATTTTTATTTCACTTTACAGCTCCACTCATACTGACAAAAATTATTTTACTCCTGTGCATCACCGATTTTACTATGCAATAAATTTTTATGCAATTATTTTATTAATACTTCTTATTTCCACAGGAAAACGATCTGGAAAACGTTGAATTGAATAACAATGATTTTTGTTTCTTATACATCACGATGAATGACGACTATTGTTAATTCAACAAATTGCTGTATTTTTCTTTTCAAATTACGCTGATATTTTTTGGGCCCGCCAACGCGAGTGGTGTCTGATCAAGGAACTGCGTTTACTTCAAAATTTTTTACAGATTTTTGCAACCAACATGCGATAAAAATGCATCTGATTGCAACTGGTGCAAGTCGCCGAAACGCGCAGGTAGAACGTTTTATGAGTTCAATCACAAATTTAACGACAATGGCCCAATCAATTAGAATATTAGCATCCCATTTGCAGTTGATTCTTAATTCAACTACAAATCGCATCACTTCATTTTCACCACTTGAGCTTTTAACTGGAAGCAAAAGTAAATCTCTATCAGGTTGGCGATCTTGTGGTTCGACAAATAGAGCCCAGGGTTTATGAGAAAACGTCCCCTAAATTCAAAGGGACTTACAAAATTATTCAAGTACTACCAAATCATAGATATCTTTTGGAAAATTTAGTCACTAATCGGCAGGTTAAATATCCTCATGAACGTGTGCGTAAATTGTCAATGGATACATCTCTCTTGCCACAGCGCTTTGATAGTGAAAGTGATTGTCAGTCACATTCCGAAGATGATAATTGAACAAATTTTGAAGGTTCATTATCATAGGACAAGCCATAATCAAGACCAATTTCTCGTTGAGAACGAGACCAAACGATTTGTTTTTAAACTTAACGATTTCACAAAATAAATTATCTGAAGTTATGAACTTTAAAAGTAATAAATTTTTGTTTGATTCAGTTCTTTTGCACGAACATCGAACTATAGACATATGATGTTGACGGAGCGCTACGCCATCATCTCTTGATCGTTTTCTGTACGGAAATCATGTTGTACTTATCCAGCATGATCTCCAAACGGGTGTACGATCTTGGTCTCTCCCTTGATGCAAGAAAACTTAAGAACTTTGAGGGTCATCCTCGCTTAATTTCAGTGAATGAAAGAGTGATTTTTAGTCGAATATATCGACAAGATAACAAAATGTTCGAACATTCGAATTTGAATTATGCTCTCTATTCATGTGAGTTTCAGAACTCATTCACCTCTCGATAAGAGATTGAACGAAATCGCTGCATTGAATTTTCTATGACGTATTTTTTCTCTCAATAATATGTGAACGTTGGTTTCAAAACTGGTCTTCGCTTGTTGTTCAACTTATCCTAGTGGAAAATACCGGAGTGGCAAAACTTTCTTTGTCGGCACATCGCAACTCGGTTTACAGCTGAACACCAGCAAACCTTTCCTTAGGGGGAACTGAACTAGTGACACCCAGGTAAAGGAATTACCTACCCTTTTCTACAATATCGTGAGAAAAAATAGGGAAGGTCGTAAAATGTAGGGTATCGTGAGAAGGTCGTAAAATCTAGAGTATTGTGAAAAAAAAAAAAAAAAATAAAAATAAGGGATGTAGTAAACCCTCAAACTCACGTATTACTACATAGCGAATAGTTCCATGGGAAAATTATATCAATGTGATGATTTCTAATCCTTTTGAAACTGTTACAGGAGGATCGTCCCGATAAGGGTACACTAAGTGATTTCTAAACGAATGAAATTATGATGATGTATTAGAACCTGTACATAGCATACACATTTACATCTAACATTGTAAATATTTTGTAAACAATATTTTTTTATATCTTTGTTTACCCAATTTAAATATTGTATCGATGTAAATATGTAAATTTGAAGTATTTAAATATCTCCGCCTTAGGAAAACTATTTTTGCTTGCATACAAGGCACTAATTACAGGTATGTTCCAACCTGACCAGTTCTTGAACTGGTTCAGGAACTAGTTCTGCGCAGAAGCCATGCGCATGATGAACTGCGTTCCAGCCTGTTTCAGTTCGTGAACTCAGTGCAGACAACGCGTTCCACCGCGGCCAGTTCATGAACTCAGTTCATCTCAGTTCGGGAACTTCTTGCACTGAATTGAGATGAGGGTTGAGAACTCGAACTGGAAAGGTAACAGTGATCTCACGTTATAACCTCCCACAAAATCATTTGACTTCCTGAGTTTCACGGGAGAAGACGTAGTATAGTAGGGTTTTCTGTGGGAGAAGAAGGGTCCAGTTTGTTTTGTGTCTATTAGTTGTGGTTCTCGTTTTTAGCGTATTCTGGTACGTAAGTGTTCATATCTCGACAAGATAAAATCATATCATAAAATCATTTATCATTTAAATCATTTTATCATAAAATCATATCTCGTAAGATAAAATACGTCTAAGTACAGTACCTTTAAAATAAATAATTTTTCAGAAAACTGTAAAGATAAAATCATAACCCACGAAATGAAAGATTGTTGGTGAACATGCGTGTATTTTCAAACCAAATAATTTTTGAATTAGGTACCTACTTAAAAAAATTAGATTGAAATAAAGTGCATTGTTTGAATGGAAGTCAAGTTGGCCTACATTAAAATTAATTATAGGCAAACGATATAATAAGAACAATGTTGCAGTTTCAATTTAATTGAAAATTGCTTCAATTTGTCCAATGATTAATTTTGGTTTATTATCTTCGATAATGAACCATTGGAATCTCCAAAGAAAAAAAAAGTTTAACCCCCCCCCCCCCCCCCCCCCTCAAAATTTGTTGGTTTACGTTTCAAGATACGTAGATTCAGAAAATCGAATAAAGAAAAATCCGTCCGTACGCCGTCCGCGGCACTTTGCCCAGTTAGCGTTGAGTTAAAATTACGAAATTTTGTTTCTGGGTTTGGACCAGCCCCACAATGATCCTCGAAACTTTTCATAACCCTACGTCAAGGGGAAGGGGTTCAAAACGAATTTTGAAATTTTGAAAATTCCATATCTCGAAAAATTCATATAGAACGGTATGTTTTTTATTTCATATTTAGATAGAGTTTATTCCTAAGAATTTTTGAAGACCATCCGCAGCTTTGTACGACCAGCCGTTCGTTCACAATGACGGCTCAAAGTTTGAGCCTGTCAACACGAATCAAACGGTTGAAAGTGATGTCGAGTGTTTTGTTCTGAAATACTTTTTGTCCTACGGAAATGAAAATAATTTCGAATGTTTGTTGGTAGGTACTTCTTTTATAGAAAAATTATTACCGACGTAGTATTAAAAACCTCAGAATTATATCGTATTAATTAATCATAATTAATAATGATAATTATTAATACTAAATACAAATGATTAATACATAACAATAAATTATAATCATTTTCACTAGGTACCTACTTGATAAAATTATTAATAATCATTATTTTTAATTATTATTATGAATTATCACTAATTATTAGTGATAATTCATAATAATAATTAATCTAACATTTAGGATCTAGACATTTAGACCTAATGATCTAAACAGAAGGGTGATCTGTACAAAGAAGATAATGAACCGTTGTGTCAAGAATTTGCAGAGTTTTTTTATTCGATTTTCTGAATCTACGTATCTTGAAACGTAAACCAACAAATTTTGAGGGCGGGTTAAAATTTTTTTTTCTTTGGGCGATTCCAATGGTTCATTATCGAAGATAATAAACCAAAAACAAATATTCAACAATTCCCGCCGCCACCCAGTAGTCCACAGTACAAGAATCTCTTTTTTTTACAGAAGGAGCAGACAAATAAAGCTCTGCTTACACTTATTCTTGTTTTAAAGAAGTTACTTGAAGTAGGGGCAATGCTAGATACATTCCAGTTTCTAGTCCTAGACCAAGTCAATTAATTAACCAAGACCGTTAAATGGGATTCTGAAATTCGGAATTTCAATTCGGAAATTGTTGAGTTCTGATATATCAGAACCCCTTCAACACCATGGATATCAGATATATCTGATAGCGATAGAAGAAGAAGGTTACTCTGATCAAAACCGCCCTCAGCGCTACCTGCCGGAATAGTTCGGGTCGTTCCAGCTATGCAGTTCACGAACCCAACAGTTCTTGAACTCATCCCCACTACTCCTGAACTGGTTCGTGAACTCAGTTCATGAACTAGGTCAGGTTGGAACATACACTACATTGCCTTGCAGAGGGTTTTCATCCTGGCGGTTACACGGGGCTATGCGTGGCTGTCAAAGCCTTTTCGCTGGTCACGGGTTCTGCAAAGGTTTCCCCCTGCCATAGAGTCATGATTGCAAACCAAACCGAAATTCATAAATCAATACATTGTGAAATTAACGTAGTCCCCATAGGTCCAAAAACCAACATTGTTAGGGGCGCGGTCAACTCACGAGTTCGGGTAGGCGCTTCATGAACCTTATATGTTTTTGCTCGCGCGTCCGAAACAACATAGGATTTTTTTGTGTCACAAAATTATTGAATTTTGAATTTTTTTTCCCTACTTCTCGCAAGGACCGCTCGAGGTCAGGTTGGCCGTATCGGTATCTACCACCCGAATGAACCCATTTCAACTAAATGCCTGACATTTGATGGCCCTGAGGAGATGGAGAGGGAACACGCCCCTCCTCTCCAACTATCCAAGTTGGTTTTATAACAGGCGGAGTAAGTAGTATGAGAAAGGGTCTCCTTCCGAAGGGACAGATTATAGTTGTGCCTTTCGCAGAGTGCAGTTTGTTGAATATACCAACCTTTACGATCACTCTGCTCTAATAGTCTGGTTTTCATTTCATTTCCTTCCTCCCTAATCTGCATAAAGGATCGAATCCGATATATATTTCGGACAATCCCGACGAGTTGACTCCTTTGACTCCGTCCATGTTCATTCAGAGCCTAGTGGGAAACGAAGTATGTGATTTGGATCAAATTGAAACTTCCGGCCTGGTCAAGAAATGGAATTATCTCCAAGCGGTTCGCGAGGGAATCAAGAAACGATTTAGCAAGGAGTATCTTGGGATGCTACAAAATGCAAAGCCTAAGAGAACTGACCGAGTGGATGTAGGAGACATTGTCTTGATCGGCGTTTGGAATGGCCTTTAGCAAAGGTGCTGGAGTTGAAACGAGGACGGGATGGAGTCTCAAGGTTGGCGAGATTTCTTACCAAGAATGGTGAAATCCTTCGCCCTTTACAAAGGATTTACCCTTTGGAGGTGCATAGTGAACCTGTGGGGCAGGTTGAGATTCAACAGGAAGACACCGCTTCTGGAAACGGTCTGGAGACTATGGATTCCGTTGTCAGTCTCGAGACGCCTGACAGAAAACTCTGCAAATTCTTGACACAACGGTTTATTATCTTCCTTGTGCAGATCACCCTTCTGTCTATACCAGACTGTATTGCAAATCGGCACCATACCATATTCTCACCGTACTCATACCATACCATACGAATTTCTTTCCTATCATACCATACTGTATTATTCCAAATCATACATACAATAATATACCATACCATACTCATACCATGTCCTACAAACCGAGTGAATATTGAAATGTCATCCATTTCTGACCTATATTTAAAATTTCAAGTATCTAGCTCATCATCAAAATTTAATTTGTTTAAACAAATAGGTATTATTTAAACAATTTTACAGACAAGAAACCGAGTGAATGTTGCTTTGTGATCCAGTCCAGTTCTGACCTATTTTTAAAATTTCAAGTCAATAGCTCATCATCAAAATTTAATTTGTATTATTACAAAAAGGTATTATTTAAACAATTTTACAGATGAGAAACCGAGTGAATATTGCAATGTGGTCTATCCCCGACTCACGGTTAAAATTTCTACACTGTAGTTTACCGGGAAGATGAAAAAAGGTAGTTTTATTCTGGGCGTCTGGGGGTTGGGTCACATAACGGCCGTTTTCGACGCGAAAGTTTAGTGTTTTTCCTAAACCTTTGCGCGCTCACTGTGAACGAACGGCTGGTCGCAAAAAAATCCAATTGGTCTTAAAAGATTCGTAATTTTTCAGGTCATTCAAAAGTGAACTAAAAATTACACGGTTCAGTTAAATATTTACTTGACCTAGGGTTATGAAAGTTTTCGAGGATCATTGTGGGGCTGGTCCAAACCCAGAAACCAAATTTCGTAATTTTAGCTCAACGCTAACTGGGCAAAGTGCCACGGACGGCGGACGGGGGACGGCGTACGGCGTACGGGTGACGGACGGATTTTTTTTTAATCGATTTTCTGAATCTACTTATCTTGAAACGTAAACCAACAAATTTTGAGGGGGGGTTAAAAAAATTTTTTCTTTGGGCGATTCCAATGGTTCATTATCGAAGATAATAAACCAAAAACAGAAAACAATTCACTGAAATTAATCTTCCATTTGAGATGAACTCCTGGAGGAAGATGAGTCGTTGATCCTACCGAGTAGTTCTTAGAGGTTTATTAAATAAAATAAATTTAAATTTATCACTTAATAATATTATTGTCTTGATCACTTATGTTATCAATATTACACTGTAGTCAATATATTATAAATTTAGAAATAAAAGTAGTTTCGAATTTCTTCCCGTTTTGATTTGTTAAAATGTCCAATCATTAGGCTCCTTCTTAGCTATAGAGGTAACTCATTGAAACCTTTTATACCACTATAGTTAAAAGCATTCCGGGCAAATGTGGTTCGAAGAAGTGGAAGGCTAATTTTATAATCATGGCTGAATCTGGTTCGAAACGTATGTGAAGGTACGGAATAGTCTCTAGTTTTAATGATATGTTTCATATTATTAAACTCGATCAATTTTGAGAAGTGGAGAATTTTTAATTTTTTGAAAATTGAAAAGGTGTGGTCAAGGTAGCCGAAGTTTTTTAACCCGGTTCTTGTAGTCCTCGCTACGTTCCACAACTCGGGATACTTTTTCACTACGTCCATAAAAAGTTCTGTATCGGCAGGATCCATAGCGGAAACGGAGACGCGGACGCGTAGGTATGTCCCTGGCAATAGCTTTCAACGTACTGATCAACCACGTGGCGGCTAGCAACCGCTGCGGTTCATAGAAACTGTGCGACCAAACGACCGCTACCGCTTCCCTCGAGCGTCCGAAATCCTCTACTTTCTCTTTTGGCGACCCGTATGTCACAAACCACTGCGGTCCCTTTACTTACCTGTAGGTGAACGACCGCATCCGACCGCCGCGTCTGTTTCTTGGAATGACCGCAACCGCTTGGCGGCAAACTACCGCTCGTATGTCACTAGCCTAAACCAAAAGAAAAAACGCAGGAAACAACTCGGAGTGGTCGACTGGTCAAGCCTCGAAAAATATTAGATCTGTGAATACCAAATTTGTATTTGCTAATTAATTTAGCAATTAATTAGCAAAGGTGGAAGTATGTTGGATTTTGTCTTTGGTCTTACCATCTTTTATTAAAATTGGCAGCCTTGTTTTGGTAGGACTGTTTTTTGTTTATGGGTTTCCAAGCGGCGCGACGGATTGGAGGGCTCTTGTAATTTTTGTGTGAAATTTGTAATATGAGAATTCTGGGTATTACGATTCACGTACCTTATTAGTGGACGATGAGGTGGAAGTCATAGATTACGAAAAGTAAGGGGGGAAACTGGGTTTATTTATACAATTTGAATAATTAGAAATACTTCAAATAGGGGGACGGGAGGGAACTTGTACGATGCCTCGATCGTAACGTAACTGATTATCCTCTCTCCAGTCTCTCTTAAGGAGAGGGGCCGCGGGAGGGTAGGTAAGGGGGGTAGTGGGCGCTAACTCATCAGGTCCTGTGAGTGACCTCCACGTCACAAATTTCTTGTTTAAATTGTGTCGTAAGCCTGAAAGAAGTTTTCTTTCCGCCGCACCAACTTTTCAGAACCCATCCTGTCTTCTTACCTGAATTGCAAAAAGACCTACAAGAACTTGCTCAACTATAAGAAGAAAATCTAAAAATTTCTGGAGTCTAGTTTCCAAGGTGGAAGTGCTCTTTCAACATTTTCGTGAGAGAATACTTGAAAGTTTTTACAAAATTCTCAGCTGCACCATTGCTAGCCGGATGATATGACGGTGAAGTAAGGTGAGTAATACCGTTATACATACAGAAATCGACAAATGTTTGTGATACAAAGGTAGAATCATTATCGGTAACTAATATTTTTGGTAGTCCAAATCGGGCTAATACCTCTCTTAGCTTTACTAGGGTATAATAAGTATTGGCTGTAGGTACCTCAAATACTTCCGGCCACTTAGTGTGGGCATCAATGATAATGAGAAACATTCTGTTTTTGAATACTGGCCCGGCAAAATCTAAATGAATACTGTCGAAAGGTTTACTCGTAGCCGGCCAGTTGCTTATCAATGTTTTTGGGGGGTCCGTTCTTGACTCAAGACAAATTTTACAATTTTTCCCTAGTTGAGTAATGTCGTGGTCCAACTGCGGCCACCAAAAGTATGAACGAGACATTGCCTTCATCTTGGAAATCCCTAAATGCGCCCCATGGAGCTCTAGAAGAATCTGCGGACGATATTTGGGAGGTATGACTACTCTGTAGCCCCATAAAATAATTCCGTCCTCTATCCATAATTCAGCTTTCTTTTGAAAATACGGCTTTAATTCGTCTTCCTCAACTGAATCTGGCCAACCGTCCCTGATGTAACCGTACACCTTGCTTGAAGTAATGTCTCTGCTAGTTTCAGTTTTGATTTGCTGATAACTTACAGGGATAAATTCCTCTATAAAGTTTAGGTAGGTATGACTCTCAGGTTCAAATTTTAGGTTGTCCTTAACCGGTAATCTGGACAGAACGTCTGCCCTATTCTTTTCTCCTTTCACATATGCAATTTTATAATCGAAATTTGACAAAAACGTCGCCCATCTTTGCAACCTACCAGCAGCCATCTGTGGTATACCTTGTCGTTCTCCTAACAAACTTAACAGTGGCTTGTGGTCGGTGCGAATAGTGAAGGAACGACCCATTAGGTACTCGTAGAATTTTTTTGTGGCAAAATAAATGGCCAGTGCTTCCTTATGAAGAACAGCATACTTGGCTTCTGCCCTATTCAAAATTCTCGAAGCAAAACTTATTGGTTTTTCTTCGCCGTTGGGAAATTGATGTAATAGTATTGCTCCTACACCATAGTCTGAAGCATCACATTCCAGAACTAACGGTAAGTCCGGATTGAAGTGTACTAGTGCAATAGTGCTAGTGTACTAGTGCTCCGACGCAATAGCTTCCTTAGCTTTATTGAAGGCGTCCATGCAGGAGGCATCAAAATTAAATGTGACGTTCTTTTGCAAAAGTTTATATAAAGGCCTTAGAAGGGTAGCTAATTGTGGTATGAACCTACCATGGTATCCCAGCATTCCTACAAAGGCGCGCACCTCCGTTACCGTTTTAGGTGGTGGGGCGTCTCGTATAGCTCTCACCTTTTCGGTATCCTTCCGCAACCCCTCTCTGTCAATGATGTGCCCTAGATACCGTATCTCTGTTTGCGCAAATTCACATTTATCCCTATTTAGCCGAAACCCTGCTTCGCGCAATCGTTGCAATACCTTAATTAAATTCGAATTGTATTGCCGCAGTGTTGTTCCCGTGACAATGATGTCATCTAATAGGTTTGTGGTTCCGTCACAACCCTGTAAGGTTTTCTCAACTTCGCGTTGGAAAATTTTACAAGCCGGTTTCGTGCCGTACGAAGCCGGTGTACTTTGTAAATACCCTTTGGGGTGCTCCATGCGAGAATTTTTGACGTTTCGTCATCTACCCTTAGTTGGTTGTAGGCATTCGAAAAATCTAATTTTGTAAAAAAACTGTCCCCCTTGCAATTTTGTAAATATTTCCTCTATCCTAGGCATGGGGTACTCAACGTCATCTAGGTACTAGTTTAGCGTTACTTTATAGTCGGCGCATACTCGTACCGTGCCGTTAGGTTTGAGAACTGGTACTAAAGGCGTACCCCATTCTGAACTGTCGGTCTTTGAAATTACTCCTAGCTTTTCCAGCATGTCTAATTGTGAATGCACGCCGTCCTTGAATGCATAAGGAACTGGCCGTGGCTTGAAAAATTTAGGCTTGGCATTTCCGGATAAAGTTAATTTTATTTCCCCGAACTTGTATTCGCCTAGCTCACCTTTGAATAAATCGTCAAATTCTGTAAAGATTTTATTTTTCAGTTTTTCCTTGTCAGGCTTTGATAAATTCACGTTGTTGACGCTAAGAGGAACCTGTAACTTCTCTCAGGACGACCAGGAACCAGAGGACGACCAGGAACCAGAGGACGAGCCAAGGAACATCCGTTACGCCGCAGAGGGACTCAGGACGCCAGACGCCCAAGGCGGGTGCCGCAAAGCCAGAACCTGCAGGTCGCCCTCCAGCGCCGGGATTTTCAAATGCAGCCCTCTGTTATGCGTGTAACAAGCCCTCGCATGACTTCAAGAATTGTAAGTACAAGTCTTACACTTGTAAGATCTGCAAACAAACAGGTCATTTAGCGGTAGCATGTAAACGGCGTGATAACAAGTATTTAGACGCCGATGAAAGTGAATCAGATGAATTAGATTTAGACCAAATAGGTATATTCAACTTGTCAACTTGTGAAACTTATCATACGTCCAT
>OY986057.1:0-140412 GCA_963920205.1 Stenodema calcarata | reverse complement strand
AGGCGCTACCCTCAATTCTCTCAGGACGACCAGGAACCAGAGGACGACCAGGAACCAGAGGACGAGCCAAGGAACATCCGTTACGCCGCAGAGGGACTCAGGACGCCAGACGCCCAAGGCGGGTGCCGCAAAGCCAGAACCTGCAGGTCGCCCTCCAGCGCCGGGATTTTCAAATGCAGCCCTCTGTTATGCGTGTAACAAGCCCTCGCATGACTTCAAGAATTGTAAGTACAAGTCTTACACTTGTAAGATCTGCAAACAAACAGGTCATTTAGCGGTAGCATGTAAACGGCGTGATAACAAGTATTTAGACGCCGATGAAAGTGAATCAGATGAATTAGATTTAGACCAAATAGGTATATTCAACTTGTCAACTTGTGAAACTTATCATACGTCCATTGAACCGTTTACAATCGAAGTATTTGTTAACGAAGTACCGATAAGGTTTGAGATTGATACAGGATCAGTATTATCCATCTTACCGGAATCAGTGTATAAAAAACATTTCAAACATATTCAGTTAGAAAATACGCCCACTAAATTACGCAGCTATGATGGCACTTTAATCATGCCTAGTGGAAAGATTCCAGTTACTCTGCAACACGAGAACAAACAAAAGGTATGTTGCTTGTTAGTAGTACCAGGGGGTAGTAAGCCACTCCTGGGAAGGGATTTAATCTCGAAGTTACAGGTTCCTCTTAGCGTCAACAACGTGAATTTATCAAAGCCTGACAAGGAAAAACTGAAAAATAAAATCTTTACAGAATTTGACGATTTATTCAAAGGTGAGCTAGGCGAATACAAGTTCGGGGAAATAAAATTAACTTTATCCGGAAATGCCAAGCCTAAATTTTTCAAGCCACGGCCAGTTCCTTATGCATTCAAGGACGGCGTGCATTCACAATTAGACATGCTGGAAAAGCTAGGAGTAATTTCAAAGACCGACAGTTCAGAATGGGGTACGCCTTTAGTACCAGTTCTCAAACCTAACGGCACGGTACGAGTATGCGCCGACTATAAAGTAACGCTAAACTAGTACCTAGATGACGTTGAGTACCCCATGCCTAGGATAGAGGAAATATTTACAAAATTGCAAGGGGGACAGTTTTTTTACAAAATTAGATTTTTCGAATGCCTACAACCAACTAAGGGTAGATGACGAAACGTCAAAAATTCTCGCATGGAGCACCCCAAAGGGTATTTACAAAGTACACCGGCTTCGTACGGCACGAAACCGGCTTGTAAAATTTTCCAACGCGAAGTTGAGAAAACCTTACAGGGTTGTGACGGAACCACAAACCTATTAGATGACATCATTGTCACGGGAACAACACTGCGGCAACACAATTCGAATTTAATTAAGGTATTGCAACGATTGCGCGAAGCAGGGTTTCGGCTAAATAGGGATAAATGTGAATTTGCGCAAACAGAGATACGGTATCTAGGGCACATCATTGACAGAGAGGGGTTGCGGAAGGATACCGAAAAGGTGAGAGCTATACGAGACGCCCCACCACCTAAAACGGTAACGGAGGTGCGCGCCTTTGTAGGAATGCTGGGATACCATGGTAGGTTCATACCACAATTAGCTACCCTTCTAAGGCCTTTATATAAACTTTTGCAAAAGAACGTCACATTTAATTTTGATGCCTCCTGCATGGACGCCTTCAATAAAGCTAAGGAAGCTATTGCGTCGGAGCAATCACTAGTACACTTCAATCCGGACTTACCGTTAGTTCTGGAATGTGATGCTTCAGACTATGGTGTAGGAGCAATACTATTACATCAATTTCCCAACGGCGAAGAAAAACCAATAAGTTTTGCTTCGAGAATTTTGAATAGGGCAGAAGCCAAGTATGCTGTTCTTCATAAGGAAGCACTGGCCATTTATTTTGCCACAAAAAAATTCTACGAGTACCTAATGGGTCGTTCCTTCACTATTCGCACCGACCACAAGCCACTGTTAAGTTTGTTAGGAGAACGACAAGGTATACCACAGATGGCTGCTGGTAGGTTGCAAAGATGGGCGACGTTTTTGTCAAATTTCGATTATAAAATTGCATATGTGAAAGGAGAAAAGAATAGGGCAGACGTTCTGTCCAGATTACCGGTTAAGGACAACCTAAAATTTGAACCTGAGAGTCATACCTACCTAAACTTTATAGAGGAATTTATCCCTGTAAGTTATCAGCAAATCAAAACTGAAACTAGCAGAGACATTACTTCAAGCAAGGTGTACGGTTACATCAGGGACGGTTGGCCAGATTCAGTTGAGGAAGACGAATTAAAGCCGTATTTTCAAAAGAAAGCTGAATTATGGATAGAGGACGGAATTATTTTATGGGGCTACAGAGTAGTCATACCTCCCAAATATCGTCCGCAGATTCTTCTAGAGCTCCATGGGGCGCATTTAGGGATTTCCAAGATGAAGGCAATGTCTCGTTCATACTTTTGGTGGCCGCAGTTGGACCACGACATTACTCAACTAGGGAAAAATTGTAAAATTTGTCTTGAGTCAAGAACGGACCCCCCAAAAACATTGATAAGCAACTGGCCGGCTACGAGTAAACCTTTCGACAGTATTCATTTAGATTTTGCCGGGCCAGTATTCAAAAACAGAATGTTTCTCATTATCATTGATGCCCACACTAAGTGGCCGGAAGTATTTGAGGTACCTACAGCCAATACTTATTATACCCTAGTAAAGCTAAGAGAGGTATTAGCCCGATTTGGACTACCAAAAATATTAGTTACCGATAATGATTCTACCTTTGTATCACAAACATTTGTCGATTTCTGTATGTATAACGGTATTACTCACCTTACTTCACCGTCATATCATCCGGCTAGCAATGGTGCAGCTGAGAATTTTGTAAAAACTTTCAAGTATTCTCTCACGAAAATGTTGAAAGAGCACTTCCACCTTGGAAACTAGACTCCAGAAATTTCTGTATGTATATCGGAATGCTCCGTATACAACAACTAATGTATCTCCAGCCGAGATGATGTTTAACCGTAAAATAACGGTACGTTTTGATCTCCTACGTAAAAGCAAAACTAAAAATATCCAACATAACAGCCGCTGGAGGAACTCTTTAAATCGCGACGTTTGATTATGATACACGATGCCACCGATAGATGGGGCGAACGTGTCTAATCGGGAATAGATTACGTTCTGATAAAAGGTAACGACTTCTCATTTGACCAGTACTAGAAAGACATCCGTGTTGACCGCTCCTCTTCTCCCCGCTTCCCAAAACAAGTTCTCTCCAGTTAGCGAGTTCGCAAATTGTGCGATTTATCACTTAATTTTTCGTTTGCTAAACTGTTTACTTTCAAATACGTTGGCTCGGAAATTTCGATCACCAAGTCCTCGAGATTTTCTTCAGAAATTCGCCACCACACATCCAGGGGGCCCCCGACTCATCACCGCCAAGGTACGTGGTCTACATCAATTTTCGAGCCAAAGTTCTTCTTTTGTATTTTTCCTTATTTGCTAATTTGCTAAATTTGCCTCCTCCAGCCGCTTAGTTTCTTATACTCAAAACAAAGAGTTCCATTTAAACGAAAGGGTTTACGTTAGGGACTACAAGCATCCAAACAAACGAGGTTGGGCGCCAGCAAAAATTGTAGAAGCAATAGGTAACTGTGTTTTCTTATGCGAGTCGGACGATGGTCGCATGTTTAAGCGACACACCGACCAAATACTACCATTAGGTCAATTTTTCAGGATGAAAAACATTGAGTGGAGCTCACCTGAACAGGACCTAGTCTTGCCGGAATCAAGGGAAACCCCTACAACTTATACTGATTCCAATTCCACAGAACTAAACCTACCGTTACCATACGACGCCATGTCGCGTCCGGAGCTGGCCCCACGGACCCCTCGTCCCTCACGTAGGTCCTCCTATAACGTACATAGTAGCCCGGAAGGCGAACGCAGTGATTCCGAAAGCCGGAAAGCTGTTGTATCTCAGCCAAATCCTGAGCAACCCCGTTCTATCGCTACAGACAGGCCCCGGCGGGATGTAAAACCCCCGGACCGTTTAACCTATACTTAAGTAGAGAGGATGAAAGGGTTATAACAATGTCTTCAAGTTATTGGATTTAATGTGCATAAATGTCATTATTATACCAACCTGAAGTACAAGAAGAATGTTTATATTTGTACACTATTGTAGCCACGCACTCACTTATATGTACTAGAATGTAGAATTCAGCGGAACGTATGAAGAAGATAGCCCTAGCAATGTAGCAACCTAGGACTCAATTTATCTGTATTTTGTAAGCATCCCGATTGGGATTGAGGTTAATCATTAATTTTTATTGCCAGAAAATTGTTTTCTATGATAACCTGTTCCACTGCAAACTTCGACTTCATGTTCGCGTGATACTATAACGTCAATGTATCCATGTTGTGTGCCCGTACTAGCAACTCGAATGCCGGCCACAGTTATGTTTGTGCGTGTGGTGCTTTGTTGAAGATTTTTTTTTTTCTTTCACTCTCCAGCAACCTGTTCTTTTTTTTAGAGGAGGAGATGTCATAAATATTATTACGAAATGTAATGTTGGCAACCTTGCCTTAAATTCCCGCCCAAGGAGGCAATCAATGTATGTAACCTGTATTCTTTGTTCATTCTCCATTACACTCAGTTACTTGCAATTTATCCTTTTTCATCCACCCGCGTTCTATTCTTATTGTAAGTTATTACACCACCATAACTGGCTGTATGGCTCCCTCCGCAGTTTGCACAGGTAGGGAGGGCAGATTGAGGTTTGTCGCAGTCTTTGGTTAAATGATACTTCGCGCACTTCACACATTTGGGAGTAGCATGGCAGTAGTTCTTTGTATGCCCGTGTTGTTGACAATTTTGACATTGAACCACTGTTCGGCGCGGTTTGGGTGGTTCGACTTTAATTTTGGTGTAGTACAGATTGTTCAAGTCGAAAATAGTTTCATTGTTTGGTTGGGGTTTCAGGTCCAGGAAGAATAGTGGGAGAGCTATTTTGGTGACTGGGTGGAAGACAGGTACCATTTGTACAGGATCGTAGCCTTTGTCCCTTAGTTCGGATATCATCGATGGAACATCGCACGAAGGATGGAGGCCTCTGATTACAACTCTGAAGTTTCTTTCTGACCTGACTTGGAACGTATGAAATTCGGCTTTTTTAGATTGTAGGAAGGATACAGTTTTCCTATAGTCGTCAACAACATTGAAATTGATTTTCAGTTTGTTCGTTACGTTAGTCAGTGTGAAGTTACCAATGACGAATTTCTTGATTTCCTCAATGACCATGTTTACGTTGCCGATGTTGCTAACAAAAATGGGTGGTGGTTTAGACACCTGTTCTTGAATCTGGTTAGTACATTCGTCTTCCATGGAAGCGAGTGAAATGAACATTGGGTTGACTGCAGCGGTTCGGAGAGGACTCCTGCTGCTGTTGACGGGGTTGTTGGTATTGGTATTGTTGATATTGTTGGTATTTGAGATGGGATTAGGTTTGGTTGGTTTTGGATTGGTCTTAGCTGCTGGCGTGATAAAGATTCGGTACTCGGGATACCAGTATTGAGCTCCCAAATACGGAGTTTAAGTATGAATCAATTGATAACCCTTCTGCTGAAATTACGTGGGGTTATAAAGTTGATACACGACTTGCATAAATGAATGTGATGAGGGAGTTAATAAAGAGTCGTTGGAGGTATGACAATTAAAAAGGGCTCAGAGGTGAAGAAATGAAGAACCTTCCACCCCTTTTCATCATCGCCCCATTCCCCTATCTTTGCTATCACCTTACTAATTGCTTTCTTGAAGCTCCATTCTGTAACCTGGTCCCGTTGTTCTCAACCAACTACTGTCATCTCACCCATTCGCTGAGAAGTGTCCAATAGATATGAAGACTGGGCAACCATGTGGAGAATGAAAATTAGTGAGACAAATTTGTGATGATTTCACGAATACGGAAATCCGCTACATACCCACTTACCTGGTATGCAAAAAACTTAACTATTTGTGGGGTAAGAAATCAAAAGAAACGGAAACTTGATAAATTCGAGATAAGGTATATTTTCAATTCAAAAGGGTAAAATAAATAAATTTGGTAAATATTCTGCATGTAAAAGGTACTACTAATAATACTACCCACAAATAGGCATGTACATACGGTACGAAAATTGCAATTAACAAACCTAATTTTCCCTCGATCAATGGGAAGGGGTATAGAAAAATGAAGGGATCTTCAGGTGGTTTCCCTGGGAAGAAAATGAAAATCGGAAAATCTTATCTGATGCGATGCGAAAACGCAGATCGGTAGCAGCCAGTAGGTACTTCTTCGGTGAATCCCAAACCGTATCTTGAAACTGCAATGAACATTATATAATTGATATATATATATATATATGTCACTGCTAACGCAAGTTTGGTGAAATCCAGTCAAGGCGTGATACATACCGGTATGAGTACCTATATTCACTGAAGTGCAAAGACGTTTAATTGATGATTACTTCCTGTCTTCGATGATTCGGAAAGGTAGTAACTAGAAAATCCCCAGTCATGCAGCATGACTATAAGAGCGAATTTTCGAAGAAATAATTGGTTTTATGAAAAAACGTCTTCATTAAAGAACATGATGTCCATGAAGAACATTTCAAGTAACAACCACGTTTCGTCCCCCCCCCCCCCCAATTCCCCTCTATTGCGATGGTATATTACCTATATAAGAGGCGCACCACCCGGATGGTTGGGCGGCAATTCGCTAGGGGTCTTGGGATTGATAAGGTTTCGACAAGGAGGCTAAAGGGTGTTCACGCTGACGTAGTCGCAGCTCTAGTATTTATGACATAACGACTTGTAGCGCACCTCTTATTTGATGACGCTTAACCCAAGTTTTTTCCACCAAAGTTGGATGAATATATCCAAATCGGCGCGGCGTGCCCGCTGACGTAATAGAAAGGAAAAGTTTCGCGAGTTCACTGTGACGGGAGTGGTCGCTGCCCCGCTCACTGCCCGGGTTAGTCGCTTTCGATTTCTATGAGGAAACCTACAAATATGGCAAAAGTTCACGACCGCCTCTTTTAATGATTCCTGGCGGAAGATACCAACTACAACTCTCACTACTAGTCTCACCGCTGCTTTCTGCAATAACAATGCCTCGGGAGCAATAGAGGTTATCATAGATGCATAATATTATAAAACTCTTCCTTCTACAGGGTGTATCAGATAAGGTGCGCAGTACTTCACCCACGTATTCTACAACCAATTTCCAACAAAAAGTGCCTCTTAGCAATTTTTTTTTATCTCGCTTAGTTTTTGAGTTATTTCACTTCTAAGATTTTTTTCGTGTTTTCCACCTTGTCTCAGCAAAATGGCTATAACTCACATACAGTATTATGTAAAGTAAAAGTTGAGGATACCGTTGGAAAGTGCGTTAAATTTCCTATCTTTAAAGCGCCAAACTATTTTTTTCTGCTCAGATCAAGTTGGCGAAAAATCACTCTACAAAGCAAACTTCAAGAAAATTTGAAAAAATAAGGTTTTTCAAACGTCTATTACTCCACTCCAATGTGCATTTGACCAGGTGCCTGTGGCTTAAAAAATTCGCCAAAAGGTCAGCTTTCGAATGGTTTATCAAAAAAAGTGTTTAATATTTTATTTGGTCGAGAAAACCTAGTTTGAACAGCGAAGCAAGCCGAGGTTTTTGACGCTTGGTAATGGGTTTCAAATAAGTAGGCATTTTTACGAACAAAATTAATCTATTTCATCTTCTAAGGTGCAGTTTTAAATTTGTGCAAGCATGTTATAATACGTAATTACAGTAAATTTTCAAAAAGGCCTCCATTTTGTTGAATAAAGAACAACATAAATGATATTTTGTCAACAATAAAGAACAGCAGAAAACAACCAGATCAATTTACAATATGTCAAAGCGTTAGTTGAATTATGTACACAATGTTTATAGAAGCTTAGTCGATATCTCGAGACGAAATCGACTTTCTTAGGGCATATTAAATATCTCTTACGATATTGTTATACAATTTGTATAACTATATCGTAAGAGATGGGGACGTACAGAGGGATTTGAGATTTCATCTGGCGATAAGGGCTCGACCCATCTCACCCGAATCCAATGTTGGCTATGAGTATTTCATCGTTGTGTAGGGGTACCTCATTGCGGTAAGATCGCCCTATAATGTCGATTGTATGCGGTAATGGTGAATTTCTCATTGAATTAATCTAGATTAAAACTGAAACCAGAGATTCATTCTCTCCACCAGAGGCATATCATCGAGGAATACGAAGGTATTTCTTCCTTCTACCATTTCATTTTATAATAACGGCCACCATGAGGTGTAAATAATAACTTTTTCCTTCAGAAAAGTGTGCACGCACTATCGGATTTGTCTTCAAATGACTTTGAATCCTCGATGATCCTCACAAGCGTTGCGATTCAATCAACGTACAAAAACATGTGCCCATAACCTTTACGACGCACGACCTCAGGGCATAAACTTTAAAACCGAGTAAGTCCAATATTATGTGTCAGGCAGGTGAAGTAAGTGGTGTGATGTGGGTTTTTTTCCATCTTCTTTAATAACAAAATTACGTTTATATTACAACTGAATATAATTCCGTACTATGTACATAATTTACAAACAACGTGCAATTGGAACGAGATCACTACAAAAACCTGCTTCAACCTGCAGGATATCCATATTTTCTCAATTGCGTACCAATATTTACATTCAGAAGAACAGTCTTACTTGGTTTTTCCTAACATTTTCACTTGACCTTTTTTTCATTTTAAGAAGAAAAAAAAAATAGATCCAATTCTTAAGAAGTAGATTTGAACGAAGAAGTAGAAATAACAATAATCTAGTGGGACTAGACGCATTACAGCTTAAAATAAATTTGAATACCCAGTAATGCAAAAACGAAATTATGAATCCTATGCAATTTTTTGGAAATAAATCATCTCCTGCAGAGTCTCCATAATAACAATTATTGTATGTGAATAAAAACCGTTTGAAATATACAAAATTAAGTAGGTATGTACAAAAATATATCAACAATAAAGAACAGCAGAAAACAACCAGATCAATTTACAATATGTCAAAGCGTTAGTTGAATTATGTACACAATGTTTATAGGAGCTTAGTCGATATCTCAAGACGAAATCGACTTTCTTAGGGCATATTAAATATCTCTTACGATATGGTTATACAATTTGTATACCGTAAGAGATATATCGTAAGGGATGGGGACGTACAGTGGGATTTGAGATTTCATCTGGCGATAAGGGCTCGACCCATCTCACCCGAATCCAATGTTGGCTATGAGTATTTCATCGTTGTGTAGGGGTACCTCATTGCGGTAAGATCGCCCTATAATGTCGATTGTATGCGGTAATGGTGAATTTCTCATTGAATTAATCTAGATTAAAACTGAAACCAGAGATTCATTCTCTCCACCAGAGGCATATCATCGAGGAATACGAAGGCATATCTTCGTTTTCGAGCAACTTCAAGAATTAAGTGTGGTTTTATTAGCTTGATGGGTTCAGAACATGATATTTGACAGAGAGTATGATAAAGAGAAAGTAGGGGAAACAGTCTTTACTCACATTACGAAAAGAATTGCCGTTTAACCGGCCAGGCAGCAAAACAGGACTAAACATACGATTTCGGGTCATTCCAACCCACAAGGTTGCCCGAAAATCGTATTGGTGAAGGGACACATGGGTCCCATGAGGATTTTCTTCGGCCCAAATGTGGCTGTTGCGATGATTGAACATCCCAGCCCGTGTAAATGTGGCCTCATCAGTCCACATCACTCTGTCACCGCGTCTTGGGAATTCTGCTTGGTACCATTCACAAAATTGTACCCCTTGAGGCAGATCACGGGGTAACAGGTGATGAACCTAAAAAGTAAAGTAGATAGGTGTCTAGGTAGCAAAAATTGGTCACATTCTCTCAGAGTGTAAATTAAAATCAATGATTCAACTGATCCACAGGCGAATTTTTACCTTCGTTAGGTGATATGGGTACAAACTTTGGTACCTCACAACCCTATGGACAGCGGTGTGGGGCATTCCCAATGCTAAGCCCAATCGGCGGGTGCTCACCGTCGGATCTTGGGAAATAGCGTCTAGGACTGCCTCGTCCCGATCACCGAGCCGTTCGCGCTCTCTCTGACTAACAAGGCGAAACAATTCATTGTTCCGTGCCTGTCTAAACACCTGGGAAAAATGGCAACGATGAGTTATTCAAAACAGCCAAAGGGGTGTAATGACACAAATGCAAAAGTTCGGGGATGCACCAGCTGTTTTCTCGTTTCTTTTGACAGGACACTAAGGATTGGATGGGAGAGTGAGATGATGCTGACGTTTTGAGGTGTTAGCACGAACATGAAGTTACCATAGTACATGAAACCCAACGCAAAGTATACCCTCGAGAACGTGTTCCGGTGAGGAGTGCGACTGTTGGTAAATCGAAGGGCATATTCCCTGGCAGCTTCGGACTCGTTTCCATTGGAGAATCCATAAATATAAATCATATTCACGTATTCCTCCATGCTGTACCGAGCCATGTTGGAACAGAGATGATAACTGATTGAAAAATACAAAGCGAAGAGATTGAGGTCGACAGAGGTACATACTGACTGCAGCTGGAGTTTCAACGTGCAGATGACCCAGTGAAGTTTCTCGACATGTCTCAGCCTGAACTCGCCAACAGATAGGAAATATCGCATTCAAAAAATGCATTCAAACTAGGTTTTCTCGACCAAATAAAATAGTAAACACTTTTATTGATATACCATTCGAAAGCTGACCTTTTGGCGAATTTTTTAAGCCACAGGCACCTGGTCAAATGCAGATTTGAGTGGAGTAATGGACGTTTGAAAAACCTTATTTTTTCAAATTTTCTTGAAGTTTGCTTTGTAGAGTGATTTTTCGCCAACTTGATGTGAGCAGAAAAAATTGGTTTGGCGCTTGAAAGATAGGATATTTAACGCACTTTCCAACGGTATCCTCAACTTTTACTTTACATAATACTGTATGAGAGTTATAGCCATTTTGCTGAGACAAGGTGGAAAACACGAAAAAAATCTTAGAAGTGAAATAACTCAAAAACTAAGCGAGATAAAAAAAAATTGCTAAGAGGCACTTTTTGTTGGAAATTGGTTGTAGAATACGTGGGTGA
The DNA here is from genome assembly GCA_963920205.1 of Stenodema calcarata. Taxonomy (NCBI): domain Eukaryota; kingdom Metazoa; phylum Arthropoda; class Insecta; order Hemiptera; family Miridae; genus Stenodema; species Stenodema calcarata. The sequence continues at coordinate 129,215 of OY986057.1, read as the reverse complement.
AGTACTGCGCACCTTATCTGATACACCCTGTATATTATAAACTCTCTCAACACGACTGAAAATCCTGTTCCTTCCACCTCGCGGTATCACATGAAAGCGGCTGGTAGTGGGACTTGCATATATGTGGGATCCTGAACCTGAGGGACCCGAACATCTCGACGCCGACCGCTGTTGAAGGGACCGCCGCCAGGTAGCGCCGCGGAGGGGATGGACTCACGGAGTGAAGGAGGCCATGTTGGAGGGGAGTCGATAAGGAACCGGAGAACCTTGATGTTATGGGAGCTTGCTTACGTTCGTATTAAAAGTTATTGAAAGTAATCGTGAGTGATAATTCAGACACCATGTCCCAGGAAGACTTGGAAGCTACTTTCTCGATGTTGGAGACTCCTGAAGAGTTTTCCACATCAGAAGTGGGATCCGAACGCCCCAACCCGAATCGTAACAATGTTTCGCCGCCCACTTGATAAAATGACTGTCTCAGCCATCGCAGAGTTCACACAGGACTTGCGTCCATGAAGCACATCTCAAGTATCAGCCACGTTTCTTCATCTTGGGAAGTTTTGGATTTCTGGCCCACAATCCACCACCAATTGGCCACAGTCATCCGAGTCGCCGCAGTAATCGTCATCTGGATATGTCAAGACCGACATCACCTACTACATGAAGACATCGCAGAGGAGGCACGGAGTAGGCGAAGAAGGGCGCAGCCAAGGAACGAGTCAGCCTTTGTCTGGCTAATCCTATGGGCTAATTTCATCTTGATCATAACGGTGAGCGTATTATTTACCAATTTGACAGTGGTTCGGAGTTCACTCTTGGTTGAGTCTAAATTTGAAATTTTTGGGAACTAAATTTCAGAATCTTGTCACTTTGTCCAGTGAAGTGTTGTTACATTGAACATTTAATTTCATTTAGTTCCAGACAAGTTTTTGAATGTTCTGATAATTATTGGTCGAGAAACACCAATTCCAAGTCGTTATCATAGAAAAATAGTGTACTCTGACAGAAAATCTGAGTAGGTTTATCCAAGAGAGTGCAACCGAACTTAATAATGATTCTGGTACTGTACAGCTCGTTTTCCCCAGTCCGACTGATGCTCTACCTATTTGCTCACGTTAATTGATAGACAATTTTAAAGTTGATCAGAATGTTGAGGAACATAACATTGTCCTGGGATGGATATGATTCGATCAAAACAGAAATTCCTTCTGATAATCGAGCTAGTCTAGTTCAATCTTGCAGAAATTTGAGTAATTTTCATTGAGAGTATCCCCAAAACCCTTGTCAAAACTAGTGAGTTCGCCATTTGATTGAAAGGTCTTTAGTTAATATGATTAGCAATAACCGGATGTACAAACTGACGATAAGTGTCAACGTGAACTAGAACAAAATTAGTTTCATGAGCAACGGCCAGAAAACACAGCACAGGAAAGAATTTGATAAAATCAGATGATTGAAAAATAACTGTTAGTGGCTATCATCAACTACAACAGAAGACAGCCTTCATATCCTACCATGACACTTGGGAAAAGATAGCGAATGAATGAATGAATACGTTCATTTACCTGCATAAAATAGGACCTTGCAGTCCTCTCTACCTTTCTCACAAGATATTGATCATGCAAATGAATGAATCATACCTACATCAAGAATATGAATCAGTCATTTTGAAAATATTTCTTCAACATGAATATAGAGCTTGTCTGCTACAAAACTTTAACAAAATGAATTAAATTTAGTGGCTTCTATTTGCTATTGGATATCTGTACCAATATTTAAATGGAAACATGACAGTTTCAATCAAGGATAATTACAATTTCACTAATATTTCTACAATATTAGCTAGACACATCGTAATATGATGTATGAAATATTATTTTTGCAGTACCTAGCAGATCTTTAAATTTCTTTTTGAATATTACTATAGACGAGTTTTCTTTGAATAATCATGATAAGTACTCATTATGGAGTTGTATCGCACTAATCCTGAAAGACTGAGCGTAAATGGCTGTTCTGTGCAATGGAACTTGTAATAATTTATCTACTGATCTAGTGCTTCTACTATCTACTGATCTAATTATGTCTACTCTCAAAAATCTATTGACAGCCGCTGAGACTGATGAAAATAAGTCTTGGCAAGATGCATTGCCAGAAGTGCAGTTAGCGCTCAATTGCACTCAAAATCGAGTTACTAGAGCCTCCCCTATAGAGTTGATGTTAGGGAAAATTGCTAGACCCATGGGAGTGGTTTCGGTGTGTGATTATGTCATGGAACCCGTAGACGTTAACGCTGAAGAGCTGCAGCTTCTCGGAATATTGAGGCTGCTGCTAACTATAGTGCTAAGCGATTCAATAGAACGAAGGCTGCAGTGATTAGCCATTGTGTTGGAGATTTCGTCTTCATCGAAAATGAAGAACGTAACCAAACCAAATTGGACACAAAATATAGCCTGACCATTTCAAATAATTGAAGTTCTTGATGATGATAGATACCTGTTGAATTCATTATCATCTAATCGTACTTACAAGTACCCCCATGACAGAGTGCGAAAAGCTTCTGATCATGCGAATCCTGATGCACTTTCACTTGCAGTGGGGATGAAAGTGATAACGAATAAGTTGTGCACCATTGTATTGTAAATCACATCAATTAATTTTCGATTTTATTTGTTGTAATATGAATTTATAGGAAGGGCTTGTGGCATAGGTGATTATTACATTTCGATCAATTACCAGAATGACATTTTTGGGTGGCAGCTCTTCTCTGTATCCGTGTTCCATTATGGCCCCATGTTCGAACATTATGTCGTCATACATAGTGTTGACTCTGCATGGCTCCGGTAGCGGTGCTAAGAATCTGCACTCTATCCAATTAGGGGCGTCAGACAGCATGGATGGGCAATGCACCAGAGGGTGTCAGACATTGTGACCATCATGTTGCGCCAACTTTGACTTACCATTCACTGCTAGATAGAGGCGTCAGACAGCATGGATGGGCAATGCACCAGAGGGTGTCAGACATTGTGACCATCATGTTGCGCCAACTTTGACTTACCATTCACTGCTAGATAGAGGCGTCAGACAGCATGGATGGGCAATGCACCAGAGGGTGTCAGACATTGTGACCATCATGTTGCGCCAACCTTGACCTACCGTTCACTACTAGATAGAGGCGTCAGACAGCATGGATGGGCAATGCACCAGAGGGTGTCAGACATTGTGACCATCATGTTGCGCCAAGTTTGACTTACCATTCACATGGATGGGCAATGCACCAGAGGGTGTCAGACATTGTGACCATCATGTTGCGCTAACTTTAACAAATATCAGTGAACGCCCCCTTTACATCTTTGCATCAGTGCACCATATTTCGCAATCTACACTTAAGGGTGTCAGACATTGGAGTTTCCAGTACACCCAGTACTTATAATTCATATACCACGTAATGAGTCATTAATAGCCTTTGCCTATTGCCTGACCTAGCCAGTGATAATTGTTTGGGATGAGAATTTTGGTGATGCTGCCCTTATGGGCTATTTTGTGTTTGGCTTTGTGTACGGCAAATCCCTTTTAGTTTCAGTGCCTTCGTCCGAGGACGTCCGCTTGTCAGAATTGGCCGTGTGGGATCCTGAACCTGAGGGACCCGAACATCTCGACGCCGACCGCTGTTGAAGGGACCGCCGCCAGGTAGCGCCGCGGAGGGGATGGACTCACGGAGTGAAGGAGGCCATGTTGGAGGGGAGTCGATAAGGAACCGGAGAACCTTGATGTTATGGGAGCTTGCTTACGTTCGTATTAAAAGTTATTGAAAGTAATCGTGAGTGATAATTCAGACACCATGTCCCAGGAAGACTTGGAAGCTACTTTCTCGATGTTGGAGACTCCTGAAGAGTTTTCCACATATATATATGTACGTCAACTAGAAATCTTCGTAAACAGAAGCAAAATGGAACACCTTGACGCCTCACCAATGAGCCCTGACTCGCAACTCCACGCAACTCCAATCGTAAGTAACAAACCATCTATTATGCCAAATTAATCCGTGTGAAGAAAGAAAAAAAACTCTGCAAATTCTTGACACAACGGTTCATTATCTTCTTTGTAAAGATCACCCTTCTGTCTAGATCACTAGGTCTAAATGTCTAGATCCTAAATGATAGATTAATTATTATTATCAAGTATCACTAATTATTAACAATTTTATCAAGTACCTAGTGAAAATTAGTATAATTTATTGTTAGGTATTTATAATTCGTATTTATTATTAATAATAATTATTATTAATTATGATTAATTAATACGATATAATTCTATCTTACACGATTTCCCCGACACACAATAATTTCCGAATATTATTTACCAAATTATAAATGCCAGTTGGGGTAGCATGCTGAGAGAAAGGGCGACAGATGAATTACCTTATGGATACTTACGAATATTAATGTCGTGATGTGACCGCCATCTTGTCTCCCCCCCCCCCCCCCCCCCCCGAACAGTCAGTCAGTCTAATCGCTTTACCAGTATAACTTCGTGCTCCCAAATTTCCTATATTTTTCCAGTTGTATTTTCCAAATAAACTACCGATTTACCGACGCGATTGTTTTGTGAATAATCCCGAGACTATCGTACATGGTGCCGAAACCCATTAAACGGTAGTCGTGCGTGTTTTTTTCCTGTGAGTTTCCGCGATTGCCGTCATGGAACCAGTTTCCCAACCCAAAATGCCCGACGCGGGTTCTTTGTCTACCGATGCCCAATTGATTTGCCAGAAGCTTCGCCTCGATGTGAGTACAGAAACGTTTGCCAATAACGCCCGATGGGTGATGGAGCATTTGGGATCTGACAAAATTCCGAAATCAGCTTACTCGATGCTCAAGTCTGTGGTATCAACCCTCATCACAATAGATTCTATATCTGCGGCGGCCATGTGTCGGCCATCTTTTCAACAACTTGAAAAATCAATTGCCCGACTCGATGATGTGATCAATAAGTTTCATTCCCTTGCTTTCTACGAACATTTTCAACACGTCGTATTTTCGAGGGCCGTTCGGCAATACGTGACTTTCCGATTCGAAGACGCAAGGGCGACGTTTGAGGATTCTCTGGATGAAACACTCGATCTTCCCGACGTCAACAAACTCAGGGTAGCATGCTGAGCATGTACGATAGTCTCGGGATTATTCACAAAACAATTGCGTCGGTAAATCGGTAGTTTATTTGGAAAATACAACTGGAAAAATATAGGAAATTTGGGAGCACGAAGTTATACTGGTAAAGCGATTAGACTGACTGACTGTTCGGGGGGGGGGGGGGGAGACAAGATGGCGGTCACATCACGACATTAATATTCGTAAGTATCCATAAGGTAATTCATCTGTCGCCCTTTCTCTCAGCATGCTACCCAAACTGGCATTTATAATTTGGTAAATAATATTCGGAAATTATTGTGTGTCGGGGAAATCGTGTAATTGTCTTTATTCGGTAAATATTCGCAAGTGAAGGTACGTGTTATGGAGTCGGTGTGTAGGAATTTCGGTATAGAGGAAGTTGTGTGGAGTGAGCTGAAGAAACTGGAAAATATAGGAAGAAGACGCTAGTAGCGGGAATAATGGGAACTAGGGCTGAGGTCTCCAGAGGTGAGCTCTGGGGCCGAACAATTTGTATTATTATAAAAAGGTATTATTTAAACAATTTTACAGATGAGAAACCGAGTAAATGTTGCAATGAGGTCTATCACCGACTCACGGTTAAAATTTCTAGACTGTAGTTTACCGGGAAGATGACAAAAGGTAGTTTTATTCTGGGCGTCTGTGGGTTGGGTCACATAACGGCCGTTTTCGACGCGAAAGATTAGTGTTTTTCCTAAACCTTTGCGCGCTCACTGTGAACGAACGGCTGGTTGCACAAAAATCCAATTGGTCTTAAAAGATTCGTAATTTTTCAGGTCATTCAAAAGTGAACTGAAAATTACACGTTTCAGTTAAATATTTTGAGATATGACATTGTCGAAATTTTAAATTTCGTTTTGAACCCCTTCCCCTTGACCTAGGGTTATGAAAAGTTTCGAGGACCATTGTGGGGCTGGTCCAAACCCAGAAACCGAATTTCGTAATTTTAACTCAACGCTAACTGGGCAAAGTGGCGCGGACGGCGTACGGCGTACGGGGGACGGCGGACGGACGGATTTTTGGTTTATTATCTTCGATAATGAACCATTGGAATCGCCCAAAGAAAACATTTTTTTAACCCCCCCTCAAAATTTGTTGGTTTACGTTTCAAGATACGTAGATTCAGAAAATCGAATAAAAAAAAATCCGTCCGTCCGCCGTACGCCGTACGCCGTCCCCCGTACGCCGTACGCCGTACGCCGTCCGCCGTCCACGCCGTTTTGCCCAGTTAGCGTTGAGCTAAAATTACAAAATTTGGTTTCTGGGTTTGGACTAGCCCCACAATGATCCTCGAAACTTTTCATAACCCTAGGTCAAGGGGAAGGGATTCAAAACGAAATTTAAAATTTCGACGATGTCTTATCTCCAAATATTTAACTGAACCGTGTAAATTTTAGTTCACCGTCGAATGACCTGAAAAATTACGAATCTTTTAAGACCAATTGGATTTTTGTGCGACCAGCCGTTCGTTCACAGTGAGCGCGCAAAGTTTTAGGAAAAACACTAAACTTTCGCGTCGAAAACGGCCGTTATGTGACCCAACCACCAGACGCCCAGAATAAAACTACCTTTTTACATCTTCCCGGTAAACTACAGTCTAGAAATTTTAACCGTGAGTCGGGGATAGACCACATTGCAATATTCACTCGGTTTCTCATCTGTAAAATTGTTTAAATAATACCTTTTTGTAATAATACAAATTAAATTTTGATGATGAGCTATGGACTTGAAATTTTAAAAATAGGTCAGAACTGGATCACAATGCAATATTCACTCGGTTTCTTGTCTGTAAAATTGTTTAAATAATACCTATTTGTTTAAACAAATTAAATGTTGACGATGAGCTAGATACTTAAAATTTTAAATATAGGTCAGAAATGGATGACATTTCAATATTCACTCGGTTTGTATGACATGGTATGAGTATGGTATGGTATATTATTGTATGTATGATTTGGTATAATACAGTATGGTATGATAGGAAAGAAATTCGTATGGTATGGTATGAGTACGTTGAGAATATGGTATGGTGCCGATTTGCAATACAGTCTGGTATAGACAGAAGGGTGATCTGCACAAGGAAGATAATAAACCGTTGTGTCAAGAATTTGCAGAGTTTTTGGTTTATTATCTTCGATAATGAACAATTGGAATCGCCCAAAGAAAAAAAAATTTTAACCCCCCCTCAAAATTTGTTGGTTTACGTTTCAAGACACGTAGATTCAGAAAATCGAATAAAAAAAAATCCGTCCGTCCGCCGTACGCCGTCCCCCGTCCGCCGTCCGCCGTCCGCCGTCCGTGGCATTTTGCCCAGTTAGCGTTGAGCTAAAATTACGAAATTTGGTTTCTGGGTTTGGACCAGCCCCACAATGATCCTCGAAACTTTTCATAACCCTAGGTCAAGGGGAAGGGGTTCAAAACGAACTTTGAAATTTCGACAATGTCATATCTCTAAAAATTCTCATGAAACGGTGTAATTTTCAGTTCACTTTTGAATGACCTGAAAAATTACGAATCTTTTAAGACCAATTGGATGTTTGTGCGACCAGCCGTTCGTTCACAGTGACAGCGCAAAGGTGTAGGAAAAACACTAAACTTTCGCGTCGAAAACGGCCGTTATGTGACCCAACCCCCAGACGCCCAGAATAAAACTACCTTTTGTCATCTTCCCGGTAAACTACAGTCTTGAAATTTTAACCGTGAGTCGGGGATAGACCACATTGCAATATTCACTCGGTTTCTCATCTGTAAAATTGTTTAAATAATACCTTTTTGTAATAATACAAATTACATTTTGATGATGAGCTATTGACTTGAAATTTTAAAAATAGGTCAGAACTGGACTGGATCACAAAGCAACATTCACTCGGTTTCTTGTCTGTAAAATTGTTTAAATAATACCTATTTGTTTAAACAAATTAAATTTTGATGATGAGCTAGATACTTCAAATTTTAAATATAGGTCAGAAATGGATGACATTTCAATATTCACTCGGTTTGTATGACATGGTATGAGTATGGTATGGTATATTATTGTATGTATGATTTGGTATAATACAGTATGGTATGATAGGAAAGAAATTCGTATGATATGGTATGAGTACAGTGAGAATATGGTATGGTGTCGATTTGCAATACAGTCTGGTATAGACAGAAGGGTGATCTGCACAAGGAAGATAATAAACCGTTGTGTCAAGAATTTGCAGAGTTTTTGACATTTTATGTCTTTACTTTGCTACATAAACTCGAAAATTTAACGCGAGAAACGTCACGAAAATATTTCTGATGATTTTCGCTTACAACCGATTCGTTGCTACGGAACTTTATCTTCGCCAGTTATCATCGTACAAAAATCGTTCACCACTCGTTGGATAGCTCTCGATTTACCTAACCATATTACGTTAACCACTGCGGAGTGCGTGGCCGACAAGCTGCGGTATGAGCGTGATTGTTTAAATAATTGTTTACACACAGGTGATCATTCTCAATAATTTATATTGTCAACACGAATGCAAGCTTTATATAAGTTTCTGATGGGAGGGGGCGCAAAGACATAAAATGTCCCTCGTGGTTGCGTACTTGTACGAAAGCTGTACCCACCGTTTGTGTTTTCCTTTGTTGTCTCCAATGGTTCATTATCGAGAAAGGTAACCCAAAACAGGAAGAAACGTCCCAGTCAAATTCAGTACGGGGACGTTTTCGTTTTACTCGATGTATTTGAGATGACAATTGCTCTTCTTACAAGCTTTCGTACATGTACGCAACCACGAGGGACATTTTATGTCTTTGCGCCCCCTCCCATCAGAAGCTTTCGTGGGTTATCTTCTCCAATCTTTTGTGGTTTCTGGATCCACCACCTCCGAATGCTAAAACATGCTACAACCTGAAGAGCTGGGGTTAGCTTCGAAGCAGAATTTGATAATCCACTTCTTTTCTTTCGAGGGAAGAATTGGTTTAGAAACGAAAAAGTAGGTCATTGAATAGTTTTGATTAGGGTTTTCGGGATTTGACCCACTGCGGGTTGACAAAAACCACAGAGGAAGGCAAGAGCGAACGAAGGCCTACAAGCGCACACTCCACACGCTGCTGACGTCCCCTATTTCAGTGTCCTACATTTCCCTCCCATGGCTCATCATCTCATCCGTTATCGAATACCATAAAACGAAAAAAGAGCAGAAAATATGGTGATTCCCAGCTGGTAAGTGGGAGTGCAGGCAACGAACCTGACATGTATACTTGTACTCGTATGGTGGTCATCAGAAACAGGTTCATCCACAGTACATGTTTCAATTCGGATATCGCGGGTAATGGAAGAGTGAAGAAAAACGTGGAGGGTAGTGTTGAAATTCACTTCTCCGTATCTTGAATATGGATAGGGTTTGATTAGTGATTATAGTTTAGGTCGATGAAGGGCGATGCGGTATACTCGAGTATTGAGCACGAGCGGAGATCCGGCTCCCACTTACACAGCTTGTTGTTTCATGGGACTCTCAATAACCTAGTAATTCTGTTGGATGGACGATACCATGGGATGGGGATATCCCTATTCAACGTCGGTTTAGTTACCTCGAATGAAGGACAGGACTGGAGAGGGTTCAAACCCCCGAAACGCGAGAATCGCTTCGCCCTTCCCGGAGTGGGTGCTCAGAGATATGGGGAATGTACGAGACAATCGAACGGGGGTGCATGTCATGAGAGATCACGGCGAGGGGAGTGGGTAGAAGGTTTATACTGTGAAGGCGGTAAATTCGGTGCCCTCAAGCCGTCTCTCATAAATCTAACGCTGATAGTCATCCTATTGAATACAGTGAGGGGGGGGGGGGGCTATAAAAGATGGAGGGAGCGATGCCGATGCGAGTGACACAGGAGTGGTTGGCACCCCCACCCACAATCCAACCATACACCCTTCGACTACATACAGTAGGGACCTTTTGTTCCAATACACACGTCCGCTTTTATATAACATTTAACGCTATAGTATTTCACGCCGGTTACCACCCTTTATACAAAACCCTATTTTATCAGAAGCTTTCGCCTGTTCCCCTCCTCACTGTCACCCCTCTCAACATTGATTTGCACCCTTTGTTGTATCGAGGAAGCGAACCATTTGTGTAGTAATTCATAGGTTTGAAGTAAATGATTTACTCCTGTGGTGAACTCCTAATAACATATCGTTGGATAGCTCTCGATTTACCTAACCATATTACGTTAACCACTGCGGAGTGCGTGGCCGACAAGCTGCGGTATGAGCGTGATTGTTTAAATAATTGTTTACACACAGGTGATCATTCTCAATAATTTATATTGTCAACACGAATGCAAGCTTCATATAAGTTTCTGGTGGGAGGGGGCGCAAAGACATAAAATGTCCCTCGTGGTTGCGTACTTGTACGAAAGCTGTACCCACCGTTTGTGTTTATCTAAAATTTCTCCATTGCACTGGTTTTTGACATTTTATGTCTTTACTTTGCTACATAAACTCGAAAATGTAACGCGGGAAGTTTTAATATTCATTTAAAAACGGCTTTTTTTTTATTTCCATTTCAAGTAGGTACAAAATAATTACAATAATAAAATAAAATCATATTTCAAACATAAATGTACGCTTACATCATATTGTAGACTGGAAAAATTACTCTCTCTGAAAGGTTAAGAACCGCGCATAGAGAGAGGAGTCAGCAATACAAATTCAGGTAAACTCTGCCTCTTGTTTGTTCAAACAATAAAATAAAAAATACTAAAAAAAAAGTAGTAGTATAATAATATATAATATTAGTAGTATAAAAAAGTTCAATTAAGTTTGTTGGAAGATAGGAGAAAGAACAATTTGTTGATGCCTAATAATAATGCTAGAAGAAAAAACAGTGGATTTTTTAAAATTGTTAGTTACATTAGTTGTAGTAAATTAGTGGAGCTGAACATTGTTTGAAATGAGATAGCTAGTGATTAGAGACTTCCAATTAACCTGAACCACAGATTGCCTGAGACTAGTAGGAAAAGTATTGAAAAATCTACAGCCTGTAGAATTATACTGTCAATGAAAGAAACTGGCACATCAATTCATCCTGCGCTCTGATAACTTTCGCATGGTTAATTGCAATAATTCCTAAATAATTGGCCCACTGTACAGAATTCAAGTTTCCTGAACAGTGGAGCAGTAGGTATGTGTCCTACTACGTACATTTCCCAAAACTCGAATTAGTTTTTTTTTTTTTTTTTTTTTATTCAGAACAACTTTTAGTAAACATAATTACTTTCTAGTTTTGACAATTATATAGTTTTCTTTGTATAAATACAATGACACGTACTTAAAGGTAATTGCCCAGCGGCAGTCCTTTCTAGTCATTAATGCAGATATAGAATTTTATGATTAGTTAACAACAACAACGATAATTAGTTAGTAATAATAATAAGCAGCAACAACAAAATGATAATTTCAGTAAATAGGGTTTTCAAAGGTCCATTTTAGTTCACATCAAGTAGGTCAATGGGCCTTCTTCTTTTGAGTCGTCTTCCAGTTCGTTGGTTCAACAGTTGCTCCGTGAAACCGTCGAATGTTGTATTGGGGTGAGACAAGTACGTGTTGTACAGACGTTTGAATGCTGATCCCAATACTGTTCTCACTTCTGGAATGTCTAAATCGCGATGGATGACGGAGTTTCGAACGTACCAATCAGCATTGGTTATTAGTCGCAGTGCTCGGTTTTGCTGGACTTGAATCTTACGGATGTGGCATGCACTTGCTGCACCCCATATTGAACATCCATACTGCCATATAGGGTAAATATGATAATAAAAACAGTTTTGTAGCAGTACATTAGTGTCCACATTTGTTAATTAGATAAACCGACTCCAAAGGCGGACGGCCTAACCGGCCATGCCTTAACAGCCTGTTGCTGAATTTAGAGTGTATAATAATCAAATAATTTATTATTTGGTTGAATAACACCACTTCAGATTCATTTTGTATCTTGTTTTTTGTGCATGTCAACCACTACTATTGTTCATTTGTAGTATTATTATTTAGAGAGTAAAGGCTTTTATCTATCTATCTATCTATCCATCTATCTACTGCCATATAGGGCGTATCATAGTTAGATAGAGTAGCCTTATATGGTTTAATGAAAGAGGTGAGATCGGTCCTAATAGTGGTTTTAAAAGATGGATACGTTGCCTTAATCGTATATTAAGGTTGGAAGTATGGGCGTTGAACGTTAACTGTTTGTCTAGTACAGGCCTTCCCAAACTGTGGTCCGCGGACCCCCTAGGGGTCCGCCAACCCTAAGTGGGGGGTCCGCAGCAAATCTCATAGCAGCATAATCTCGGTAGTCCTGCGCTGTTGGACTTCCGAGAATTGTTTTCGTTGGTTCTATTGACTGGAAGAGTTCAAAGAAACAAAGAATTCTGAATAACAGCTGTACAAACAATCAACCTACTTGTGCGAATCCGGGTTTTCTATCTATGCTGCTACCAAATCCAAATACCGAAGCTGCCTTGATGCTGAACCTGACATCCGCCTCCAGCTACAAATTAAGGAAATTGTAACTAGGGTTAAGACGCTCCAGTTCCCAGCACAAGATTTTTCTTAAAGGGAGCTGTTGCATTTGGCTTATGAAATGTATATTGTGTTATGACGAAATTATGAAAGAATAAATGCTTTATAAAAAAAAAAAAAATTTACAAAAATTGGAAAATTCTGAAGAAGCAAAGCAAGTACCATTATCGGTTACAACGCATTTCGGAATTCCGAAACGCGCTATCACCTCACGGAATCTGTGTAGAGTGTGTGCGGTATCAGCCCTACCCACTTCAAACACTTCAGGCCATTTACTGCATGAATCTATCATAATTAAAAACATTTTATTATTAAACGCTGGACCTGCATAATCCATATGGATTCTTTCCATTGGTTCGACGGCCTCGGGCCACCCAGCGGTTGCCGTTTTGGGCGGATCGGGCCTAGAAGTTTGACAAATTTGGCAACTGTTTGATAAATCATTTATGTTTTTGTCCAGACCGGGCCACCAAAAATACGAGCGCGCAAGCGCTTTCATTTTTGTGGCGCCCATATGTGAACAGTGAAGTTCGATTAACAGAGACTCACGTAATTTATGCGGAATAACAATTCTGTAACCCCACATTATTACGTCGTCTTCAATGTGAAATTCCGATTTTCTCGATTCAAATGATTTTAATTCGTCTCCAACAATAATTGGCCAACCATTACGAGTGTACAAATATAATTTGCCCAATATTGGGTCTTTTCGAGTTTCTTGCTTAATTTTAGCATGATCCACTGGTACAAATTCTCCAATAAAATTTAAATAATCGAAATCATCATTTTCAACATCTTTATTGGCAACAGGCAGGCGTGACAGCCCGTCAGCGGAATTTTTCGAGCCTTTAAGGGGGCGCGGGAAGGGAAGCGTGTTTGCACCCTGAGACCAGAGATGGCGCTGAACATCACCGTCACGAGATGTTTTGCCGCCAGGGTGCTGGCATCGTTTGGGTGACCTGTTATCTGCTCAAGTCTTCTTTCGAGTCCACTCTATTATGCTTTTATGCTCCATAACGTTCACCCCTCCCAAGTTGTGATTTCGTTTCTCCCGCGGCGGGAGTCCCGCCATTGTTGTTTTTCACTCCACCAGCACCTTTATTTCAAAAGTGAAAAACTACCACCTCCGTCGTGTTTCCCACCGAAATTAGTGTTTACGTTTTGGTTTCATCTCGTGATCTTTCTGTAATGTCTCCGTCTCCGAGGAAGAATAGAAATAGAGACAAACATGGGCGGAAATACAAGAGACCGAAACGCCGAACAAGAAAGATTGTTCCGCATCGTCAATTACTGCGTAATGAAGTAAGTGCACGTAACATTCCAATCTACTTAGAGCAATTTTAGCATGGAAAACTCTTTTCTCAGTACCTAACTCACGGAAAACTTTACTTTCCAGGTACAACCAATCGTTACTATAACTTCATTTTCTCCCAAAATCCTGCTCCACTCGTTGAAAAGCTGGGAATTTATTACACATCACACCACATCTCAGGCTAAAAATGTTAAAGAATTCTGTCAATTCAACTCCACTATAAATCATACAATATCTTTTGACATTTTATGTCTTCACTATGGCACATAAATGAAAAAACGTCACGCGGAGTTTCTGATGATATCCGCTTACAACCGATTCGTTGCTACGGAACTTTATCTTCGCCAGTTATCATCGTACAAAAATCGTTCACCACTCGTTGGATAGCTCTCGATTTACTTAACCATATTACGTTAACCACTGCGGAGTGCGTGGCGGACAAGCTGCGGTATGAGCGTGATTGTTTAAATAATTCTTTACACACAGGTGATCATTCTTAATCATTTATATTTTCAAGACAAATGCAAGCTTCATAATTTAAACTGTCGTAAATGCGACTTTATTATTCAATCAATTTTTTATGAATAAAAATTTCCTACAAAAACAAAGAGGGCTGGTTCACGGAGAGGATACCCTTCATCACCAGGTCTGTCTTCCGCTTCAAATCTTCTTCTTCATAATTTATGATGAACCTTTCAATTAAGTATAACAACTACGCTACTGGGGTAGGTGATGTAGTATAGTTCGAAGGCCCTTGAATCCCTTCTTTAAAGACATAAAATGTCCCAATGTGTTGCAGACTCGTATGCAAGCATTTTCAATGTGCCAAAGCAAAGACATAAATGTCAAAAACATGGTTTAATCGTGTTTTTGCATGAAGCTGAATACCGTTTTCTGGAATTTAGGTAACATTTTCTTTATTAGCCAGACATTAATATTGTATGAAAATCGACGCAAGCTACCTACTTATTTGTACTAATTATAAATTACACTTTCAACCCTACTGAAACTATCACTCCTGAGCAACGTAGCTGAAAATATTTGCATGACATTTAAATGTTGTTATACTTTGTTGTTCACTGTGGATCTTATTATGAGAATGGAATAGTAATTTCCAAACATTGATCTTTCCATATGAAATTCAATATTTTCCAAGTCCAATTCAACCTTCCCGTACTTCAGCGAAGAATATACATTTTAATAAACTACATTGCGAACCCCAATACTAAGTGGTAGTTCCGTTTTTAGGAACCAGATGTCGTTCGACCCAACAATATGGTAGTTTCGTCTTCTTCTTGTGATTACACATCGACGCTGCCTGAAGAGGTAAAGCTTCACAGTGATTTTATTTCAAAATTGTACTGACTATAATAAAGTTACTGACTATAATATAACCATACATTCATGTGATTGTTGTCCTGTACAGACTGTCCGACTTGATGAGATTCACAAGACTGTCGGAGATTCACAGGCCGTCCATTCCCTCGATTTCCAATTTTGTCAAACATCCTTCTATGCTTCAGGCATCAGCACCTAGCCAAATTTCTCAGCCTAGTCCAGCGCCTACGCAGCCGAAGCCACATTCACAGGTGCCCACTACTTACTGTTACAAAATCACACCTCTCTTTTGGTCATGGCTCCCGCAATTCCGTAACTCATCCTTTTGTGTATAATTGTTCTCCTAATAGAATCTTCCTACTTAGTTAAAAAATTAAAATCAATTTCTTTTCAGGATGCGAGTTTTGCTCTGCCCGTCACATCAGATACAGATGTCACCCAATCGCCGAGGTCAACGAATCATGTAGAACGTGAAATGGTAATAACCTAAATTCATAGTCACATTTTAGCGAATTTTCGAAGGAAATTCAGCTATTGCAATGGCTTCAACATTTTAATAATGCAAAATTTTAATAATTTTCTGCATGGAAATCCGTTTCAGGCCATCCTAGAACAATTCCTGAAGTCTAACTAACACATATAATATGAAGTTAAACACTTTTTCATACAACACTTAGGGTAAGTCTTGTACCTTGTCGCCGTTTTTTGGTTAATATTTTTTCCTGAGGCTAATTATGGTCTGATTTCTTTGTTTTTGACCTTTATCCATCAAGCAATTGTCCCATCCCCCCATGACGACGGCCCTGGTTCCCACTTTTACTTCGAGGCACTATCCTCAAAACACTATATTTAGAGCATAATTTTGACGTTAATTCATAATTTCTTGCCAGGTTTGGCCATGGAGTTGGCTTCAGGTACACGTAGAAAATGGGACAAGGTACACGTTATAGGTATATAGGTGCATGCTGCATGAATGGAACTCTTTTTTCAATGATATTAGATTTTTTACCCATATTATCCGAAATTTGAGTCCTTACCGTACTTCACCAATCTGGCCAACGAACTCATCTTTTCTTTTGTAATTATTGACATTTTAATTTTTTTTTTTTTCTTTTTTGGATTTTATAGAGCGTAGGTTGAGATTTTTACCTAGGTTGAGATTTTTACCTAGGTTGAGATTCCTGGAATGACTGATTGATAATTATGTACCTATACAGGGTGCCTCCAGCATGACTGCCAACACTTCGGGAATCGATTCTACTAGTCATTCCCAACAAAAAATGTCTCAATTGGTGTTGAGCGCTCGTCCCTTGAGCACTCTCTTAAGATAAATTCAATGTTAAAGGATCATATAATATATATTTGTATTCACTTCATGAATGAGAGAAGGATGAAGTGAACATAAATACATATTATATCACCCTTTAACATTGAATTTATCAACAGACGAGCACTCAACACTCCAATGGGCTTATCCCAAATGAAGTACTTTCGGGCTTGTTTTTATTAAAAGCAAGCTCCACAAAGTGACACTACACTAACACATGTATTCTTTCTTCTGTTCTACAGACATGGCAGTAAACAGAGGACCTGCATGGTGCGAGATGAGACGCCAGCCCTTCTCTTGTACCCTGGGTCATATCCATATTTTGGTTTATCATATCCAAACCTCCTGTTTTATTATCTTCGATAATGAACCATTGGAATCGCCCAAAGAAAAATTTTTTTTAACCCCCCCTCAAAATTTGTTGTTTTACGTTTCAAGATACGTAGATTCAGAAAATCGAATAAAAAAAAATCCGTCCGTCCGCCGTACGCCGTCCCCCGTACGCCGTCCGCGGTACTTTGCCCAGTTAGCGTTGAGATAAAATTACGAAATTCGGTTTCTGGGTTTGGACCAGCCCCACAATGGTCCTCGAAACTTTTCATAACCCTAGGCCAAGGGGAAGGGGTTCAAAATGAAATTCAAAATTTTGACAATGTCATATCTCAAACTATTTAACTGAACCGTGCAATGTATAGTTCACTTTTGAAAGACCTGAAAAATTACGAATCTTTTAAGACCAATTGGATTTTTGTGCGACCAGCCGTTCGTTCACAGTGAGCGCGCTAAGGTTTAGGAAAAACACTAAACTTTCGCGTTGAAAACGGCCGCTACGTGGGCCAACCCCCCAGACGCCCAGAATAAAACTACCTTTTTTCATCTTCCCGGTAAACTACAGTCTAGAAATTTTAACCATGAGTCGGGGATAGACCCAGTGTTGCCAGATGTAGGGATTTATCCCTACTGTAGGGATTTTCAAACCAAAATAGGGCGTAGGGGGGGATTATTTTTTTAAAGGCGTTTTGTAGGGATTTCTGAAATATTTTCTTTTTTTCAATAAGAAAATATTGGTCCTTTTTCCAAGTATAAAAGGAACTGTAGGTCAAGACAAGTATCAACCTTAGATCTCAAATGAACAACAGCTACTATCCTGGAGTGGAAAAGTGAAACTACAACAAACACTTTTTATAACTAACCATCGCAAGGACTGAAAAATTGGGAATCCAAGATTAGGGATGTCAAACTTGTGATAAGGTGATCATAGTACCGGTAAAGGTTGGGTCTGGCCGTTTGTTTTTGTTTACTGATGGCGAAGTGTTCAGTTCATGTGCAGTCTTCACCCGAAAATGAGTGATTCCGATTCGTCGACGTCGAATGCAGATCTACAGCAGAAGGTATACCGGAAACAGAAATTTAAGCGCGATTGGTTACACGAACCTCAATTCCGAGGAACGAACCTCTCCTACGAAATTGGGGAGGAACATTTTAAGTTGTTCATAAGTTCAGTGCTATACAAGTGAGACCCCCTTCCCCAATTTAATTGTCTATTGGTTTTCCTAAATATTCTGAGATCCCTCCTTCAAATTTAATTTTCCATTTCTTTTCTTGAATACTCAGAGACCTCCCCCCACCATATAATTATCCCTTTCTTTTCATAAACTACCTTGATATTTTTTGACATTTTATGTCTTTACTCTGGCACATAACTCGAAAAACGTTACACGAAATCGTCACGAAAATGTCAGTAGGGAAGGAATGGTGATTCCACTTATCACTGTTATCACCACCCCCCGCCCCGCCCAAGGTCATGTGACGTCACAGGCTCCTACGTCACAGCCTCCTACGTCATACTCATGGATACTATAAAGCTATACATGTAGTATCCATACAAATGATACCTTAATTGTGTAAATCGTCATGGATGCTACAAAATTAGAGTATCCATACGTTGGATCACTTAATTGTGTAATTTCCCGCCAAGTTTTCGAATTATTTTACCGCTCATTTTCAAATACTTCCTTTCCTACATACGTCATAGCATGGATGAAGCATTGATAAGTTATAGCATGGATTTTTTCAAGTATCCACCCGATTCTCCCCGCCACTTTTCAAAATTATCATATGGCTTTCCCTCTCATTTTCAAAATACTCCCCCTTCGCCCCCTCCCTTTAATGACTTAAGACCAGCTGTTTCCCGGCTTTTCCAACGGTCATTTCCCCCCACCCTCCATACAACAAATCATATGGCTTTCTTTCCCTCTCATTTTCCAAAAAAATTCTGTCAGGTTGTCATATGATAGCACTTGATACATGAAACCTGAATGGTCAGCATTCACCAGGAAACAAAGGAACGTGGGAAAGAAATGTGTCAGCATGGAGCAAGTTTTAACAGGGCTCTGAAACAGTAGCACGTGTCAAGGTCACCATTCATATCTACCAGGAACTAGCTGGTCAGCTATGCAAGTATTCTCATGAATCCTGAGGTTACTGACACTCCCTCTCCCCACAGTACATCCAAGTTCTATCCCCCCTCTCACGACATTAGGTAGCCGTGGTGGGAGTGTTTCTTTCATATAGGTAATCCCGTTTTGAAAACTCGTACTGTCTAGTGATATCGATTAAGAGACTTCTTCTTCTTCTCTGGTCAACTCTTCCATCGATACAGGGTATGTGAATATTGTCATACTTTGTTTTCTTTGATCAGTTATTCCTAAATATTGCATTATTCATGTTATGTGTGTGTTTGGTTAAATAAATAATCGTATTTTCCATCTCTTTGCAGATGAACTCTCTACTTAACAAGCTCCAAAGAGCCGCCTCCATTGTTGAACTCAGATCGGTGGAAAGTCTAGCAATAGATACACCTTATGCTGTTATGAAAATGAGCAGAGTGCAAACCCAACATGGTCCGGCAGTACAAGTATATCTCCAAGAACTTACTGATGGCCAAATACTAAAAGAAGAAGAAAATACGTTTCGGGTATACCTGCCTAAAAGGGTCTCAGAAGCTATCACTCCAGAAGATGTGGATAATTACAACTCATCAAATACTGTCTACACGCTTGTATACAGAGGAAAACTCGGAAGGACCTTCCTTATCGATTTTAACTAATTTATTTAAATATGAAATGTAAATGTATAATAAATAAATAAACTGAAAAATAAAAAAATTAATTAAAAAAAAAAAAGAAAAAAAAAAGGAGTGTGAGTTCATAATGGTTGTCACACACTGAACATTGCGAGGATGGGGCAATGTTTATTTCACATAAAAAATAATGATGTTAATAATAAAAGAAAAATATCAGGTTTTATGAGTTAGTTTTATTCAAGATGTCTGACCGTGAAGACGTTAAGTCTTATTGCTGCTTACTTAAATGTTTCGAACATGTTGGAGATTGTGTTGATGGGATGGCGTGTGAAAAATGCCTTTACTTCAGTTTTTGTCATTGCAAATGTAAAACCAGGATAAGCAAACTACGGAAACAACAAAAAGAAGTAGAGGGGAGTCTGAAATGTAACATCTATTGAACTAACCAATAACGACACCCTATTGGATAAACCCCCTCTCTCTCGCCCTATTTTTTACCATGAGTCATCTCACTCACAACAAAAATAAGTTTAGTTTGTGTTCGTCCTGTGATCAGTGATGGTGTTACAAATTGAAAAAATTCGTTTTGACAAGCGTGGGCTCAAAGGAGTCGATATAAGAACAGATGAAGATATTGGGTTGAAACAAGTTGTCATCTATAACAAATCAAACCGTATCGTTATACCCTCTGATGAATGGCTCTTGATCGAAGACAATCTGCAAAGAAACTTGCCAGCTTACATCTCTCAAAGCTACAAGAAAATACGAAAGGAGGATCACCCAGTAATCATATCAGACACTTGGTTATTTCGAGTCCAGTTTGGCATTCCTTCACAACGTAAACATCGTTCGCTTGTGATACGTGAAAAATTTGAGTGGTTCGTTGATTATCATCATAGCATTAACGAAATCGCTTTAACTCGTAAAGATGCGTCACAGCTGTATGATAACCTGCAGAAGATACATGATTACCTTTTTGTGACCCAATGTACTAGAGGTCACATAATTGATAATCCACCAAGTTTCGAGGGAGTATTACCTAACACAACAAACCCTAGTATGTTTCATCAGCCGTCTGACTACAAGAGTCCTCAAAATTTAGAAGGAGAGTGTGTCCCCTCAGCAGAGATATTTGATCTAACAACACAAGATTGGACTCACTTACACGAGGAGATGGAACAAATAATTCAAAGAGGATATGAGCCATTGCTCGGAGAATGCGTTGTGAAGAACCCAGGTTCATCGTAATTATGGTTTAAATTCATATGCATCTTACATCGAATATTATTTGACTCGAACACTGCTCAACGTTAACACGATGAGTTTGAAGAGAAATCTTGCCAAAGAGCTGCATAAACCCAAACGACGTAATTATCAAAGATCGAAAGTTGTGGTCAAACAAATTCTCGATGACTTATGGCAAGCCGATTTGATTGATTTAACTAAAAATTCTGATAAAGGGTTCAAATATTTATTGACAGTAATCGATGTCGGTTCGAAGAAAGCATGGGCTGTACCCTTGAAGAAAAAACTTGGTAGAGATGTCAGTGCAGCGCTGGCATCAGTCTTCCGAGCCAGTAAACTCGTACCAAAAAATCTACAAGTCGATCGGGGGAAGGAGTTTTACAACAGACATGTTTTGGAGCTTATGAAGAAGAAAAACGTCAACATGTATAGCAGCTACACAGAGCTGAAGGCTTCAGTTGTGGAGAGATTAAATCGTACTCTCAAAGCATGGATGTGGATGGAGTTCAGCGTGCAAGGTAGCAGAAGGTGGGTAAAATTGGTACCTATGCTTCTCGACCGCTACAATCACCGGATCCATCGCTCAACAGGTATGAGACCCGCTGATGTGAAGAAGAAAGACGAAAAAACTATCCTTGCAAGGCTGTTTCCGCAAGTAACCAAGTCCCCACCAAAATTTGCTATTGGAGACAGAGTTAGGGTGTCAAAAATTAAAAACCTGTTGGACAAAGGGTACTTACCTTCATGGACCAACGAACAGTTCGTCGTCGCACGCATACGAAGAGATGATAAAGTACCAACTTATAATTTGCATGATGTCTACGGAAATGAGATAAAAGGAAGATTTTACGAGCAAGAGATGAAGAAAACCGACTTTCCAGATCAATATTTGGTGGAAAAAATACTAAAAAGAAGAAATGGTAAGGTTTTGGTTAAATGGCTTGGTTTTGATGACTCTCACAACACGTGGGAAAATGAAAACAATGTTGAATTTTGAACAAAGCTCTGTTTTTTTTTTTTTCGTTTATTTTATTTATTTATTTTTTTACGCATGTAACAGATATAATATTAGTTTTTAAAAGAAATACATACATTCTAAAAGAGATGATGACTATACACATTTATTTTTCATCCTTATTCCTTAAAATTATTAATGAGTACATAATTATGTTAAGCTATTTCCTAATAGGGAGGTTAAGCATGGATCAAATCAACCGATCTTATACATAATAAAATCTAAGACATAAATTATCAAAGTAAACATTATTCCTATTTCATTGACGGACATTTGAATTACCTACCCACCAAGTTCGGGCAACATCAAAATTTGTTAATCAGAGAAATATTTTAAGTAGGTAGCACTTACATACAGACATAAATATATAAAACATGAATTTTCTACAGAGTATCAAAAACATCCTAAAAATATATACATTTAGCTACATGTATAAAAATAATTTACCAACAGAACGGTTTTTTTTCCAATTATTTGTCACTCTGTTTCACAATTTGACAACAACTCGTAACCTATGGATCCTCTGTAACCGTGTGGTATCGTTCTTACCCTATCACTTAGAATTTGTCTCTTGTCATCAAAGAAACTCAGAGCAGTTTTCTGTTGATTTAAAGTATGTACTACATGTAATTTGGAAGATAAGGTTGAGAAATTTACGCTCAATGAGCTCCCAGTATCCAATGTCTTTTTAAAATCGTCAAATGATAGATGGTTTTTCACTGTTGATTTTTTAATACCTTTTGCTTTGGACAGCTCCTGATTTCCAAATTTCAAGGAATAAAGTTTTGGTCTAAGACCAATAAATTCTTTAATCGGGACACCCGCTGCTTCGTCTTTCAGCTTTCCCACAACCTTTTTGTTTACATCGGAAAAACAGGGATGATCGTTGGGATAATTACTAAAATCCATTAAATCGCTCAAAGATGTATGGAGATCCTCGTATATATTGCTAGTCTTAACATCAAGGATCAGCGAATCTGTATCCATGTAGCACAGATCTACGTGACTTTTGCCTCCAAGAGTGGGGAGTAATCTATCATAGTAAATATGATACATGTGAATTTTAGATAATTCCAAAATGGTAAAACCCACATAAATTGGGGAGTCAAACTTAATTTTTACTCTGTCCATGAGGACTCCAATTAATGTTTCCTCATAAATATAACGATCATTGAAATTGGGTTTTTTAGCCAATTTTAGTAACTCCTCTTGGGATGTTACAAGACGGAAATCTTTGAATTTCCGCTTGTTCATCATGGATCTACCAAAGACAGAGTTATTTGCTAACTTATAATAGTCTTTATCAAATTCCGATGTTGCAGCCATCCTCAATTGGGTGTTAAAGTCAATGTAAGGGGCAAGCCACCTAGATTGCTTGAAAGTGAGGACTCTGTGGATCGTTCGTACAATCAGACCTGCACGAATTCCTTGCTGCAAATTAATATAATGGGAGACATAATGGTCTTTGTCAAACTGTGTGGTCATCAGTTTCTTGATACTGGCTCCAGGAGGTTTCATCGATTCAGGGAAATAAGGAAAATCAACATGGGAGTCGTGGAGATGAGGAGGGTACGAAATGGAGACGTCGAGAACGTATCCTTGCTCCCCATCAGTGGGGAGTGTAAGGATATTGAAATTTTCAATTTCCTCATCTTCGAGCCACCGAAACTCGCCAGTGGGTAGACACTGACTCATGACAAAACCATAGAGGTTATTGACGTCTACGTAAAGAATGAAATTTGACGATTTGGATGGATCATAGGTCTCAGGAATCATCGGATTGTTGGCCGCAACATGACGCTTGACACATTGTGTTATTCCCCCTCTAATCCCTGATTCGATGAACTGGAGCATATCAATATCAGTCAGTAAGTCTAATTCCACACCTGTCATCTTCAACATCACCTGCCAGAAAAATCCAGGGGATGTGAAGGACCAAGACGGATCAAGACCGTATTGATTACGGCTGATTACACGATAAGTCTCAAAAACGTCACATAATAAAATAATATCAGATTTTAAATACAAGACTGTATATTCAAATAATGTTCCGAGCTTGAAATGGTTCCACACATTTCGTGCGTGCTTATAGTCAGCATCACTAATGTGTTCTTCAGTTAGCTCGGAGTAGAATTCTTGTATTAGTGGAAGCGAGCGTTCTTCCAAGACTTCCCAACTCTTAATATACCCATAAGGATACACACCTTTTCTCAATAGATGGGAGCGGTCAGTATCATTTGGGAAAACGGAGGTCATCTCAGGAAAACTATTCAAATTTTGAACAAGGCTCGCAAGACTGGCCGATAGAAATCTAAAAGAATCTAAGAAACGTATTTTGATACTACAATCTTCAAATTTTATAGAAAAACTTATATACCTTTCTGATGATTCAGCAATCACTTCGAAGCGAGCTTGGATGTATTTCAAATGTTTGACTATGAAATGAGAATCGTAACCGCTCAAATTATGAAAATAAACCGGAACAAAGTTTGGAAGTTTCAATTGAAGATTACATTTTTGGCACAAAGTGTAACGATATCGTCCGTTCAAGTGGTCATGATTCGCAACTTTTATGGTATACCTATTGAAAAGTTTTCTACATAAATCACAATTTTTGGCAGCTTGGTGGCGCTGAAGTTCTGCAGGAGACCAATTGATTGGAATATTTGTTTTGTATGCAAATTCAATGTCTTTACAAATACTGTGTAATGCGTTCAAAAAGTCAGTTATACAGTCAGCTCCGGTGAAAACCGTCAATTTGTTTTCTATTAAATTTTGATAGTAAGATTTTACGTAAAAGCCTGCGCAAGTAGGTATATGTACATCTTGAGTGTTTGGTCTCTCTGATCGTGGACAGGAGGGATTGGTGGGTTGTAACATGCATTCTATGTCAGCGTAGATGACCACTGGAACGGGTAAAAGAAATTTGAATTTATTAAATTTAACTTTTGGCAACTTAGGTAATTGATACTGACAAGGGGCGTACTTACGACAAAATAGTAAATGATCTTCCAACCTTTGCTCAGCGGGCTTACCTACACAGTCAGTGTTATACGTCTTGAAACACCTCTTACAAATTACGTGACTAGTCGCATGTCTCGTTAACTGTCTGTTCACTAATCTACTCAAATTTCTAATGTAACAATAATGAGCGCTGTCCCCCGATTGCAAGTACAACAAGTCAATGTGAAGTGAAGTGTTGTTTAGGTTTACAATCGGGGATATTCTTAGCGGATACACGATGTCTTCATCATCTAAGGCGTAAATGTTCACACTTAAATTGTTTCTTTGTTCAAAATTTCCCACATCTTTAATCTCGACAGGAAACTGTAAACCGGAAAAGTCATAGCTCTCTTGTAAATGTAGATAAAAACTCGGGTTGTAGGTATTCTGTTCCCCAGGCGATGTTAGCGATCCTAAAACTGCGTATTTGAAGCAGTACTCATCCCAGTTTACAACGTTTATAACAGCACCTTTGGCACGGATCTTCCGTGGGAGAGGAATATGTATGGCACCCCCTTTCAGAGGCCTATACTTAGTGATTTTGAGCAAAATGCCTCCAACGCTCAGCAGAGTCCACCCCGATCCCTTTTTTTCAAATGACTCGAGTTCCGCAAGCATATCTTCGATGTTTACCCATAGAAAGTCATCCAGCTGGTCACATGAAACTAGCACCTGGGTTTTAGTTTTGAAATTCGCCAAAAGGAACTCAGAATGGTCTCTGCTCAAGGTTGGTTTCGCAAAAGTGGACTCTAACCACAAGCTGTATTTCACACCCCTCCAACCACCAAGGTATGAAGCCAAAGTGTCTTTCAGTATATGCATAGTGGAGAGGAGAAAAAACTCCACAGATTTTATACTATTGAGGTTTTGGAAATAAATGTCGGCTGCTACCTCCCCTGCACGTATTACCACCTCGCCCGTGGCATTAGGTACGGATGCAATCCCTGAAGTCCATCCTCTTCTATCAGTGGTATTACATATTATTTCTAGTGCCCCGGTATGATGAATAACCGATGGGCGAGACGTGTTACCAGAAGAGGTTGATGGGAGGTGGAGATCCTCAGCTGACATAGTTTTGGAATAAGTATGGTCCATGGTTCATGCAAGAAAAAATCTGAAATTAAAAAAAAAAATTTAATGAAAAATATTGATTAGGATATACATACAAAACATTAATATTTCTGCACATGTCCAGTGATAGGAGTATATGATACAAGCTTATCATGTATAATTATAGCTACACAACTAGTATCTGAAGGGAAACTCTCGGAAAATTGGATTTCGAGTCTTACATCTACAGCACCCTCTTTTACAGAATCCTCTTGCTTAGAACAATCAATACAAATTATTGGACTTTCTTTAAATGTCTCTCGAGTCAACAATGGCGAAGGGTGTTTCCAGTTATAGTATGACTGTTGGAAACGGATATAGCTATCATAAAGCTCTCCAAATACTGCATGTTTCAAATCTATGGTTTGATCTTGAAAAGGAAATTGCTCATTATTCAGAAACAAACGAAAGCTTTGTATTGGAACTGTATCAGGGAGAGACATATTTTTGGTAATGTCATTTTTCTTATTTCGATAAAAAGCAACAATAACATAGCGAGGTTTTTGTAGTTGGTTACAAGTTTTTATTGGCCAAGTGAATGATGTTGTATTAGGTACCGCCGGGTTTTCATGGAACTCCCAACCTCTGAACACGAGGGGTAAAGGGGGATCTTTTTTAGTAGTTAAGTACATTTCAAGCTTAAGTTTGTCTGCAAGTTTAACCGCTGGAACAACCCAGTACACTTTTTCCAAAACGATGGATACATCCGTATGAGTGGCATTGCCGTGAAAAACGTTCAAGTCATTGCTAGAACGGGTGAGGACTAACTCTTGAGATACACCTGTCACCACCCGATTTTCATCTTCGAAAAATCCCATCCAATAGCGTAGTGGTATGCATACATTGAAGAAACCTCCGGCAAAATAAACCGAATTGGGTGCAAACAAGCTCGAATTTGGATTTGAGATTCCTGAATTTGATATAGCATTCACATCAGCTTCTCTAAATGATATGAGACCTTTTAAAGTCGATACGATTCCTGGATTTCTGACTTGGTCCACATCGGTACCGTTAATTCGATATGTAACAGTATCAAAAAGATGTGCGAATCCATTGTTGATGATATGCAAAGGTTCTGTTGACACCCCTTTATTCACCTTGCCTACCAGTGATAGGTAGCTATCAAAAGGTGCATACGTATCGTTATTATTTATTACAATTCGTATTTCGGCATTTAATCCAAGATCTGACATATTGAATGGAGCGTTTCGGATTAAATGATAACCCACTATTCTATCTGCCATTGCTGGTGGCCTAGTGATTTGAAGTGAAGGTTCCATGGCGTCTCACTCTGTAACCCAAGTTCTGTAGAAATTTGACGTTACGTGAAGTTAGCCCCGTGCTCTTCTTCTTCTTTCCTCCTCCACCTCCTCCTCCTGTGCTCTCTGAAAATGATGGTTTTTGTAGATACTGGTCAAATCGTTCGGACGTTTTCTTGAATACAGCTTTGTTGTTGTTGTTGTTTCTCTCGGTGTCAGTTGTAACAAAATCGAAGCCCATTCGTATGATTTACAAACGAACCAGTTCTAAGACAATGGTGATATTTTCTTTCCTGAAGTCGAGAAGAGAACCTCTTTCGTCGACCACTCGAAGTTGAATGAAATCGATAACGTTCCTGTTTATCCTTAAATACGTCATTGGCGATGGAGCGTAGTTGATTCGAAAATTAACCTCAACGTCCGGGCAAAAGCTGTGCAGTATAGTCGAAGGAGAAGAGTTGAAGTATGACGAGTCGGAGGCCAACAAATTACACTCTATATGGATTGAGCTATAGTTGAAAATATCGACAGGACTTGGAGCAAGCTGAACCTGATTTTTGTTCAAAATAGTTTTTGACGTGAACCCTAGAAGCGGTCCAACACTGTCATCTTTCGTCATATCCACATCGAACGTAGCTTGAAAATTCACCCGTCCTGTGTTCCTATCAACACCAAACTTTATACTGTGCTCTGTCATGGGTGAAAATTTCTGCTTTGTTTGTCGCATCTCTTCTTTAACTCTTGTTTCAATGAACTCAAATATATCTTCCATCCCATATGTGCCAGTTGGGAATACAATAGTTGGCATTCCTACAATGTAGAAACGATCCGACAAATTGGTTTTGATGTTGGAAATGGTGTTGTAACTCATGAACGAACGCATCCCAATTCCATATTCTCGATCACTTTCTAACTGAATCGGGGGAAAAATCGTAGCGTTTAATTCGCTTTCCTCAGCACTAAGGGTAAATATTCTAGACATCTCTCTATCATTAAGAAGAGACAACAGAAATGTCCACAATGTATACAGTCAACGTCTTGATATTGAATGTTGTTGTAGTATATTGCACAATTCTTTAAATATCTTACTACCTGTAAAGGGGGTTCAAGACCGAAGGAATCGTAGTATAGTGCTATAGAGCCACTCTTTCGAAGTGCTGTCCAATGGGTTCCATCTGATGATGTGGAGGGGGCCAAGTTGATGATTAACCGCTCGTGAACATGGGGCTTTTCAGGGAGTTCGTCTTTCATGAAGACACCTCTGAAAAATGGCACTTGATCCCGTAGAAAGCTATCTATTTCAAAATTATTCAGCGCTCTATTTGGTAATTTATTCAACAACGTTTGTATTGGTTCATTATGAACCCTCTTCCTTCCCTGTTTTTCTTTTTGCCTTTCGCAGTGCTTTGACGTCGACGCTTTTTTGGAGAAATGTTTGTTGAACTTATGCCGTGACCGCTCCCTGATTTTCGTTGCCCTTCCATAGCCATATTGTGGCGTTTCAGCTCTGCCAATTCCGAGTCTCCCCGTTTGGTGTCTTTTATATTTTTTATAATTTGCGATACACCAGACCCTATCCCTCCTATCGCGCTGAGGCCCGCCAAAATTGGTATTAAGGCTGGAAGGAAGCCCCCTCGAACTTTCCTTCCCCTCCTCCTCCTCTTTGCGTTGTGCTTTGGCCGCATTTTGGTTTTTTGTTGATTTTTGACACATGATTTCTTTTTAGAAGATCCGAAACCTGCGCCTACGGTCAATTTCCCCTTCATAGCTACACCAACTGCTAGCGCTGCAAGCCGTTCCTTCAATGTCGCCGTACTATCCTTGACTCGGGAAAACGCTTTGCTGGCGAGAACCTTATCAGACTCGTGTCGAGCCTTCAGGTCATTAAACTTGTTGTAGGCGAGATCGTGTTCTTTACAATACGAATCCAAGATTGAAACTGGATGTACACCGTTTTTGATCTGACTTATAACGTCATTACCAGGTCCACAAAAGTTTCCATGCACCATTATAGGGAATCTATTACGGTTTATCAACTCATTTAGGAGACCCATATCACTCATTCATTCAGACTTGACTAGATATATACCTATATATATAAGATATGGTAACGTAAATCGCCAAGTTTACGGATATTAAATGCTGAAGCAAGCAGAGTTCCCCTCGGCCTCGCGAGCTCCGCCAAGGGCCGGCAGTCTCTCTCTCACGCTCGTCCAGTCCAGTTCGATCCTATTTTTCTGTGTAACGGTTGTTTGGAAAATAAATTTCTTAATTTAGGACTTTGGAAGTTTAACAAGTTTTTTAAAAAGCTTCTCCCAAAGTCCCGCGAGTTAAGTGGCGCAGTCGGTAGGACCAGTGAAGATCAATCATCGTGATTAGCAATCATCGTGATTAGCAACGTGTTGATCGTTCGTATTTACGATTCGTCACTGGTCTACGATCCGAACTCCCGACAAAACCGTGAAATTGGACCACTCGTACGGACTGAACAGCAAGGTCTCCAACGCTGCATCGCGCAAAGTTCGGAGACTATCTCGAAAGTTTGCATCGCGCAAAATACGTGAAAAGTGAGTGAAGTGAATTCGGAATCCTCGTATAGTACGCTGGACCCACCGGAAGAACTTCAGAGAGACTCCCTGTCGCCTTCGGAAAAAGAAGAGTCGGAAGCCTGCTTACCCATTGCAGTCTCCAGGTACGGAGGACACCTTCCCACCTTCAAGAAACCCCCGAAAATTGATGCTGGTGCTTTGGTGAGTTATCAAACTTCAAATTTCTTCACCAACACGACATCAACCATGGCACAGGAACTAAGATCGCATTATTTCGATATGGTGCCCGAATTCCACGGAGAACCAGGGCAGTTAGCAGATTACATTGAGAATGCCGAAAAAATAGTAAATAAATTTTATATCGCAAGTGATCCCACGAACTTTCAAAACGATTATATTTTGTCTTGCCTGAAATCGAAAGTAAAAGGACAGGCACGACAATTGTTGAACACTCATGTTATTAGTGATTGGAACGACTTGAAAAAAGCCCTCTTGAGCGGCTATGCCGACAAAAGGGACTGCTACACACTAAACATTGAGCTTTGCACATTGAAACAGGGCCCAACAGAAAACCCCTTTTCATTCGCCGAAAGGATTCAAAAGCTATTGAACCTTCAAATATCTTATATCAATAATAAATTGTCATCATTAGCTCGTCCGTATTTAATAGAATATACAAGATGTTTAGCTTTAAGATGTTTATTGAGAAACTTACAGGACCCTATAGGCTCTCTAATACGAGCAATGAATCCAGCTGATTTAGACGAGGCATTAAATCTTTTAACCAACCATTTCCAGTACGACTACAGACACAAAGTTAAACAAATTACCCCTCCCAACCCACCTTTCGTAAGAAGTAACACGATTCCGCCTCAGCCTCAGAGACAAGATAACAATCCTCGGTATAACCCAAGGAATGTGCAACGTCCCAATGTCCCCTTTTATCAACCTCAGCGTCCAGACGCCGACCCAATGTCTCGACAAAATATTCAACCTCAGCGACAAGGAACTTTCCAACCACGAAACACTCCGATGAGTGGAGTTTCCACAATCAAACCTCAACATTTCAAAATGTACAATTTAGAACAAACAAATTTCGACCCTAACGATAGCCAACCCAATCCCGAAAATCAGACGAGCGAATACGAAGACCCCACTTACGACGGACTAACAGATGACACACCTCAGGAATATTTTTTAGAGGAAGGCCCGCTGAGCGACCCACCTTCAACTTGATGAACGTAGGTCAAGGTAAAATCGAGTTGCCATACATCCTAATGCCTACAACGAATCTTAGGATTCTTGTGGATACGGGAAGTACGGTTTCATTCATCAATCCGGCTACTGCACAAAGTCTATATTCCACTAGCATCAAACACGACCCATTTTCAGTAAAAACCGCTCACGGCAAATCTGGTGGACAATTCAGCACATGGATACCTTGTGGTGAATTGTTCAACAAAAAGGGACTACGACTAAAAGTCTACCTTTTTGATTTCCACAAAGACTTCGACATCCTACTTGGACTTGACAACCTTAGAACTATAAACGTCACGATCGACTTTACGAAACATGCAATTAAAACCAACAACACCACTATACCTGTACAATATCACAGAATAAAACAACCATCTGACAATAATGACACCAGTACAGTATCCTACACGATTGAAGCTAGATCCGCCCAACCTATTAAGATCCCCATAAGAAACATAAAAGAAGGACCTGCTATCTTGACATACAGAAAAATCAAGGAAATAGAAATCCCTGAATGTTTAATAATGGTTGACAACTTCCAAGCACACACAGTCGCGTTCAATTCGGGATTAAAACCGATCAAATTGACTCTCTGCCAACCACTGGAAGTTGAAGAAATTGGCGAACATTCAGAGCCAACCAATTTTTCCTTAAACACAAACAACTTCAGGAATTCATCACCTGTCCCCCAAATTAGATCAGATCACATGAACGCTGAAGAGCGGGAAGCGATCACCAAATTAGTAAACGAATACGCAGACATCTTCCATTCCAGTAACGCACCTCTGACCTTTACCAACCAAGTGAAACATGTTATTAGGACGACAGACGAAACGCCAGTTTACTCAAAGACATATAGGTACCCCGAAATTTACCGAGACGAAGTAAAACGACAAATGGACGAAATGCTTGAACAAGGTATTATAGAGCCGTCCTCCAGTCCATGGAACTCCCCTATATGGGTAGTGCCAAAAAAATCTGATGCATCGGGCAAACAGAAATTCCGTATTGTAATAGATTATCGAGCACTGAATGCCAAAAGTTTGGATGACCGGTATCCCCTCCCAAACATCTCAGATCTATTGGATAAACTAGGCAGATGCGTTTATTTCTCCACTCTAGATCTTGCCTCAGGCTTCCATCAAATAGAAATGGATCCGGATAGCGTTCAGAAAACGGCATTCAGCACTGAGAATGGTCACTGGCAATTTCGTAGGATGCCGTTCGGCTTGAAAAATAGCCCTCGAACATTCCAACGAGCCATTGATTCTGTTCTTCGGGGCATACAAAACGAAATCTGTGCTGTGTTCCTTGATGACATCATTATATACAGTTCAAGTTTACAAGAACACATTTCCCGACTTAGACAAGTTTTCGACAGACTCAGGAAGGCAAACCTTAAATTACAAATGGACAAAACAGAATTCCTCCGCAAGGAAGTCAGCTACTTAGGGCATTTGGTTACACCTGAAGGAGTGAAGCCCCATCCCGATAAAATAAAGTGCATTAAAGAATTCCCAATTCCTACCACCGTGAAGCAGATAAAGAGCTTCCTTGGACTGCTAGGATACTACCGGAAGTTCATTCAAGACTTTGCTAGATTAACAAAACCTTTTACTAAGTGCCTTAAAAAGGGTGCTAAAATAGACCCTAATGACCCAGAGTATAAGGAATGCTTCGAGATTTGTAGAAATTTACTCATTAATGAACCCATATTACAGTATCCCGACTTCACAAAGAAATTCAACCTTACTTGTGATGCAAGTAATGTAGCACTTGGTGCAGTTTTGAGTCAAAATCATGAAGGGTCTGACCTTCCCGTTGCTTACGCCTCTAGAACCCTTAACGAAACTGAGAGGAAACTATCCACCACCGAAAAAGAACTCCTTGGCTGTGTTTGGGCATGCAAAACATTCAGACCCTATTTATGGGGAAGAAAATTTGACTTATACACTGACCATAAACCTTTACAGTGGCTCTATTCATTGAAGGAACCAAACTCAAAATTGTTTAGGATGAAATTAAAATTGGATGAATACGACTTTGAAATAAAATACAAAAAGGGGATATTAAACACAAATGCTGATGCACTATCTCGCATCGAACTCCATAATAACGAAGCAGAACCGTTAAGTGATGGTGACCCTATTGATGCAGACGAATTGGTTGAACAATTCTTCAGAGACAACCCTGATCTAGAAAATACTTTGGTAGACGTTCCACTGACCATTGACCAAAGGACTAACGAGTTAACCCCAGACACCCAATCAATGGTAGTAAACATAGACGACGAACTAGAATCACTGACCAACGAGACTGTTCATACGAATCGTGAAGGGAACACTGGTTTGAGTATTCCAATAGCTGAAACCCCAGTGAATCATTGCACGCAACAAATTTTTGTGCGCGTAGTGAAACATTCCCCAGCCAAACCAAGAATTCAAAAGATATTTGATTCAAAAACCAGAATCACAGTGGAACTATCAGAATCGGATTTTGAGAATGATCTAGTTAAATTCGTCAAGGAATACATTGTGCCCAGGACCAATTACGGAATCTATTTTTCCACCGATGTATATGAGAAATTTGCCAAAATTATGATGGAGATGTTCAAACATTCAGAAATAAAAATGACTAAACACACAATTAAGCTTCTGGACATAATCTGTGACGATGAAAAATCCGAAATACTTCAAAGCTATCACGTAGGAAAGACTAACCACAGGGGAATTGAAGAGACATACCAACACATAAAAAAGCATTATTTTTGCCTAATATGAAGAAATCAATTCAAGAATTTATAAACATTTGTGACGTCTGTCAAGTCTCGAAATATGATCGGAAACCTCTAAAGATAAAATATAATATCACACCCACCCCTACTCATCCTTTCGAGATTATACACATAGATAAATTTTCAATCGAAAAAATTAAGTTCCTCACCGTCATTGACTCCTTTTCTAAATTCGCTCTCGCTTATCCTTTAAGCTCTTCCACCGCCTTGGAAATCGTTAATAACCTTGTCAAATTATTTTGCCACCATGGCATCCCCAAACAAATAATTTCAGATAATGGTGCAGAATTTAACAGCTCCCTAGTGAAAGATTTAATGAAATTACATAAAATTGACATCCACTTCATAAGCTCACAACACCCGGAATCTAATGGTATGATTGAACGCCTACACTCTACACTGATTGAACACTTTCGACTATTGAAAAATAGGGATGAGTTTAAAAACGATTCGGTCGTTGCTAAACTCAACTATGCAATACTGGCATACAACAATAGTATTCACTCCACAACAAAATTTACTCCGTTCGAAATCATTAGCGGTCATTTCGACAACACTTCCCTCCTGGATCTGGATGTCGACTATCAAATGACTAATGACTACCTACGAACACACAAAGAAAAACTCAAATTGATCTATTCGGAAATTACCAAGAAAAGTCAAGAATTGAAAGAAAGATGTATAACCAGTGGCGGCTCGTCCATAAGGCCACCTTGGCCCTCGCCCCACCCAAAAATTTGCAAAGGAAAACAGAAAAAACATAGAACAAGGAGAAAAAAATCTTACCTACTACTACCCACCATGGAAGAAGGGAGATCTCCCTTCCTCCATGACTACCCACTTCCACTGAGTCGCATTTTGTTTCGATTTATCGATTAAAAAAGTCGATTATCGGATCGACCAGAAGTGCCCCAGTCTCAATGTTGAAGGTATAGGCGCTTCCTGGGGTGGGGGAAGGCACTCTGTGTTGCGAGATAGGAGGCGTTCCGGGCGGTGGCCAAAATATCGTATCAAGTTGAACGCCGAAAACAATCGATCGTTGAATCGTTCCTTGTCAAGGAAGAACGAGTTTCATTCTTCCATGCTTTCTTCCATGTTTGATAAGAATGATATCAAAACGTTGCCTGACGTTATAATATACTAAGCTTCGTATTTACTCATCATAGTAAAAGTGAATTATTGTCTCCATAATATTAATCAACTAAACATTGAAATTTAATATCTCACGTGCAACGCGTGAACGCTTTGCTAGTCGTCAAGACTGAAGTGTATCCACAGAAAACCCTACTATACTACGTGGATCACTATTCGCCCAAGTGAATCTCATTTGTTGATTTCTACATTCTGTAAGTTAATAACAGTTAATAACCGTTAATAACAGTAATATACATAATATTATTATGTAGCTCAGCCAACCGTTGAGAATACTGTTTTATTTGTTATCCCTGGAACTGATGGTGACTTCGTTGACTCGAGCTTTGTTTGAGCTAACCAACGAACTTTAAAAGCTAGTTGAAATCAATCTTGCTGTTCTGTGATCGTTCAAAATGTTTTGATACGATTGGATAAGAAAACGTATGTGCAATCTGGGCATAAGAGGACATTTTTAGAGGGGGTTTTCAAGGTACCACTCGGCTAGGAAGCAGATGGTCGGGATTGCTAATTTTTAAAAACCCCAGTAATAGAAACTCCAATAATATAATTTTTTGACTACCTTTATAATGTACTCTTTGAATAGTACTCGTACAGTCACAATTTCTCTTTTATTCTTCCTATCATTTTCAAGATGATTATTTTGGTGGGTAGGTGGGATTGCCTTGCAGCCACCTCCTCGTCGGTAATCCTGGATAGTGGTCAGTAATCTTCCCTCTCCTCAAGAGAACTCTTTGGAGAACGATGTTTCCTGACTTGCTAAGAGCTGCATACCATTAATTATGAAGCAGTTTAGCTGTAAGGGTAGTTTGAGTTTAGTTCCTATAGTGAGTACCTAATAGGTAGGTATGCACCTAAATATTGCCCTGGTGCCCCACCAGTTTCTGAGCCCACGAGCCGCCCCTGTGTATAACAGAAAGAAACAAAGACAGAGAAGATCCTCCCGACATTCCCCAAGAGGTATACGTACGTAACGTTCAAAAACAGAGTAAATCGAAGAATAAATTCCAAAAGGAGAAATTGCTGTCCGTGGACAAACCAAAGAAAACCGCACAATTAATCCCCCGGCACCACAATACCAAAACAAAAATTCACTTATCTAATATCAAGCGGCCAAAACGACAAAACATTCCACCCGTTTACCCTGAAGAAACTGACAGCAACCCGAAATCACCTGTTCCAGGACCCTCATCGTCGCGTCCGTAGGAGCGACAGTCGACATCCGGGACATGACACATAACTTAGGAGTGTTACCCATCAACCTAGGACCAGCCAGATTAATAACGACGCACCATACTATGATACACCACTACAAACTTGACGGACTTTATAACGAATTCTACAAACTGAAAGACAAATACCACCAACTCCTGAACAGAACCAAAGAATATGGAAACGAAACAGAAGGCTATCAAAAATTAATTGTATATAGCATTAATTTAATACAAGGAAAAATGAATCATATTAGTATGGGTAGTCATAATCATGTAAGTAGACGTAGGTATAGAAGAGGTTTAGTTAATGGACTTGGTAGTATAGTTAAATTCATTACGGGGAATTTAGATGCCTCAGATGGTGAAAGATACTCTGAATTATTTAATCAAATTAAGACAAATCAAATCAGCCTTCAAGATCAGATGGATTCACAGTTCTCAATTTCCTCCCAATTAATGTTACAATTTAACTCGACCATACAAGATATCAACTTCAACAATAACCAGATAAAGCAGAAAATGTTAGAAATATCTAATTTTATGAAGTCCAACTCTGTCAAAATCACAGTTGACTCTATCAAGGAAATTTTAAATCACCAACTGCTGTTATTTAATTTGATACTTGGAGTGTTTCAAGATATCGAGAACTCAATTACTTTTTGTAAAGCTGGAGTGCTCCATCCTAGCATCATTAATTCTCATCAATTGTTTAATGAACTTGGAAAATTGTCTACGAGATACCACAACAAATTCCTTTTTGAAGTGAAATATGACAACATGTTAGACATAGAAACTAGTATTAAGGTTGCTTGTGCTATTCAACATGATGAAATACTGTATTTTCTTAAGCTGCCTCTAGCAGACAATAAGGATTTTGAATTATATTTTCTTAGGCCTTTGCCCACTAGACAAAATGACAATTATGTAGCAATTTTTCCAACTGTCAACTATTTGTTAAGAGAAAAGGGATATAATGTAACTGTACCACTAACGTCTAACTGTCAACTGGATGAAATTTTCCAATGTCAAAGAAATCTTATTTCTAATCAAGAGGCGATTTGTGAGAAAGAAATTCTGATATCAGGAACAACCAGTAACTGTAAATACGTAACGGCCGAATTTAGCGATAATTGGATTGAACCAATACCCGAATCCCTTCAATACCTAGCTATATTCCCAAAGGGCGAAGAAATAAAAATTAAAAGCAACAAAGGAATCGAATCCCGACAGTTGAAAGGAATATTCCTGATTTCCGAAGGTGTAAAGGAAGATTATGATAGAAAATGATAGTGAAATTTTCTATCATAATCTTCCTTTACACCTTGAGAGCGAATCGGTCGGCCAACCAAATTTATTAACAGACCTAAATTTTAAAGTCAAAGACAATCAGATATCAGATGTAACAATTAACCTGAAAGACCTAAATTTTCAAACTGTTAAATTAAATCATGTTCAAAGAATAACTCCTATTGACTTGAAGCAATATTTCACCCCAAGTGTATGGACTATAATTTTATATGTTGTAGGGATTGTTTGTATATCTTACTTTATTTACTACTGTAACCATAAAATGAAAAGTGTAAAGGTTCGAACTGATACTGCAACCCCTACTAGCCACATAGCAACCCCGCCGAATTTTTCCATCCACCTTCCAGGTAGTGGAAAGATCTAAAGGGGGAGGAGATATGGTAACGTAAATCGCCAAGTTTACGGATATTAAATGCTGAAGCAAGCAGAGTTCCCCTCGGCCTCGCGAGCTCCGCCAAGGGCCGGCAGTCTCTCTCTCACGCTCGTCCAGTCCAGTTCGATCCTATTTTTCTGTGTAACGGTTGTTTGGAAAATAAATTTCTTAATTTAGGACTTTGGAAGTTTAACAAGTTTTTTAAAAAGCTTCTCCCAAAGTCCCGCGAGTTAAGTTATATATATATATATATTCTAAACCCATCTGCTTATATACCCCAGTTTGAAAGATGGAGCTGCGACAAATGGAAGTATCTTTTCCTATGAAAAACTACGACGATGTATCACATTCAGAAATTGGTGGGGATGAAAAAACCAGACGTAAGAATGGACCTCTCCTGCCAAATAATGTTCGTGCAATAATATGCGGACCTTCGGGGAAAGGAAAAACTAATTTTTTGCTCAACTTGATCCTCTCTGAAAACTCTTTGAAATTCGCTCGACTTGTCTTATGTTCAAAAAGTCAACAACAAGATAAATATTCATTTCTTCACTACGTTCTGGAGGGTGTACCTGAAATTCAATATATCAAGTGTTCGAACGTTGAAGAGTTTCCCCCTGATGAAGAGGAAGACCATGCTCTCGTAATTTTTGATGATTTGGACAACTCATTCAATGACATAATAAAAACTTATTTTACACGGGGACGACACTACAACGTTGATTCTTTCTTTCTTGTTCAATCCTATGCTTCGTGTATGAAACATTTTATCCGGGACAATGCAAATTTAATCGTAATATTTCCTCAGGATGGCCGGAATTTGAATTTAATATGGAGGGATCACGCCCACAATGATATGCCCTACCAAACATTCACAGAGATGTGTCGTCAAGTTTTTTCTAAGCCATTCAATTTTTTGTTGATCGATAAAAGTGTTGACATTGAATCAGGACGTTATAGGAGTGGAATGGATTCATTTTTCAAGTTTTCGTCAATACTTCACTAAACGTGTTATTTGTGTATAAATACTCCAAGAGCAGTTCATAATGACTCATTTGAAATGTCGGCAAGATTGAGCGAGGGCTCTCTAGGAGATAGCAGAGAGGAACGAGCTGGGAAAAAAGCTATGCTTTCTGATGAAATTCACACTGCTCGAGAAGCCTTGAAACGAAAATACAAAGAACTAAAACTGAGTCGTGAGATGGCTACACAATCGCTAAAACAACAATATCAGCCTATTACGGATAGTCTCAAAGATCTAATGACAGTTGTCACTCGAGCTGAAGGGGTCAATACAGATGCTGTAAAAAATGATGGAAGAAGTATACTCCCATCAGATAGCCTTGAACACCAGCAAGATGTGAGTAGTCTGCATTATATAAATGACGATGACACCGACTTCCATGAACTCCCTGAGACGGCGATTTATTCAACTATGGGGGAAGGAACGTCACAAGTACTAACACCTCCTCCTACCTCCCCAGCAAACTTTGCGATGTCAACGCCGCTTGGTCATCCCAAGAGCGTTACTAACACACCCAAATCAGATCTAATCCGAAGAATTAGTAGAAGCATAGATAGGTCGAAATCTTTACTGGTACACGGTGTTGACGATGGGATAGAAGAGGCTCGTTCTTTCGCAAATAAAACGCCTGAAGGTCAAGATATGGTACGGAGATTTGTCGATAGATGGCCCCGATATGCTGCGATTTATTTCAAATATCTAACAACAGGTTGTTGGGAAGGTGATGATGCGAAAGGAGGTTTGGATAAATATTATGGTCCAAAAGTTAATCGACAGGGTGTTTATCTCGGTCGGTCCAAAATGACTTTCGACGATGAATTTATATATATTGATGGATCACCATACAAGGCTACTCCTGGTTTATACGAATTGATATTTTTAAAAACACCTGTGCATTTCAACACTTCTGATTTTGATAAATATAGCGAAATTGTGAAGAAATCTAGCGTTGCTTTCCATGGATACGATCAATTCAGACCTATCAACTGTTTCGGGGGGATAAATATAAAACCTTGATTTCAAAAATTTACCCGCCGAAGAAAGGGAAGAATCTTCAACCCACACAGCATATAAAAGGATGCGGCCTCGAAAATTTATTTACACATTTTCAAAGCTTCCGTGAAGAGGAAACTCCCGAGTGGATTTTGGTTGAAGAAAACCCCAATCAATTGGTACATCATTTAGAGCTTTCTTTGGGTGCTGTTGATGCTGGAAACACACGTCTCCAGAGCCGTGCTAATAAAATAATTGATAGACTTGAAGATTTGGGTTACATCTATTGATATGCCGAGTGACAAATTTGGAGGGAGCCATAAGAGGGTTTTTGTTCATGAAAAGCCTACACGACCTTCGCAAGCGGTCGTGTAAAATATACGTCGATGAAATTGTGAGACACATGGAAGACAATTTGAACACGCGTTTGGAACGTGAGCTGAAAAAATTAAGCTTCGATCTTAGAACTCAGATCGCCGCCTCCACGAAGACCATTCAAAGTAAATTTTCCAAAACTATTGATAGATTGAAGGATGTTAATAAACTACAATAAAAACCTACGATGCGACTTCGGATCCTGTCAGTTGCCACTGAAACGTCGACGCGGGATAATCATTAGCAAAATGTCTTCTGCTATAATCGATTTAACTTTGCAATGTGACCGGGTCATCAAGGAGTTATCAATTATCGCGCACGACGGACCATCTGCATTCATCCTAAAACATTTCGTTTTTCTGCCTCCCACAACTCTCAACAAAGGAGGCACCTTCCAATCAAGATATTGTCGCATGAACATCCATGGCCTAGCGTGGGATGATGGAAATACCCCTTACAATAAAATACCGGAAATTATACAGGATGCTACCAAGGGTATCAAATTTCTTTACGCAAAAGGGTTGGAGAAATGCGTGATATTAAGAGAGTTTCTCCCTAATAACAGGATGATTCACGATTTGGGGCAATTCAATTGCCCCAAGTTAACTGCTCTACACGGTCCATCTTCATCGTTGGGGAGTCCTTGTTCTTCCCATGAAAAAGCTGGACAACCCTACTACTCTTCATGTTCAATGGTGAAACTTCAAGCGCTTTCGAACTGGTTTTCCTCAAACAAAATGCAAACTAATTTACTGGACACTGTACCACGTCTATTGACTTTCAAAGGAACAAAAATGAGCGTCGATCCTTCGATATTGGCAGAACGTGGATTTTATCGAAATCCATTTGCAAAGGACTCAATCTGTTGTGTATATTGCAATAAAATATGTAAGATTTATGACTATCACTTTCATGACTGTTTGGATCTTTTCGGTGAAAACAATTAAAATAAATAAAGTTCGTTTTTACTCACATTGTGTGGTTTTGTGATGAAATTCCTTCGCAACTGACCCAAAAAAGAATGCTGGTGGATTGACAGGAAAATCTGTAATTTTACAAAAATAATGTTAGGTAAAATTATTTCAGAGTATAAATCTATTTCATAATAATAATAATAAACGGCTTACCTGATGAATGGAAGTGGAGAGAGAGAATTGACGTTAGAACGCTGTGTTCTCCGACAGGAAATTTCTGTAATTTCAAAATAATAGGTTCAATACGTGCGGTACATGAAAATTGAGTATCTTGTAATATCGGACGATGCGCTTACCAGGATGAAATTTCAAAGGATAGATTTATTTTCGACTGTTGTAGGTAATACTTGACAGGAAAATCTGGAATCCCAAAAAAAAAAAAAAACAATAGGTGTTACTTGAGTAGGTAATAATAAAATGGATTGAAGATAGATTTCAAAGTGGATGGATGGCTTACCTGATGAAAATTTCAGGGAACAGCTGATGCGTAGACAATTGCTTGTATCGACTGCAACGGTTCACAATGAAATGAAATATGGAAAATGACGAGTCCGACTAGGTCCCACAGATTGCTGATGCAGCGTTTCATATTACACGTCTTTTTTTTCTCCCCTTCAACGCTAACCGAGGTATTCCTCGCGTTTTTCCATATTTCTATTTACTGAGAGCTCCTTGTTGATTCTGTTCCCCCAGTAATCTAGCTGCTTTTTTGGTATTACCTTCTCGAAATTTGGTATAATTCGGGGTATTAAGGGGTTCAAGCTATTCGTCACGTCCACTGACAGAGCTTTCTTTAGGGGGAGCAGAAGTATTTGAAAATTGGCGGGTAAGAAAAAAGTGGGAGATTAATTACCAGATGATGATTAAGATGGCATGAGAAGAAGAAGAAGAAGTGGGGTGCGGGAGGTATTTGAAAAATTACAGGTTGGTGGGGAGAACATTTGGAAATGGACGGGGAAAGCCTACAGCTGTTCATGGAGGGGGATATGACAGTTGGAAAAGGCGGGAAACAGCTGGTCTTATGTCATTATATGGAGGGGGCGAAGGGGGAGTATTTTGAAAATGAGAGGGAAAGCTATATGGAGGGAGAGAGGGGGAAATGACCGTTGGAAAAGGCGGGAAACAGCTGGTCTTATGTTATTAAAGGGTGGGGACGAAGGGGGAGTATTTTGAAAATGAGAGGGAAAGAAAGCCATATGATTTGTTGTATGGAGGGTGGGGGGGGAATGACCGTTGGAAAAGGCGGGAAACAGCTGGTCTTAAGTCATTAAAGGGAGGGGGCGAAGGGGGAGTATTTTGAAAATGAGAGGGAAAGCCATATGATAATTTTAAAAAGTGGCGGGGAGAATCGGGTGGATACTTGAAAAAATCCATGCTATAACTTATCAATGCTTCATCCATGCTATGACGTATGTAGGAAAGGAAGTATTTGAAAATGAGCGGTAAAATAATTCGAAAACTTGGCGGGAAATTACACAATTAGGTGATCCAACGTATGGATACTCTAATTTTGTAGCATCCATGACGATTTACACAATTAAGGTATCATTTGTATGGATACTACATGTATAGCTTTATAGTATCCATGAGTATGACGTAGGAGGCTGTGACGTAGGAGCCTGTGACGTCACATGACCTTGGGCGGGGCGGGGGGTGGTGATAACAGTGATAAGTGGAATCACCATTCCTTCCCTACTAATGTCTGATGATTTTCGCTTACAACCGATTCGTTGCTACGGAACTTTATCTTCGCCAGTTATCATCGTACAAAACTCGTTCACCACTCGTTGGATAGCTCTCGATTTACCTAACCATATTACGTTAACCACTGCGGAGTGCGTGGCCGACGAGCTGCGGTATGAGCGTGATTGATTAAATAATTGTTTACACACAGGTGATCATTCTCAATAATTTATAATATAAACTTATAATATATAATATATAATAATAATATAATATATAAACTTAAATATAAAATTATTGTCATAATTTATGATGAACCCTACAATTAAGTATAACAACTACGCTACTGGGGTAGGTGATGTAGCATTGTTCGAAGGTTCTTGAACATGTCCCAATGTGTTGAAGACTCGTATGCAAGCATTTAATTCTCGACTGTATCAACAACAGGATGGAGTTGACATTCTTTTGACATTTTCATGTCTTTGCTTTGGCACATAAACTGAAATGGGAAAAATTCGTTTCCTTGATTCACCCTTTCCCTCAGACCACGTCAGAACACAAGCGACAG
Source organism: Stenodema calcarata (assembly GCA_963920205.1). NCBI lineage: Eukaryota > Metazoa > Arthropoda > Insecta > Hemiptera > Miridae > Stenodema > Stenodema calcarata. The sequence continues at coordinate 85,534 of OY986057.1, read as the reverse complement.
GCGGGCCACTACGTCAGACGCACCTATGACGCACGAGCGTATGACGTCAGACGGCTGGCAGGAGGCCAACTAGTACGTCAGAGCCTATGACTCACGAGCGTATGACGTCAGAGGGCTGGCTGGCTAGGTGATCGGGTTTTAATAAGCCTCTGGAATTCCGCGCCTTCATTTTGCATTCATTTTACATCTTCACGTTGAAAAATCCTTCATCTTGTCGCTAATTTTATTGTGTTGTTTTTAGTTGAACCTGGTGGGTAATTATTCAGGGAGCCTCTTTGCGAGTTCAAATTTACCGTCCCCAAACTTTGCATCTAGTTACTACATTTATTCTAGTGAGACCACTTCGTTCGTCCATGATTTGATTCTTCCTTTACCTTTATTAGTTACCTTATATTACGATCAAATGTGTTACCTACCTACTTGAATTGTCAACCTAAGTGATTTCGTTGTTCTGTTGCTATTGATCTCAAAGTTTTCATAAATAAATATTTAAGTCGTTTGAAAATGGTGTCAGTATTTTTGTATTTTTCCTTTTCTTGAGTCGGTAAATAGAGATTTTCGACTTTCTGAAAGCGTAGGGATTTTTGTAGGGATTTTTCTTGAAGCTCGTAGGGATGTAGGGATTTTTTTAATACTATTGTAGGGATTTTGAGATATTTCATCTGGCAACACTGGATAGACCACATTGCAATATTCACCCGGTTTCTCATCTGTAAAATTGTTTAAATAATACCTATTTGTTTAAACAAATTAAATTTTGATGATGAGCTAGATACTTGAAATTTTAAATATTGGTCAGAAATGGCTGACATTTCAATATACACTCGGTTTGTATGACATGGTATGAGTATGGTAAGGTATATTATTGTATGTATGATTTAGTACAGTATGATAAGATAGAAAAGAAACTCGTATGGTATGGTATGGTGCCGATTTGCAACACAGTCTGGTATAGACAGAAGGGTGATCTGCACAAGGAAGATAATAAACCGTTGTGTCAAGAATTTGCAGAGTTTTTTATTTCATATTTAGATAGAGTTTGTTCCGTTTTATTCGATTTTCTGAATCTACGTATCTTGAAACGTAAACCAACAAATTTTGAGGGGGGGTTAAAAATTTTTTTTCTTTGGGCGATTCCAATGGTTCATTATCGAAGGTAATAAACCAAAATCCGTCCTTCACCCGTACGCCGTACGCCGCGCCGTCCGCCGTCCGTGCCACTTTGCCCAGTTAGCGTTGAGCTAAAATTACAAAATTTGGTTTCTGGGTTTGGACCAGCCCCACAATGATCCTCGAAACTTTTCATAACCCTAGGTCAAGGGGAAGGGGTTCAAAACGAAATTTAAAATTTCGACAATGTCATATCTCTAAAAATTCTCATGAAACGGTGTAATTTTTAGTTCACTTTTGAATGACCTGAAAAATTACGAATCTTTTAAGACCAATTGGATTTTTTTGCGACCAGCCGTTCGTTCACAGTGACCGCGCAAAGGTTTAGGAAAAACACTAAACTTTCGCGTCGAAAACGGCCGTTATGTGACCCAACCCCCAGACGCCCAGAATAAAACTACCTTTTTTCATCTTCCCGGTAAACTACAGTCTAGAAATTTTAACCGTGAGTCGGGGATAGACCACATTGCAATATTCACTCGGTTTCTCATCTGTAAAATTGTTTAAATAATACCTTTTTGTAATAATACAAATTAAATTTTGATGATGAGCTATTGACTTGAAATTTTAAAAATAGGTCAGAAATGGATCACAATGCAATATTCACTCGGTTTCTTGTCTGTAAAATTGTTTAAATAATACCTATTTGTTTAAACAAATTAAATTTTGATGATGAGCTAGATACTTGAAATTTTAAATATAGGTCAGAAATGGATGACATTTCAATATTCACTCGGTTTGTATGACATGGTATGAGTATGGTAAGGTATATTATTGTATGTATGATTTAGTACAGTATGGTAAGATAGAAAAGAAATTCGTATGGTATGGTATGAGTACGGTGAGAATATGGTATGGTGCCGATTTTCAACATAGTCTGGTATAGACAGAAGGGTGATCTGCACAAGGAAGATAATAAACCGTTGTGTCAAGAATTTGCAGAGTTTTTTATTTGTTTATGCCCATTACTGAATGAATGACTCTATGAAATCTAGAGTATTACCTAGTAATGTATTCTCGTGATTGTGGCTGTCTAGTCCTGCTACTTTGATGTTAATTTTTATTTTCATGTTCATAATTCATGTTAATTTCTTGACAAATTATTTTAACATGCCTTTTGTTAGGGCAGTGTTTGTATAACTTAAGTTAATGTTTATTTTTATTCAATGTTCCTGCTTCTAGTTAATTTCTTGTGAAATATTTTGGTTTATTATCTTCGATAATGAACCATTGGAATCGCCCAAAGAAAAAAAAATTTTAACCCCCCCTCAAAATTTGTTGGTTTACGTTTCAAGATACGTAGATTCAGAAAATCGAATTAAAAAAAATCCGTCCGTCCGCCGTACGCCGTCCGCCGTACGCCGTCCGCCGTCCGCCGTCCGCCGTCCGAGGCACTTTGCCCAGTTAGCGTTGAGTTAAAATTACGAAATTTGGTTTCTGGGTTTGGACCAGCCCCACAATGATCCACGAAACTTTTCATAACCCTAGGTCAAGGGGAAGGGGTTCAAAACGAATTTAGAAATTTTGAAAATTCCATATCTCGAAAAATTCCCATCAAACGGTATGTTTTTTATTTCATATTTAGATAGAGTTTGTTCCGTAGATTTTTTTAAGACCATCCGCAGCTTTGTACGACCAGCCGTTCGTTCACAATGACGGCTCAAAGATTGTGCCTCACAACCCGATCGTGAATCAAACTGTTGAAATACAGGTCCATTTTCATACTAACAAGCTCTTTGGAACATCATATGGCTTAAGTGATGTCGAGTTTGTTGTTCTGAGGTGCGTTTCGTGCTACGGAAATGAAGGTAATTTCGAATGTTTGTTGGTAGGTACTTCTTTTATAGAAAAATTATTACCGACGTAGTATTAAAAACCCCAGAATTATATCGTATTAATTAATCATAATTAATAATAATTATTATTAATAATAAATACGAATTATGAATACCTAACAATAAATTATAATAATTTTCAGTAGGTACTTGATAAAATTGTTAATAATTAGTGATAATTGATAATAATAATTAATCTAACATTTAGGATCTAGACATTTAGACCTAGTGATCTAGACAGAAGGGTGATCTGTACAAAGAAGATAATGAACCGTTGTGTCAAGAATTTGCAGAGTTTTTTACATGCCTCTTGAAAGGCAGTGTGTTTGTATAACTGACTTGTTATACTTGAATGTTTCTCTTTACTTCTAAAGTTTAACATATCTTCTTACTTATGTTCCTTTTTGGTTTATTATCTTCGATAATGAACCATTGGAATCGCCCAAAGAAAAAAAAATTTTAACCCCCCCTCAAAATTTGTTGGTTTACGTTTCAAGATACGTAGATTCAGAAAATCGAATAAAAAAAAATCCGTCCGTCCGCCGTACGCCGTCCGCCGTACGCCGTCCGCCGTCCGCCGTCCGAGGCACTTTGCCCAGTTAGCGTTGAGTTAAAATTACGAAATTTGGTTTCTGGGTTTGGACCAGCCCCACAATGATCCACGAAACTTTTCATAACCCTAGGTCAAGGGGAAGGGGTTCAAAACGAATTTAGAAATTTTGAAAATTCCATATCTCGAAAAATTCCCATCAAACGGTATGTTTTTTATTTCATATTTAGATAGAGTTTGTTCCGTAGATTTTTTTAAGACCATCCGCAGCTTTGTACGACCAGCCGTTCGTTCACAATGACGGCTCAAAGATTGTGCCTCACAACCCGATCGTGAATCAAACTGTTGAAATACAGGTCCATTTTCATACTAACAAGCTCTTTGGAACATCATATGGCTTAAGTGATGTCGAGTTTGTTGTTCTGAGGTGCGTTTCGTGCTACGGAAATGAAGGTAATTTCGAATGTTTGTTGGTAGGTACTTCTTTTATAGAAAAATTATTACCGACGTAGTATTAAAAACCCCAGAATTATATCGTATTAATTAATCATAATTAATAATAATTATTATTAATAATAAATACGAATTATTAATACCTAACAATAAATTATAATAATTTTCAGTAGGTACTTGATAAAATTGTTAATAATTAGTGATAATTGATAATAATAATTAATCTAACATTTAGGATCTAGACATTTAGACCTAGTGATCTAGACAGAAGGGTGATCTGTACAAAGAAGATAATGAACCGTTGTGTCAAGAATTTGCAGAGTTTTTACTTTTATAGTATGACTTTGTTACTCGTCGTGTGAAATACAGAACTTTCTCGTGAGATAAACTGTGTAAAACATTTCATCAAACTCTGACCATAACTTCATATACCAACTTTTGCTTGGGCCAGTATAGACAAGGAATCAAAATTAGTTCAGAAAGATCTGAAACGTAAAAACTCTGCAAATTCTTGACACAACGGTTCATTATCTTCTTTGTACAGATCACCCTTCTGTCTAGATCACTAGGTCTAAATGTCTAGATCCTAAATGTTAGATTAATTATTATTATCAATTATCACTAATTATTAACAATTTTATCAAGTACCATTGAAAATTATTATAATTTATTGTTAGGTATAAATGATTCGTATTTATTATTAATTATGATTAATTAATACGATATAATTATGGGGGTTTTAATACTACGTCGGTAATAATTTTTCTATAAAAGAAGTACCTACCAACAAACATTCGAAATTACCTTCATTTCCGTAGCACGAAACGCACCTCAGAACAACAAACTCGACATCACTTAAGCCATATGATGTTCCAAAGAGCTTGTTAGTATGAAAATGGACCTGTATTTCAACAGTTTGATTCACGATCGTGTTGTGAGGCACAATCTTTGAGCCGTCATTGTGAACGAACGGCTGGTCGTACAAAGCTGCGGATGGTCTTAAAAAATTCTACGGAACAAACTCTATCTAAATATGAAATAAAAAACATACCGTTTGATGGGAATTTCTTGAGATATGGAATTTTCAACATTTCAAAATTCGTTTTGAACCCCTTCCCCTTGACCTAGGGTTATGAAAAGTTTCGTGGATCATTGTGGGGCTGGTCCAAACCCAGAAACCAAATTTCGTAATTTTAACTCAACGCTAACTGGGCAAAGTGGCGCGGACGGCGGACGGATTTTTTTTTTATTCGATTTTCTGAATCTACGTATCTTGAAACGTAAACCAACAAATTTTGAGGGGGGGTTAAAAATTTTTTTTCTTTGGGCGATTCCAATGGTTCATTATCGAAGATAATAAACCAAAAGCAAGTTTTGATTTTCGAGGATTACTAATCTACTGTAAAAACTTGAGAAAAATATAAAAACAATAGGTAGGTATGGATAGGTGGTTCCTCATTAAATTCATCATTATTGTTTAAAGCAGTAAAACGAGTTTGGGAGAGTAAAATAATGCTTTGTTGAATTTTAATTAAAAATTCGGATAATGAGAAATTCATATATATGTAGAAGACATGATAGATAACACAGCAATACTCTTGACACAGTTCCTTTATTCGGGAGACACTTGAGACACAGTCGAACACAGATGGACGCGTGAGCACACTTCTCCTGGGCGTTACTACTCCCGTAATGGCGTATCACCACGAAGCTCCCTTTCAGTTGACAACCGCACCCGCCTGGAGCGCTGCATGCCATCGTGGTGCATCACGGGAAATAGCCTGTCCAATCCGAGCGGCTCGATCCAGCCATGGGCGCCTTTTTGATTATTTGAAATAGGTAGGTAGTAATATTCAGGCAACGAAACGGCCTTCCTGATGAAAAGGGCGCCTCGACCTTCACCTAGGGCAAGAAAAAAAACGGGTCTGCGAGTAGTATCTGAAAACAACCACTCGTCCAATCCTGACAAAAATAGAGGTTCGACAAGGTTACCATAAACCAGTAACATGAAACGAAAATTGCACATACCTAATATGGGAAGCAATGGCACAGAGCAAAATACGAGTAACCAAATGGTAATTAATCTCAAGTTCAGGACTAGGTATTAAATCGTTTGTATAACAAAAAGGTATACAACAGGTTACACAATGTCATGCTGTGAGTACAGAACACACTGTACAACGAAGGAATCATCTGATCTACTGTTAGCTTGTGGAATCATAGACTGATAGCCTGTGGAGTCATAGACTGATACCCCACTTGAGTGACGCACCATGTTGTAACATGTACCATAGCGCCATGAATTTTACCTTCATTGCTCTGTATTTTACCTTCATTGCCAACCCGGCTCAGGCAAACAAGCTGGCACTGGAGGTGCAGAACAAATGATGCCATCACACTATCATTACCCTAGTGGACGCATCCAACTGGGTTCAAGCTGATGCTCATTACCCTATCATTACCCTAGTGGACGCATCCAACTGGGTTGAAGCCAATGATCATTACCCTATCATTACCCTAGTGGACGCATCCAACTGGGTTCAAGCTGATGATCATCTTGAATTTGTGGAACCCGCAGGTTTATTAAAACTCCTCAACGGGACTTGTTTTCCTATCATTACTGGCAAGTGACGCATCCTTCCAGTTCAAGTCAACAACCCATTAAGAACCGACTACTCTCTGAATTAAGCACATCCTGCAATGTGGCACACCTGAGCAGCAAAAATAGAAGCATCAGAATCCAGTATAGGCGTCCCCATACTCATTCTTCGCCTTACTTCCGATGGAGTGCAATGGCCAGTGACACAGTACACGAACATGTGCCTCAAACGAGAGCTCGTCAAATAAATGCCACGGACTTTTCAATATTACCGGCCCTCAGGCCAACATAGGTTACTTAGCAACCGAATTCCATTTCCAATGGAGGGTACACCTTTAGGCCTCTTATCATAGTAGGTCTGTGATTTGAACCACATATCATTATCAAGTTCTGCTGAGTAATACAGCTGATCAACAATAATTTGTCAGGTACGTATCCCAAAAACATGAAAATACGATATTGATCTCAACTATGTGTCCCAATACTGTACCGTATTGACTATGATGAAAATCAACAAGTTGTTATTGGTGTAACCAAACATATCAGCGATTTCGTCCTGCGACGGACAGTAGGATTGGTAAGCAACGAGACAGAAAGAAAAAAATAGTAAAACTTACTCATACAAACCCAAGTAGTTCAGCATGCCCAGTATCAAAGTTTGACCATAGTTATCGTGAACTATAATTAGTATTCAGTTTCCATATCACATATTCCTTCCGTGATAGAATTTCTTATAATGTTCCAAAACATGATTGACTGGGTGCAAACTCTGAACTAAAGCTGAAAGAATAAGTAATGGTTAGGATCATAACATCCTACTTTAGCTCTGGCCATGCTCCCAAAACACGATTTACCACATTTTACCTTACTTAGGGTCTTAATAACCTTGTGGGTAGTCGTGAACCTCCTTTGCTTGGACCGCAAGGAATTTCAGGAATGACCAAAATAAATTAAAAGGGACACAATTCAATTTTAAAACGTTAGAAAAACATAATAGAAAACTGTAAAAGTGTGTTTTACCGAACAGTCAAATAGAATTGAACAGCACATACAAACATCAGATTATTTTCACTTTCCATGTTAGTAAGAGTTACCTAGTGCTTGGTATCGCCAGGAGAACCTGTAATGATTAAAGACCAAGTTACATTTCAGAACACAAGTTTCATTTGGTTCGACAAAGGTTCGGGGTCAACATAGGTATAGTGAAGACTCTTAGTGAGAACGCATTCTCAGCCCAAGGCACAGTGAAATAAAATTAACAAACTTCAATTTTGTTCTAGCAAAACTGAGCGCTCTCCTTCAGATTCAGGGCCTGAATCGTTCAGTTCTGGAAATAAATCAGAATCAGGTACCTTGCGAACGCGATCATGTGCATATTTGTACACTCTGTTACCGGTGAGAGATTTGACATGGTATCTATCACCATCAAGAACTTCTTGAATCTTAAAGACACCTCGAAGTTTAGGGTCAAGTTTGGTTTGATTCTTTGGTTCGTTCTGCAACAACACCAAATCACCTGGCGAAAGTAACTTAACCTTAGCCTTAGTTTTATCAAATCTGGTTTTATCATAGGCAGCAGCCTTAATAATGTTTCGTGCAGATGCCTCACGTACAAGATCAATATCAACATCGGAGTTACAAAGGAACTCCTCTCTGGGTGTTACCATACCTAAGGGTTTTGAAACTTTACCTAGCATCATTTCTAGAGGAGAGGATCTAGTGATCCTGTTCACAGTTGAATTCATAGCTAACTGAATATCCTGTAAAGCATCCTGGCAGTTAACATATTCTGTAACACTGACATAATTCGCTCACATTGCCCGTTGGCTCTCGCTGAACCAGTAGCAATGAGATGTAAATCAATTTGAAACCTGTTACAAAAAATTTGAAAATCCTTACTTGAAAATCACTTACCTTGATCAGCTAAAGAAATAGCTGAACGAATTAATAGCACTGACTGAATCGAATTTAAAAGTATGGCAGAGCAGTACAAATTTTGTGAAGGAGACGATAAGAACGATGCAATACTCCTTAGAGTCATTTTTACCACTCAACTTTCCACTTACGAGTATATCCATGTGGATAGTATGCCACGGTATGGGTACTTTTGGAATTGGGTGTAAGGCTATTGCTTTCTTTCCAGATGGAGTTTTAGCTACTTTTACAAGTCAAACAGTTGTCTGTAAATTTGCGTACGAATTTAGCCATATTACGAAACCAATAATAATCTGAAATCTTTTCAAGGGTTTTTTTGACATTTTCATGTCTTTCATATGGCACATAACAAAAAAATCGTCACGAAAATCGTCACGAAAATTGTCCCAAGTCGCCACAATGATGATTATGACCATCAGAAGTGAAGTTGGAATTAGGTAGGTACTTTACAGTTTGTTATGTCTTTGCTATGGCACACAAACAAAAAAATCGTCACGAAATTTGCTCACGAAAATTGTCCCAAGTCGCCACAATGATGATTATGACCATCAGAAGTGAAGTTGATCATTCTCAATAATTTATATTGACAAAATTATGACCATCAGAAGTGAAGTTGTTCGTTATTGGAATTAGGTAGGTACTTTACAGTTTGATATTACTTCCCAGTTTCGGCCCTGATCATCCTAGAAAGCTGATACTCGGTATAAAAACTCTTGAGGGAACTCTAAATTCGAATTATGATATGCGCATGACTTGATACGAAGTTTGTTTGCACACAACATGAAAATGTCTCAATGTGTTGCAGACTCGTATGCAAGCGTTTACTTTGGCGTTTTAATGATTTTCACGTACAACCGAGCCGTTTCTAGGGAATTTTTGTGTTTTACGTGTTTTACGGAGTATTTGAGTCGACAATTGCTCTTCTTGAAGGTCCATTCGAATTCAAATGAACACCTCGATTCGATATGAAGTCTATTTTTGAGTTCGAATGGACCTTCAAGAAGAGCAATTGTCGACTCAAATACATCATGAAAACGAAAAAAAGTTGACTTCATATCGACTCGAGGTGTTAATGTGAGTTCGAATGGACCTTCAAGAAGAGCAATTGTCGACTCAAATACATCGTGAAAACGAAAAAAAGTTGACTTCATATCGACTCGAGGTGTTTATTTGAGTTCGAATGGACCTTCAAGAAGAGCAATTGTCGACTCAAATACATCGTGAAAACGAAAAAAAGTTGACTTCATATCGACTCGAGGTGTTTATTTGAGTTCGAATGGACCTTCAAGAAGAGCAATTGTCGACTCAAATACATCGTGAAAACGAAAAAAATTTGACTTCATATCGACTCGAGGTGTTTATTTGAGTTCGAATGGACCTTCAAGAAGAGCAATTGTCGACTCAAATACATCGTGAAAACGAAAAAAAGTTGACTTCATATCGACTCGAGGTGTTTATTTGAGTTCGAATGGACCTTCAAGAAGAGCAATTGTCGACTCAAATTCATCGTGAAAACGAAAAAAAGTTGACTTCATATCGACTCGAGGTGTTAATTTGAGTTCGAATGGACCTTCAAGAAGAGCAATTGTCGACTCAAATACATCGTGAAAACGAAAAAAAGTTGACTTCATATCGACTCGAGGTGTTTATTTGAGTTTATTTGAGCATAATTATTTGTTTATTTGAGCAAAGTTTTATTTGTTTATTTGAGCATAATTGCCTTACCTAACTTGCCGAAGTTTCGAAGAAACTTACCACTATCGTACCGCAGCTAACGATCGTCAAATTATTACACAACTTCTTCACTAGAGGAATAATTTCAAGGAAATTAGAAAAAAAATAATTACCTGGTAGCCAGGACAGATAGGTGAAGGAGAGTGAAGAATAAAACCACCTTCGCTTGACACTGACTTCAAACTGACTGAGGAGCTACCCCACGTGGATTGCATCAAAACAGAGGTTAAGGTATTTAGGCGGGAATGCCACAGTATTGCCACTTCAGCTGATTTCACTCTAAAAGGCTAATTCAGGACAATGGCGATCAGTTTCAAAATAGGTGAAGGAGTGTGAACCAACCTATGGGACATAGCTATAAGTCTACATATCTCTTCAGATATTACTGATCCCCCCAAAAAACACTCCGTGTAAAAATCACCCCGCCTCGCAAATATCATTCTTCAGAGGCCGGAAAAAGTTATGATATCAACTTTCCCCGCCCGCCCTTCACCACTTCACAAGCACCGTACCCCTTTCGAAATCTCCCCTTGGCGCTATTGCGAGACGTTTTTATTACTTCCACAAGCAACTAATACTTGATGGTGGTTAACGTTTTATACAAGTATTAGTTGCTTGTGGAAGTAATAAAAACGTCTCGCAATAGCGCCAAGGGGAGATTTCGAAAGGGGTACGGTGCTTGTGAAGTGGTTAAGCTTTTCATTATACTTAGCTCCTTAATGAGGAAAAGGGCGGGCGGGGAAAGTGGATATCATAACTTTTTCATATCCAAGGTGCATTAGAGAATCATGGACGTTGTGAACAACTGCGTATTTGTATGCATGTGGTACAATTGGTACACAACGGACACGGTAACCTCTTTGAATATTTCTGCAGAGGACACCTGACCTTATTTCATAGGTTTTAAGAATATCGTCAGAGTTGTTTACTTTTTACCTTCTCCAACAATTCTCTAATTTCTCTGTTGCTGGCTGAGTAATATCCAGTCGTCTGATAGCGTAGTTAAATTTACAATCATGTCACTACGAACAAGGGATGTGGGGCGTTGTGATTTACCCTCGAGATGTTGAGTCTGAACCTGGTAGGTTTTGTTCAACGCTGAAGAACAGCAGGACTCAGGATTACTAGTATCATCTACTAAATTGATAGAATCAATGGGTTCATTAGATGAAATAGATTCTTCGTTATTGCCAATTAATTCGGCAATAGCGACTTGATTGGTATTGCTCGAAATTGGATGTCTGAAAAGGTAGTCAGCATGTTGAAGCTGATTGGCTGGGCGATATATTATTTTAAAATCAAAGGACTGCAAAAAAACTCCACCATCTGTGGATTCGGGGATTTAAATTCTGTTTCAGGTATGTTTCCTTCAACGAATGACAATCAGTAGCTACAGTGAAGTTGATGTTTTGAAGCAATGTTCTAAAATGATAAATTGATTTAACGACTGCCATAGTTTCCAACTCATAGCTGTGATAGCGAGATTCAGTCGGAGTGGTGCGTTGACTGTAATAGGCAATAGCACGAGGTTTCTTATCGATTATGTGTAACAAAACTCCAGCATAACCTAGTGAACAGGCGTCGCAATGGAGTTCCACAGGAAATTCGGGATTGAAAATGGTCAAAACTGGTTCAGTTGTCAAATGAGATATTAGCCTTTTTTAGCATCCTCATGATCAGGCAGCCAGATTAAATTAGTCGTTGAGCCCAACAGTCTGTACAAAGAGGCCGCAATTTACAGAAAACTGTGGAATGAATTGGCGAAAGTAGGATGCTAGCCCTAAAAATCGACGAAGTGACGATACAGTTGATGGTGGTGCTAGTGAAATTAGAGCATCAATTTTCCTTGTGTTAGGGCGAACTTCCCCATCACAAACATCATATCCAAGATATTGTACCTTCCTAACAACAAATTCGCATTTTGATGGATTCAGTGAAAATCCAGCATTTGTCAGTACTTCCAATACATGATCCAATCTCTCTAGAGCTTCAGGGACAGTTGAAGCTTTAACACAAATGTCGTCCATGAATACAAGGACATAATCGTGGGTTAGTGGTCCCAGTGCATTCATGACAGCCCTAGTGAACACCGAAGGACAATTTCGCAAGCCAAAGGGCATCTTTAGAAATTCCATTTGGCGTTCGGGTGTCACAAAAGAGGTATACTCGACAGAATCTGGATGTACCGCAATATTGTAAAACCCGCTAGCCATATCGAGTAAGCTATAATATTTTGCTCCTGCAAGTCTATTAATCTGGTCCTGAATTAATGGAAAAGGCTGGTGCTCAGCGATCGTATTGGAATTTAAAAGTCTACAATCGACCGTCATCCTAATATTGCCATTCTTCTTAGGGACTAAGAGGATAGGACTTGCATATGGGGAGCTACTGGGTCGCACTATGCCTGCCTTTTCTAACTCAGCTATATGCTCACGAACAAAGCGTTTTTGAATTTCAGACAATGGATATGGACGGCGGTTAACTATTTTGCTAGGATCTTTCAGTCTGATTTGTAATTGCACAGTTTTTACGGTCGTGCGCGGAAAGCCCTCCGTAACGAAATCTCGGTATTTTGATAAAATAGTTAACAGATCTGATTTTAACTCTGGATCAATGTCTGTGCGAATATTATTAAAAACGTATGAATTTATGGTCCCTATTTGACAAGAAGAACTTGGGTCCTTATTGATTTCAATTAATTTATGGGATTGCTCGTCAACATTTGATTTGGAGTTCTCATTATTTTTCTGGAGAAGTTTAATTTTATTTTCAAGTGACTTAGAAAGTTGCAAGTCAGTCGGCAAGAATGTGCACGAATCAGAAGTTAAAATTACTTTCAACCTTAACGCCAATATTTCCTTACCTATAATCATATCAAAGGGAATCATATTATTGGGTACAACATGGAAACAAACATTCAATTCTAGGTCCTTAATGAAGACTTCAGAGATGAGTTGATAGTTACTTGAGATGCACCAATTCCTTTGATTATGACAGGAATTTCAAAAAAATAGGATCGTATTTGGAGAGGCATGATAAAACAATACCAATGGAAATTTGCTCAATGGATTTATCCTTGAGTTGGGCCATCAGAGTGTTGAGCATTTTTGTAGCAAAAGGCACAAGATTTTCATTTTCCCTTGGGGTCTTATCCAATTGTGAGTAAATTACTGAAGCAATAGTGTCTGTGATGTCGAATTGGGCAAGAAAAAGCGATTGAAAATCATCCCATGTCATGGAAGGGAAGGCGATTTGTGACAACCAACGCGAAGCCGAACCCTTCAGGAATTTGCCAAGAATTAAAATTAAATCACTGCCAGAACATGGATGATCAGTAAGGCACATAGAAACGGTAGAGACCCATGACCTTGGATCTGCGCCTTCAGATTCGGGGTTAAACTCGGGTAGAGTAATATTATGAACCTTGGGTTGGATTTGTGGCAATTTAGAGACCAATTTGTCTAGAAACGCTTGGAGTTGATGCCCTTGACCTTTCAAAATGTCTTCAATGATTCGAGTCGAATCCGAATTTTCTTGGATTTGTGGCCGATCACTTGTGGGAGAGGGGACTTCAGAGCGAGTGTAGTACGAATAATCTGAATATCGAGATGAAGGTGTCTTTGAATTGTCGAGAGGATTAAAATAGTGTGACTCACCATATGTTTGGCGAACTTCACGTGAGGTTGGGTGGCCAGATACATCTTGTTTATTGTACAATACCTTGGATGTAGAAGTGTCAGGAATTTCAGTATTAGTATATTGGCAGCCCTGTCCTATCTGTGTGCATATTAGCGAGCTAGTAAGCCTTATCAAGTACCGTCGTTCATACAAATGTATATCGTTTAATCCCAGTTTAAATTTATATTAAGACCATTGTTAGTTCGTCAAGTCGTGTACGTTTTGGCTCATTAATTGGTCTAACCGTGTCGTTGTTTAATAAAGTCTCTTATCGTGCAGTTGGTTTGTGTTTGAAAGGACGTATCGCCCCGACCCCGTCCCTTTTGGACTCGTTGAATTCTAGTCAACTGGCATCCCTCGTGGGGATTTGATCGTCGTTTGAATCCCGTAAGTAAACACAGACTGAAAATGCAAGATTCACATGTTTTACTTATTAGACTGCGCGCGGAAAGATCGCAGCTGAGACGTCTGTTTTCAGTGGCTTCGAAGAAAGTCGGACTGACGTTGGAATGCACACCCATTAATCTCGATCTCCTGAATATAGAATTTGCCAAACTAGCTGATAAAGCAGAACGTATGTTCGCGGTAGATGAGAAAATAAAAGAAGTATTTCTCAGTGATGACAAGCTGTTGGCAGATGAGGCTGAGTTTGAGAAAGAGTGTATGGGAGTGGAAGAGTATAGAGATGAGTGGATTAGTATGACTACGAGACGAAGTATTGTAGCGGATAAATTGACAAATCCCGAACGTGATCATACAGTTTTATCCGACAATAGTAATAGTAAGTCAGATAAGGTGAAGTATAAACTTCCCAAGTTGGATGTCATGACGTTTGACATTAAACCAAGTACATGGATCGCCTTTTGGGCATCATTTAAGAAGATCCATGAGTCACAAGACTTGGATTCCGAAGACAAGTTTCAACTTCTGATTCGTATGGCTAAGGGAGGTACCCCTGCACGCCAGTTACTTGACACTTACCTCCCTTCGGAAGCAAATTACGAAAAAGCCATCTCACAGTTAAAATCACGTTTTGGTCGAGATGAGCTCATTATTGATTTATATGTTCGTGAGCTATTGGGGTTAGTGATTGGACAAGCTAGAGGTGGTGGAATTTCCACGAATTTACGACAGTTGTTTGATACCTTGGAAGCAAGATTGATGGGTCTAGAAAGTTTAGGAGTAACTGCAGAGCGTTTTGCATGTTTACTGCTACCGCTAGTAGAATCCACATTGCCTGAGCCTGTTCTAATACAGTGGGAACGTTCTAGGTCATCGAAAAATTCTGATTCGTCGCTACTTAATGCCAGCAATCAAATGGAGGAATTCCGAAGTTTTTTGAGAAGTGAAGTGGCTAGTAGTGAGCGTGTTGAACAAGCGAGGGGTGGTTTTTTCCAGAACCATTCTTCTATGCAAAGCAAACCAGCTAACCCACCTTACAGGAAACCCATTCAATCGCAGAAAATCGCCACTGCCACTGATCTAGTTAGCTTGGAACAAAACGAGGATCGTTTTTCTAAGAAATGCGTTTTCTGTTCACAGGAACATCAGAGTGAATTCTGCTCTAGAGCACGTAGTATGGATAATGATACCAAAATAGACATCCTAAAGAAAAATAAGCTGTGTTTCAGATGTCTCAGACGTTTTCATGGCACTCGTCGTTGCAAAGTGACTGTTCATTGTTTAGTGTGTTCCAAGGGCCACAGTACTGCCATGTGTCGTTCAACAGTAAAGATTGATGACGTCCCTGTGAAGAATGATCCTGTGCCTGGAGTGGAGAACAGTCTTAGTAGTGTCAGTACCCAGCGGTCTCCGGTTCTTATGCAAACTTTACGAGTGAAGGTACACTCACAAAAAGGACCTACCATTGCAAGATTGTTGATTGATACAGGATCACAGAGGAGTTACGTCACACAACGGTTGGCAGCAGAAATCGAGGGCTCTCCTATCAGAGAAGAAAAAATTGTCCATGCTCTCTTTGGTGGAAGTTCCACAGGTGTAGTTACACATCAATGTTACAAGGTCCATGTACAAGGTCTACTTGGAGGGTCTACCTACAATTTTGTTGCTTTGGACTCACGAGAGATCTGCCATTCCGTGCCAGCACTTCCCAATGGACCTTGGATGGATGAGCTGCATAAAAAGAAAATTCAAGTGATGGATACGTCAGAAGGTCCTATTGACATACTAGTTGGCAGCGACATAGCGGGTAAATTATTTACTGGTCGAAAAGAAGTCCTCAGCTGTGGGCTCGTTGCACTGGAAACTTGTTTAGGGTGGACAATTATGGGTAGGTTGAAATCTAAGGTATCCAACATGATGTTAAATGTGAACACCCTATGCACAGTTGATATATCTCCCTCAGACCTTTGGAAATTGGACGTAATTGGTATTAAAGATCCTGCTGATATTAGTACAGAAGAAGAGGCAAGAACAGCTGCTAAACAACACTTCTTGAGCACAGTGAAGAAGCTTGAAGATGGGCGCTATGAGGTATGTCTACCTTGGCTTAAGGTTCACCCCCCTTTGCCGACAGGATTTCAACAGGCTGCCAGCCGTCTTCAAACAAATATTTTTAAGCTTCGATAGAAGAAGTTCCCTTTCAGAAGTGGAATGAAGGGCATTACTTACCACATCGTGCAGTGGTGAAGGAAGGCAGCACCACTCGCATTCGCCCTGTTTTTGACGCTTCGGCACATGAAAAGGGAAAGCCCAACCTTAATCAATGTCTGGAGAAGGGTGATAATTTGATTGAAAAGATCCCTTCGATTTTATTGCGTTTCAGGCTCAGAAAGATTGGTGTTGTTGCTGACATCAAGCGAGCATTTTTACAGATATCTGTCAGTGAGTCTGATCGAGATTGTCTCAGATTTCTATGGATTGACAAGGATGGAAATATGAAGATCTTCCGACATAAAAGAGTTGTTTTTGGAGTAACAAGTAGTCCTTATTTACTTGGTGCTGTGATTGAGCATCACCTGGCTAAATGTATCCAAAATATTCCAGCTGGAGATCAGATTTGTCAGATTGAAACCATCAACCATTTGAAGAAGAGTTTGTACGTGGACAACTGTGTGACGTCACTGGACAACCTAGAAGAAACAGAGGCCTTTATGATAAAAGCTAGGTCAGTCTTTCTCGAAGCCTGTTTTGACCTTCGAGGGTGGGAGTGGACTGATGAGCGTCTTATTCACAGCACAATTACGCCTGTTTTGGGTCTGCTGTGGGATCGCAAATGTGACACTTTAAAGATTCATTCCCCTAATTTTAGCACATCTGAAGGCGAAGTGACAAGGCGTGTGGTGCTTTCTGCTTCACAGAAGATTTTCGATCCGCTAGGTGTGTGCTGCCCAACAAGCCTAATTCCTAGGCGTATAATGCAGGAAAGTTGGAAAAATGGAGGCACCTGGGACTCACCACTCTCTGAGAAGGCCAAGAAAATGTTCCTTCAGTGGAGTTCGGGAATTGCAGCTCTAAATAACCTGGAAATGGAACGGTGGGTGAAAGTGTGTGAGGGACAGAGTGACATAACACTACACACGTTTTGCGACGCGAGTCAGCATGCCTATGCTGCTGTGTGTTTTTTGAGAGTCGTAATAGACGGCCACGTTCTTGTAACTTTTGTGATGGCCAAAACTCGTGTATCCCCTATTAACTAGCTAACAGTTCCCCGACTTGAGCTTCTGGCTGCTACAATTGGATCTAGACTAGCTTCAAGTATTTTGGAAGAGTTGGGGCCAATAAAGTGCTATTTTTGGACTGATTCAACCACGGTATTGAGTTGGATACGCCGGAGTGAGCCATGGGGTGTGTTCGTTTTTAACCGAGTGCAAGAAATTCGATCATTAACTCAAGTTGAAGAATGGCATCACGTCCCAGGCACTATGAATCCGGCCGATTTGGCAAGCAGGGGGTGTAATCCGGGTGAACTCCTCAAATCCAGATGGTGGGAGGGGCCCAAATGGATGAGAGGTCCCCCAAGTGAGTGGCCATCTATAGAGTTACCCCCCAACGAAACTGAAGTAGCACAGGAAAGGAGGAAAAGCCCCGGACGGTTGTAGGGCTATCCTGGCTGACGTCGGCTCGGAGGAGAGGGAGAAGATTACCGCCGCATTCAGGAAGAGGAGAGATTTCTCAGCTAATCTCATCAACCCAACCTGGCCAGTGAAAAAACTGTATGTAAACGAAAATCTAACTTCATACCGCAAAGATTTGTTGCGTAATACTAAATTGAGAGCGAGGGAAAACGGGTACAGATATGTTTGGTCTAGAAATTTCAAAATATATGCACGCAAGGAAGATAACGCTCCACTAATTACGATAAGCTGCGATGAAGACATTAGTAGACTCAAATAGGATACTTTTAGATTACTGGAATAGTATTGCGTATATGTTTGAATAGATTTCATTTCCTATATTTTACATGAATCCTAATCATATAAATGAGATACTTGAAGAAAATAGCCTAGAACGAAACTGTAATTTGTATGAAACTTGGGAAGAATTCTTGTCTAAAATTAATATTCTGGAAAACATGCGTTTTTTTGTTCACCTAAACTTGAGAAGCTACAATGCAAATATTGATGAGTTTTTGATCTGGCTGGAAAATACTAGATGTCAACCAGAAATAATTGTCTTTTCGGAAATATGGAGCCAATCTTGTTTCTCTACAAATATTCCAGGATATGACGTATTTAAATCTGAATCCCCTCAAAATCGTAATGATGGAGTTATGATTTGTGTTAAATCCAGTGTAGAAATGTATGCCGTTGAACACATATCAATTAGCGGAGCTTCTGCTATAGGACTAAAACTACAGATTGATAGAGAAAGTTACTTTGTTTTGGGCATTTATAGACCACCAGTGTTGCATCAAAGTAATGTGTTCAGGTTTGTGGAGGAATTGCGAAATGTAATGAATAGTTACTCACCCGACCATTATTATGTTTTAGGCGACATAAATTTAGATACTTTGTCTGATCGTAATACAGCAGTGTCACTATATCTGGATTATATCCATGAATCCGGGTTTATGAACCTTATAACTGTTCCTACTAGATTTCAGGGAACAACATGCTCATGTATAGATCATATTTTGGTAAGATCGAGAAATCCTCATATTTACCCAGCTGTGATTAAGTCTGACATTACAGACCATTTTATTACGGTTGTTGGCATACAGCACAAGGATAGAACGAGGGATATTGAGGTGAGGTCTCACACTGTTTTTGATGAAAATAAACTAGAGTGTATACTCAAACAGACAGACTGGTCGCCGGTCCTGAATACGGAAGACATAGAGAAATCTTCTGAGATCTTTATGAACACTATTAAACGTTGTATTGAATGTGCTTCTAGAGAACGGATGATTCCAAAAAGTAGAGTTAAATTAACACCTTGGGTCACAAATGGAATAATCAAATCCATCCGTAAAAGAGATAAATTGAAAACAAAATTAAAAAAGCAACCTTTCAATACTCAGCTAAAGACACACTACAATAAATTCAGAAATCTTTTAAAAACAATAATCAGAAAAGCAAAACTCATTTATTACTCGACTAAGATTAAAGAAGCAGGAAACGACTCAAGAAAGATATGGAAGATTATAAATAGTGTCATTCAATCTAAAGTTACGCCCAACAACCCTCTAGTATCATCTATAGAAAAAGATCAACCACATATTGATGCCAGCAAGATAGCAGGCGACAAATTAAATGAGTACTTTGTTTCCGTTGGTGAAAAATTGTCTGCGCGTCTCCCCAAAAGCAAATTAGTACAGGTCAGTCAGCCTTTAATGAGTGAATTTCAATTCAATATTCCCGAAATGTCATCAAATGATTTGGAAAAACTAATGGGTGAAATAAAAGGGAACTCCGCACCAGGATATGATAATATTACAATGAAATTTATAAGAAAATATTTATCAGAACTGTCAGCTCCGATGTTACACATATACAACATTAGTATACGTACTGGCGTGTTCCCATCGGCATTTAAATTGGCCAAAGTGATACCATTATACAAAGGTGGACCTGTGAGTGACCTGGGAAACTATAGACCTATATCGATGCTTTGTGTTTTAGCAAAAATTTTGGAGAAATGGATAAAGAAATGTCTGAATAAATATCTAGAAGAGAATAACCTGTTGAGCTCGTCTCAGTTTGGATTTCGAACGTCAAGGGGTGTGGATGATGCTCTATTTAATATTGTATCAAAATTAAATGATTTAAGAAACCAAGGTTCGAAAGCCATTCTGATTCTGATGGATTTATCAAAAGCATTTGATACTATTGATAGAAAATTACTTTACGATAGGATGATGGAGATAGGTATCACGGGGAATAGCTTGAATTGGTTTAAAAGTTACTTTCACGAACGAAGGCAATATGTTAGTTTAGGTAAAGCAAATAGTGACATCCTTTCAAATAACGTTGGAGTTATTCAGGGAAGCACTTTGGGTCCCACATTATTTCTGATTTATATAAACAAATTGCCTGCTGTAACGAATCTCTGCTCGTATTTTTTATTCGCTGACGATACGGCGATTTTGGTTGAAGGGACGACGTGGTCAGAGGTCTTTGATAAAGCAAAGAGGAGCCTACATCATATTTCCGACTGGTTAAATGTCAGCTTGCTAACCATAAATATAAATAAAACAAAGTACTTAAAGTTTGGTCCGGATTTGGAATCTACAGCCCAGAATAATTTGTACATCCATCAACACTCAGTGGATGAGCTATGTTCATGTCTTCCGTTGGAACCAGTAACACATCATAAGTACCTAGGGATAGTAATTGATAATAAAATGAACTGGAAGAAACAAGTGGAATACTTGCATAATCGTCTGAAGAAATTCATTTACATATTTTACAACTTGAAATTTACAATTCCAGAAGAAATAACTAAATTAATTTATATTGGAATGTTTCAATCAGCCTTGCAGCATGGTATATTGGTCTGGGGAGGGTCCTATGCTACAAATTTAACTAAACTAAACAATCTCCAGAAAGCGGTATTAAAAATTAGGCTCTCCAAACCTCGAAGACTCCCTTCTAAAGAAATATTTGATCTTTCAAAAGTCTTTACAGTACGGCAATTGTTTATAAAAAATTTACTGCTTCATTTTTATAAACATCCTAACATAATTAATGATATGAATCTGCATAATTATCCTACCAGATTTAAAATGGAGGGAAATGTTGTAAATCCTAAACCGCACTCAGTGTTGATGACCAACAGTCCAAATTATATATTATATGTAATCCACAGAGCTCTACCTGTAAAGCTGAAGTTCCCTGAGACATTCACCAGATCGACATATAAAAAAGAAATTTTCACCTGGCTCATTAAATTAGGTTACGAAAAAGCTGGAACGATAATAAAGAGTGTATATGTTAAATAAAGAGGAAAAAATGTAAATAGAAAATAAAATAAATAAATGAATACATTGTAAATAAGAAAAGAAAGAGATCCTAATCTGCAACTCTGGTGTAATTCTAACGGGCCTATGCCTATTATTACACCATAATTGGTAGTATTTTCTCGTAGCTAATAATAATGTAGACAATAATAATGTAATGTACCATATAAGTTTTATAATGTAACATGTTGTCTAAGTAATCTGATCCAATAAAGCTCTTTCTCTCTCTCTCTCTCTCTCTCTCTCTCTCCCTATTGTGTCAGCAGTGAACCAACCAGCTACGCTTAGCACAGTTAGTATTGGAAAATTCTCCAGTTACAGCAGAAATCTACGGGTAATTGCTTGGATTTACAGATTCCTTTTCAACAGATTTTCCAAGAAACCAAGAACTGTGGGAGAATTGACTGAGCCTGAAATAAATCGTGCCGAAAAATGTATGCTCAAGCTGGTACAAGAAGAATCGTTTGACGGGATGAAGGATCATACTTTAAACAAGTTGAAACCAAGATTGGATCCTCATGGTTTGATCCGTCTACGAACAAAAATATGGGCCCGGAAAGACAGTGATGATTTTAGATCGCCTGTCATTCTACCAAGAGGCCATGAAATGGTGAACAAACTAGTATTGGAAGTGCACAAAAGAAATGGACATGTTGTTGGACAGAACTTGTTAAATTTATTGAGAGAACGGTTCTGGATATTACATGGTCGCCAGTCCATTAAGAAGATATTGGTTAGTTGCACTGTTTGCCAACGTCATCGGTCAGAAGGTTTTGAAGTGGAATCTCCTTGTCTCCCAGAAAGTCGAGTGCGCGATGCCAATGTTTTTGAAGTTTGTGGAGTTGACTTGGCTGGTCCTCTGTATCTGAGAGATGGTACTAAGGTCTGGATTACGTTATTTACCTGTGCAATTTATAGGGCTATCCATCTAGAGTTGGTGACTTCTCTATCTACAGAGAGTTTCATGATGGCGTTCAGAAGATTTATTGCCCTTCGAGGAAGACCTTCTATCATGTATTCAGACAATGGATTGAACTTCCGTGGTACCAGCAGTGCACTTCAGGGGGTTAACTGGGATCAGGTGGTTGCCCAAGGAACCATAGACAGGATTGAGTGGCGATTTAATCCACCAAGAGCTGCCTGGTGGGGGGGTTTCTGGGAGAGATTGGTAGGATCTGTCAAGGTAATACTGAGAAAGGTATTGGGTAGAGCCTCCCTTACATATGAAGAACTTGCTACCCAGATTTATGAGTGTGCTAACTACATCAATCAGCGACCACTCACCTACTTGTCTGAAGACCCTCGAGATCCTACGCCTATAACACCACAGATGTTTTTACAAGAGATACCATGTAGTGGAGTTGCAGATTTTGATGTTGTTGATTCTGGTTCCCTGAAGAGGAAATTACAGCGACGAGTCCTTCTGAAAGAAGAATTGCGACGCCGTTTTCGGATTGAGTATCTGGGACAGTTGAACGTCACACCAGGAGGATTCAAGGAAAAGAGATGCCCTAAGGTGGGAGAAGTGGTAATAGTCAGCACCGACCAGAGGAAGAGGAACGATTGGCCTCTTGCAGTTGTAGAGGAGCTAAATTGGAGCAAAGACGGAAAGTGTCGTGCTGTAAAGTTGCGTACTGCTACAGGACAATTGACCCGAGCTATTCAGCACGTCTTTCCTTTGGAAATAGATTCAGCTGCTCCCTATTCTGATTCACTACGTAAGGAAAGCTCCGATCCCACGGAGGAGTCTAAACAGCCAGATCAAGATGACGAGGATACACCTATTCTATCTGGAGAGGAAACAGGGACCGCATTTGTACCAGATGAGCCCCATGATGTCAAGAAGAGGAGACCTGCTCGCCAAGTGAAATGTGTGGTGAAAACCTGTGAAACGCGGTGTGGTCGCAAAGTGAATCTGCCTGTTAAGTATAATGATTAAGGTTTATTTTATAGTCATGTCTTATTTTGTTTTGAAATTGTTTGTTATAAATACTATTGTGATGTTTTGGAATGATTTACTTCGAGTTCTGAGTCAATTTTGCCCTTAAGATTTTAGAGAGGTTAAAGTTGTTATTTGTGATACTTTAATCATTAGTTTCATTGCTTGATCTGAGACGATTTGCTAAATCTGAATTGTGAGTCGTAGTACTACTCCTCAGGTGGGAGAGTTGTCAGGAATTTCAGTATTAGTATATTGGCAGCCCTGTCCTATCTGTGTGCATATTAGCGAGCTAGTAAGCCTTATCAAGTACCGTCGTTCATACAAATGTATATCGTTTAATCCCAGTTTAAATTTATATTAAGACCATTGTTAGTTCGTCAAGTCGTGTACGTTTTGGCTCATCAATTGGTCTAACCGTGTCGTTGTTTAATAAAGTCTCTTATTGTGCAGTTGGTTTGTGTTTGAAAGGACGTATCGCCCCGACCCCGTCCCTTTTGGACTCGTTGAATTCTAGTTAAGAAGGGCCTTCGCCGCTCGGGGGTCTGGCGACATCTTGGTCGTTTCCGCGATCGTAGTTGCGACGATTCACACGAAGATTCGCACGGTTCTCGCTCTCTCGATCCCACTTCTGATGTAGAAGACATGATAGATAACACAGCAATACTCTTAACACAGTTCCTTTATTCGGGAGACACAGTCGAACACAGATGGACGCGTGAGCACACTTCTCCTGGGCGTTACTACTCCCGTAATGGCGTATCACCACGAAGCTCCCTTTCAGTTGACAACCGCACCCGCCTGGAGCGCTGCATGCCATCGTGGTGCATCACGGGAAATAGCCTGTCCAATCCGAGCGGCTCGATCCAGCCATGGGCGCCTTTTTGATTATTTGAAATAGGTAGGTAGTAATATTCAGGCAACGAAATATATTTTACCGAATATCCAAATAATCAACTTTAATAATATCAAACGTATAAGTAGATTTTTAATAGTTGTGAGTAAACTATGTATCCTGCAGACGTCGTTCTGTGTTTAACCCTCTGACCGGAAGATGATTTTCAGTCACGCTGTCAGATCATCGGTATTTTTTACCCCACCCCATTCGGAACATCGGTATTTTCTACCCCACCCTATTTGAACATCGGTATTTTTTACACCAGCCTATTCGGAACATCTGTATTCTTTACACCATACTTTCATCTCACTTTCAACAATGATTAGATCAATATTATTACATCAAAACACTATTCAGAGCCGGGATAAAAAGGAAACTTTTCGTTAACACGAGTAGAAATCGGTATATTTTGTATAAACGGTATATAGGTAAAATATACAACTATTGGTTAGAGAAAATATGACTATAGCGAGAGCTGGTAGTGGACTGAAAGTAGAAGCACGAGGGAATCAGGAATAGGTTGTGGAAGGGGGAGGGTTATAAAGTTGTGGAAAAACCCACTGCATATTACCTCTGTCCACACACAAATCTTTATCTAAATAATGTCCGAGGTGAGTGTCAAGGGATTAAGGTTAACGGAATCGGTATGAAAGGCAACCTTTGACGGTTCGGAATGAACAAAAACACAATTCAGAACACAAACAACTTTATTTTCTGGCACTTTGAAACTTTAAAGAGTTACAAGAATTTCAGCTATTCGAAATAGGTACCTAAAAAAATTTCATTGTGAAAAAAATGAACCTGTTGGTACCTCCCTTCGTAAGCGAAAATATAAATTATTTGCACAAATGACATGCACTTGAATTCAGTCTCATCAGAAAAAAGAACTATAGCTGGAATTTAAAAAAATTGGTAAAATACACTTTTAGCAGAAAATAATCTCCAAAATACTTATATAAACTAGAAGGTCTCTTTGGCAAAAAAAATAGCTACATGGAAGATCCTCACATAACGGGAAATAAAGCGAGAACACCGGAAAAAAATACGGCTAGAGTATTGGAACAGCGGTAAAATATACGTACAGGATGTTGGAATATCAGTAAAAAATACGAGTAGAGAGTTGGAATATCGGTGAAAATTACCGCTACGAAAAAAAAGTGTGAAATACAGAATATCTGTAAATTTTACCGACATACTTACAATTGAGCGATGTTTTCAAGGGGAAGGGCAGCTACCTGTGGAGCGGCGATGTCTTCTCTGTGGGGGCTAGATGCATACTGAAAGTGTCCTAGGGGCCCAGGCCCTCAAGTTCAACAGTAACGCCCCGCTACAAATTTTCCACAACTATAGCGGTGAAAAATACCGATATTCCGGTCAGAGGGTTAAATTAAAGCTAATTTCATTTGCTACAACATCTTCTCCCGTAATTTTAACTCGTAAAATTATTATTTTGCCTGATATCGGGGTTAAAAATTGACCAAATCTTGAAATTTCACTAATTTGGAAAAAATAGCCAATTTTTGGGTAGGTGTATTTTTGTTAATATTGAACCCTCAGAGCTGGTTCTGGTATCAAATTGGAGCCATTTTAGTATACTTTAAAAAAGGACAGAGCACATTTTTTGGGAAAAGGCATAGTTTTGGACTTATATTGAAAAAAACCAAAAAAAGTGTGGTAATTTCGCAGTTTTTCCAGTACTACAAAGTTAGCACAGGTCTTTCGAAGCTGCAAACATGGATATACACTACTGGTAACATATTACAAAATCAGAACTAGCCGTTAGTTGGCGATTTCTAGTGATTTATATGGCTTGGATTTATAAAACCTTTGAAGGCACCCCAGAGGCGAGACGGTATGCAATGTTGCCGCTCAGAACAGGAATGCGATGTTGCCGCTCGGAACAGGATCCCCTCTGTACTGACACCGTTACCAAGGTGACGAGTAAACAGCTATGGCTTGGGGGTGATCTATGAAACCCGCCACTGAGAGTCGCCTAGTTCCACGCTCGCCGCCAGAGCGAACCAACTTACGAGACACCCAATCCGGCGCCCCTTTTCAAAATTGCGGAAATTTGTCTTCCTGTTTTCTCCATTATTTCACAAGTCAAAATTGCTCCCATTGCATTTTCAGCGTTCTTATTCCTCTGCAATCATATCCCTCGGAGAGTTTTTCAAAAAAAAATTTTTCACTGAATTTTAAAATTTTTAATTTTTCCAAATTTCAATTTACATAGAATTTGAGCACGTAGATATGAGGACAAATCTATAAAATGAATTTAGGAATTTTTTTGGGGAATGAGAAATGAACAAAATCCAAGATAATCGGAAGAAACTGAAAACCCCCAGGGTCTGCAGGCCCTCAATATATTGCAATTTGTTGGAATGAACCTTTCCGACCTCTATCGCCCTGTTTCTAAAATAACCGCCAACACATCTCGAAGTGATGTGCAACCAACCGATATGCCGCTAGAATCGCTACCAGCGCTAAAAAGACGGGAATGCTCACAGGAGGTGTCGCCATCTGCAACTCGGTTCTCTTGATGTGAACTATCTCTCCGAGTTTCGCTTGTTCTGTTCTGAGCGGTTCAGTTCTGTGTAAATTGCCTTTCGTTCTCTTCCGCCATTATAACTTGAGATAGTTTTATACCCAGCCTTTTATTCAAAAAGAGTATTGCCCAGTAGTGCTTTGTGTAAGAAAGACGACTCAGCCTTTTGGACAATTAACAGTGTAAGTGATTCAATAATCAGTATGGATTAATCTATGGATTGGTAAGTCAAATGATAGAAGGTCTCAATCAAAAACAGTGATCAACCTTCACGGCGCCGCGTTGCAAGGCGATCCTTTTGATTGAGGCGGATTGTTACCTTTCTGTATGATCACTAACAAAGTACAACCTTTGGATTGCTTCAGTGGGATTTCAAGGAACGTAAAATAAACTATGTACTAGTTGTGATTGTATGGTTGTGATTGTATGAGTGGATGAACTTGAACTTCTCGTTGTAAGCCTAGAAAATATTTGAGCTCACCTAGGTAGGGTTAGGCTGAGGGTTTGTCGTCACCCAAACGAAAATTTCGCAATATGATAGCGAAGTTTTTTCGCTTTGGAAAACTCCTGTCGCTTTCCTGTGTGTTTGTGGGTACATAGTTTATTGGTTTGAGGTTGACCCAACTGGGCTGCAACGGAGCCAATCAAGGTTCACAATTATGCAGTACAGTTGTGAATAGACCCTATTTCATTGGTTTGTGCGTTTATGGAACGAAGATGTGTTGTTTAACAACCATGTTGAGATATTACGCACAATGTCGGAATGGACTGGCACGTTAGACTGTTCAGCCCCTAACAGTACGTGCCCCAGGAGATGCGACATACTCCAAGAGGGGGTATGCGCCCCCGTCAATTGAAAACAAATCTATGTACATAGTTGAAACGATGCATTAATCGTTTCAGTTGGTAATACTTTTTTTGTAACCGTGTTGTTCGCAAAGTTGAACGCAATTGACACAGTGGGTACTCGTAGTGTTCGATAATTGATCCGAGCCATCTCCACCGGAAAAACCCCCGGGGCATGCAGGGTTTTTCACTGCTTTGTGATACCAATGAATATTGTGGAGTCCTACTGAAGTAGATCTTTTTGGGGTACCTCATTGTCAACTTGCCTCACTACGGGTGTATGACCTGGTAGATAAACTTGATTGGTGTGGAAGCTGACGCCTGTCCGGGTTCATAAACGTGGTACCTCCGGCCTCAATGAGCTGGAGATCGACGGAGCTCGCTGACAGTCTATAAGCCTAAACACGGCATGTAGTTTATGTGCATAGGATGTGTTCTGGGCTTAGAATGACTGCTAAATTTTAATATATCGATCCACACAATTTGTTTATTTACCTGTTGGTTTATTAAGTTTCCTAGTCATGACATTATTTGTACAACACTACCCGATACCGTTCGGAATAATTTTAATATATAAATTCTAAAATTGATAGTTGTGCAAATTGTTGGTGGAACCAGTAAAAAAAAAAAAAAAAAAATTGAACCGAAAAATAGAGATGCGGACTCCTCTAGTTTTCAGGTTATTTTTGGTAAACTGTTGTCATGCCCTAGGAACTTGTTGCGCGATTTCTGCAAGCTTTGTTTGTGGGTATCAAACCTACAATAAGGGGAAATCAGCGCAAGCTATAGTTGACAGTGAGGGGGTTGTACAGATTGCCTCAATGCGCATGCCGGATGAGAGGTTTCTAATGCGAACAACGTATTGTTACACTGTTAGGTAATAGTTATTTTTGAACGTCCATTGAGTCAAAAAGTCGGGAAATACATTATGGGCATTGACTGGGATAGTGGCGTGGAAGAATATTTGAGTAGGAGGGAGCAGTCTATCGGCTCTCAGGTCGTTTTCGTCCCTCCGCCAAAGTTGGTTGGAACGCTGCCTTTTCCAAAAATGAAGGGAGGAAGAGTAGCTCCTGTTTAGTATATGGAACTGGAGCTTGGCTGTTAATTTTTGGAATGCTTACAGCTAGGGAACTGAAACCTTTGATTTAAGATCTGTCCTCGAGCGTAGGTCTGCTGAGAGCAAGCCAGCAGACGAAGCCGAGAATATGCCGGCAACTATGGGTCGTCCGAAATTTGCTTCTGAAAGGT
Source organism: Stenodema calcarata (assembly GCA_963920205.1). NCBI lineage: Eukaryota > Metazoa > Arthropoda > Insecta > Hemiptera > Miridae > Stenodema > Stenodema calcarata. The sequence goes on along the minus strand of OY986057.1, from coordinate 56,684 downwards.
TGCTTTCTGACGAATATGTGAAGCAAATTGCTTTTAACTCGAGGAAGGTCAACCACATCAAGTTCAGGACCCTTGATACCAAGTTGAGCTTGGACACTTTGTTCAAGTCTTGGAGGAGAAGCTTGGAGAGGTCCATTGATCAGGAAGAGTGCTCTTTTGTTCTGGATTCAAGTATTCCTCGACCAGACTGCTTCACTTCTAACGAAGCAGAACTGGTCACAAAGAAGGTTAAGTACTTCATAGAGTCCAGCCTTGACCCGTACTATGAGAACCTTGTAAAGGACTTGAACAACCCAAAAGACATAATGAGCAAGTTGGCAAAACTTCGGGAGCCAACTACCTTACAGCATATTACCACACTTGTAGAGAAATTAAATTCGATCTATTTTGATCCCAAAGCTGAAAAGGCTTATGAGTTTGTGTCACGTTTCCGGGATACCGTTGCGGACATCCGGGGTTGCAACTCAGACATGCTCTCTGAGGAATATATCAAATCCACATTCTTAGTTGCAATTCGTGACACGCCTACCTGGGATCGGATAAAGATGACCACTAGCACGAACACCATCTCACTTACACTCTCCCAACTTCAGGACATGCTGATGGATGACGAAGTTGGTGATGAGCAGCTCAATTCTGTCTCTGTTGCAGGAAGACAGAGTGCTTTATTTGCCAGGTCGGCCTCCAGAGGCAGAACAGCTAGTGGTTCATCTAGTTTGAGAACTTTCTATACTCCGGCACAGAATAGATTGAATACTCGCCACCAACCACACAGATCTTCTTCTAAAAATCAGCCGGCAAGAGATGCGGGTACAAGTAAATGCAGAAGTTCAAGAAAACGCTGTAACTTCTGCAAGAAGACTGGCCATTTTGAGAAGCAGTGTTTTAAAAAAAATAAGCGCTGCTACAACTGTGATGGCTTTGGCCACGTAGTGGCAACCTGTCCCAAACCCAGGTCGGCTGAATTAGAAGGGAAGAAAAAGGCAGTTGAAATGAGAGTTGCTCACTGAGTCAAAGCGAAATGCCAAGAAGGCGGTTGAGAAACCGAAAACATTGAGAATGACAAGAGGCCATGCCAAGCTAATTGAGAGTCGCTTGTCAAAGGATCCCGACGCCCTGTTTGCCATCTGTGGAGCTCGGAACGGTCCTGATGAGGGGGAGGTATGGGTGACAATTGGAAAACCTGAGCAAACTTATCCAGATATTGCCAGGCTCCTCCTGGACAAGGGCTCAACAGCGCTTGTCACACGAGAAGGTATTCGCCCTCAATATTATTCTGCAATTATTGACTCTGGAGCCACAGAACATTTAGCAAATAGGCTTGAATATCTAGTAGATGTTACTAATTTGCGCAACCCTAGAACCTTTAAGTGCGCTAATGATGATGAAGGTGCAGACATAGTAGTAAGTCAACAAGGAAATATAAGGATCAAAACTAGCTCATCATCAGCAGTATTGCATAATGTTCTGTACTCGCCCGGGTTAAGTGCCAATTTGTTTAGTGTAAGACGAGTTACAGAAAAAGGTATGCACGTCTTACTTAAGAAAGATGGAGTTGACTTCATTGACTCCCGAACTGGCAAAGTAGTGAAACAGGGCTATTTCAGGAACAACCTATGGTGGGTTGATTTTGAGTTAGATGATTTCACTACTGAGAAACCCGAGCCAGCTTATAAAAGGTTTAAAAGTTATGCCGGTACTGTAGACTCAAACTCTGGGAATAATGAAGTAGGAGGGAGTAATTGTTTAAATTCTACTTCAAGTTCAGTAATGGAGTGTGAGTCAACTGAAAGCCGAGAGAATGTTTCAGTGAATGTAATTTTAGAGGAATCAGACCAAGCGATTGATGCACTAAGAGAATTTGACAATAGTGCTATCACCTCTAATTTCAAGCCAAGCCTGCGAGATAACAAAGCCGCATTATGGCATCTGAGATTGAATCATGCCTCTAAATCATATTTAGAGGTAGCCAGTAAATTTATTCCCGAAATGAAAGGTGTGAAAGTTGGAAACGAAATTATGGATTGTGAAGAGTGTGCAGAGGCTAATGTGGTTAAGAAATCTCACACTCAAACTAGAATTAGGACAGATGTACCATTTGCTTTGTTACATTCAGATCTTATGGGTCCTATTAGTCCTGCCAGTTTTCGCACGGGTGCTAAGTACATATTGTCTTTTATATGTGACTACTCTAGATACTCTTTTGCTTATCAAATTTCAAACAAAAGACAGGTTCACTTGGCCTTCACTAAATGTTTAGATGAAATAACGCGTATTACTGAAAAGGAGCCTAATGTTTTATTAATCCGAACTGATGGAGGGTTAGAATATAAAACAGTAGAGATGAAACGGTTATTGTCTAAACATAATGTCCAACTTGTCACATCGCCACCAAACACGCCACAACTAAATGGGTGTGCAGAACGATTTAACCTTGAGGTAATTCAAAAAGTTAGAGTCAATCTGTTGTCTGCAAAAATGCCACATTCTTTTTGGGGGTATGCCCTGGAACATGTAACTTATGTTCATAATAGAATGCCTAACAAATCCAATGGGTTTATAAGTCCATTTGAAAAGGTACATGGTACCCCACCTAGTTTGAAATTTCTAAAACGTTTTGGGTGTTTGGCTGTGTATGTTGACAAATCTAGAAAAATAAAATTCGCCCCTGATGGTAAACGAGCCTATTTCCTTCACTGTGGGGACACTGAAATTTGGTTGTTGGACGAACTTACAAAAACAGTTGTCAGATCGCCCGATGTGAGATGCATTGAGTCTAAAGTGTATGGAGATCGTGTGAAGGAATTGCCAGACGTTCTTGAAGAAACGTTGAGATGGTGTGACCAGGAGAGTGAAAATAAGAGTATTGAGCCTGAACAAGAGATAGAATACTCTGGTGTACAGCCCATTCATGAGGAATCATCAAACGTTGTCATGTTTGTTGAGCCAAATACATATGACGATGCAATGAACTCAGATGAATCAGAGTTTTGGGAACAAGCCATTAGAGATGAGTTAGAGTCCCTCAACGACAAAGGTACCTGGGAATATGTGGAGAGAAACTCGTTGCCTCCCAAAACTAAAGTTATAAAAGCCAGGTGGGTGCACAAGAGGAAAAATGAAGCTGACGGCTCGCACAGGTATAAAAGTCGGCTTGTGGCCAAAGGGTTTGCTGATACAAATGATTATGATGAAAGTGAGATTTTTGCTCCTGTAGCAAGGCTAGTGGATGTGAGACTTGTCCTAGCTATTGCTAACAAGAAAGACCTCCATCTATTTCAGTTGGATGTCAAGACAGCCTTTCTAAATGGTGAGTTAGAGAAAACTGTGTACATGGAAGTGCCTGATGGAGTGGTTGAGTTGAGTGAGTTTCCTAAAGATTTTAAAAGAACACATGTGTGTAAGCTTGTGAAATCACTGTACGGTTTGAAAGTTTCTCCGAAACTTTGGTATAAGAAACTTAACTCAGTCGTTCAAAATCTCCAATTTGTTCGTTATCCTCACCAAAAGTGTCTGTTCAAGTGGGAATATGAAAATGTATTAATGATTTTGTTGGTGTATGTAGACGATTGTTTGCTGGCTTCTACATCTAGGACTAAAGCCCTGAAAATCATTGATAAACTAAATGAATCCTTTGAAATGAAGAATTTAGGGAGTCCAGTCAAGTTCTTGGGTTTAGAAATTCAAAGAAACCGGGAACAGGGATACATCTTCATAAATCAAAAGACATTTATCAGAGAAATTTTGGAAAAATATCTGCACGAACATATGTCTATCTCAGATGTACCAATGAGCCCTAAAACAGTCACATTAAATCAACAGTTGAATAACATAGGTGAATCTCCTGATGTTGAGTATAGAAGGGTGATTGGTTCTTTGCTCTATCTGCAAAATGGGACTCGCCCAGATATAGCTTTTGCAGTCAATTTCCTGAGTAGAAGGCAAGTGGGCTTTACCCAGTATGACTGGGATTGTGTAATACAAGTACTTAGGTACCTAAAGGGTACAATTGACTTGGGTCTTCTCTATACTGGGTCATCAGATGATATTGTAGGGTATTCAGATGCTTCTTTGGGGCTAAATGCAGTAAATGGTCGCTCCACAACTGGACACACTGTACAGGTGTTTGGAGATCTAGTAATGTGGCGCTCCAAGAAGCAGTCACACGTAGCTCAATCTTCGCGTGAGGCTGAATATCTGGCCATGTCTTTAACTTGTAAGGAATTGACAAGTATTAGGAGTATGTGTAAGTACTTGATCAATATGAACATAGTACCTACACTCTTTGGAGATTGTAAGCCCGCTATATCTATCTCAAAGACAGATGAATCTAGGACGTCGAAACACATTGTGAAACTTTGTTCTCACTTTGTACGGGATGAATTCCTGCTAGGAAACGTCTCTATCGAATGGGTACGCTCGCAGGACCAACTTGCAGACATGCTAACAAAACCATTAGCTGGGGAGCTGTTTGAAACCTTTAGGTCTCTGCTTGTTAGCTATTTACCTGAAGAACGAAAAAGTTAAATCTATCATATTCATCTTGCTTTATCAAACTCATCACATTTTTGTTTTGATCCTGTTTAAGCGGAGCTGTGGAATTGAAGTCACTAGTGCCTGTAACCAGAGTTACCTATGGATTGGTAAGTCAAATGATAGAAGGTCTCAATCAAAAACAGTGATCAACCTTCACAATTTAAAATCGAAATTTGACAAAAACAATGCCCGGCGCCGTACTCTGCCTGCAGCCATCACCGGAAGCGGTTTTTCCTCACCAAATGTACCCAGTAGCGGTTTATGATCAGTTCTTATTACGAACTTGTGACCCATCAAAAATTGATAATATTTATTGCATCCGAAGTAAATTGAAAGAGCTTCTTTTTGACCAGTAGGGTAATTTTTCTCGGCCTCTTTCAAAGTACGAGACGCAAAACATACGGGCCTTTCCTTGCCATCGGGCATCCTAGGATCAGCTGTGAAGAAGAATCGCGGCAATACCATTTCCGGCAGCATCACATTCCAAAATTATGGGTAATTTTGGATTGAAATGCACCAGCGTTTTGTCAGAAGCGATCGCCTGTTTGATCTGTTGGAAAGACACTTCACATTCAGACGACCACTCGAATTTAACGTTTTTCTTTAATAGTTGATATAACGGTGACAACATTGTAGACATATTTTTCAAAAATCTTCCATGACAAGACACGATACCTATGAAAGCTCTAAGTTCATCCGTAGAATTTGGTCGAGGAGCTTCCAGAATTGCAGCAGTTTTTTCGGGATCCTTTCGGAGCCCAACATTGTCGATACTGTGACCAAGAAACTTGATTTCTTTTTGAAAAATTTACATTTTGATGTATTTAATTTAAATCAGTCTTGTGTGAGAGCTCGAAGAGTCAACATCTGAGAGTAGTTTAGCGAAAAAGACAAACAGGTGCCGAGTCAGGCGCCCGTGTTCGGGAATGGTTATTGCTTACGCAGTGAAATGAGCGATCAAGAAGACGGAAGGCCGACAATTGAGGTCGTCTTGGCCAAAACAAAGGAAGAATTGTTGCGACACCGTGAGTTTACTGGGCCGTTGCGGAGTGTGGACCCTCACGTAAGTTCTGCATTTAATCAATTATATGAAATTGTAATTTCCTTGTGTGACTACCTCGGACAAGCGAATGATCAAATATCATTACTACAAAGCCAAAAGGCACGGAAGGACGAACAAGGGGCACCAAAGCCGACTCAACCCCAAGTCCTAAGGTCCTATACTACGGATGAAGAGGATACCCAAAGAGAAACTGATTGGATCCTGAAAAGGGCAAGTAAGAAACGTAAGGCTAGGTCATCGCCGGAAGTAGCAGGGCCCTCCAACAAGTCATAATGATTCCCAAGCCAGGAAAGTCACCAAACGAGAAGACAGGATATCGCCCTATATCCCTCCTCCCTGTCATGTCAAAGCTCTTTGAAAAGTTGCTGCTTAAACGGCTCAAACCGATAATAGAAGATAGAAATCGGATTCCAGATCATCAGTTTGGATTCAGACAACGCCATTCTACAATAGATCAAGTTCATCGCATCACTAACATCATAGAAAAGGCCCTGGAAGGCAAAAACATTTGTGCCAGCATTTTCTTAGACGTGGCGCAGGCCTTTGACAAGGTTTGGCATGAGGGATTAGAGTACAAATTGCAGAGGGATCTCCCAAGCCAATATCCTGTGCTCCTAAAATCCTACCTTGAAAACAGATATTTTAGGGTAAAGCAAGAGGACCAATACTCTCGCTTGAACCCTATAAAAGCAGGCGTCCCGCAAGGCAGTGTTCTGGGCCCTGTACTCTACTTACTGTACACACGGGACTTACCACATCAAGAAGACACAACTATTGCTACATTTGCAGATGACACGGCTATCCTCTCTATAGGAGATGACGTAGAAACAGCAACCCACAAACTCCAGACCTCAGCTGACAAGATTGTCAAGTGGACTAAAATGTGGAGAATGAAGCTGAATGAATCAAAGTCAGTACACATCAACTTCACAAACCGGAAAATCTCGGCCTTAGAAGTCGAGGTCAATTCAAAAAAATATCGTACGCTAACTCTGTAAAATACTTAGGGATGAACCTTGACTCGAAACTAAACTGGAACAACCACATAGAAAAAAAGAAACAAGAACTAAATATAAAGTTTAGAAGGATATACTGGCTGATGGGAAGGAATTCTCATCTTTCTCTCCACAACAAGCTGCTCCTATGTAAGCAGGTACTTCGCCTCATCTGGACCTATGGGATACAGCTGTGGGGCTGCGCGAAAAAATCGAATGTCAAAAAAATTCAAACTTTTCAGAACAAACTACTGAGAAGTATAGTTGGAGCTCCCTGGTACATGCGAAATGATGATTTACATCGAGACCTGGGAATAGAGACTGTGAACGAAATCATCACCAAATACGCGAGGAAGCATGAACATCGCCTCCACAATCATGAGAACCTGGAGATGCTCAACGTTCTGAATAACGAGGGAGAACTTCGGCGACTCAATCGAAACAAACCACTGGACTTAATTGTGCTGTGCCATTAGTGAGTGCAAGTGTAACCCAGTGTCCCTGTCTTTGCTCCAAAAATAGGCTAGATTTCATTGGAATTCTGCCTAACAGTGAGCTTGAATTATATGAAAACAAATATTGCTAGATGAAATGTATATATTTTCAGTCGCAATAAATAAATATCACGAAAAAAAAATTTAATTTAAATCCGGCTTCTCTTAACCGTTGGAGCACTACCATCAAATTACGTATGTGTTCCTTAAAAGACTTTCCAGTTACGACGATGTTGTCTAACAAACAAGCAACGCCTTCGCAACCCAGTAAAGTCTTATCAATAATTGATTGGAATAATTTGCAAGCCGGTTCCACGCCGAAAGGTAATCTATTCACTTTATAAATTCCCTTTGGCGTGCTCCAAGCTAGTAGCTCAGCAGTCTTAGAATCACACGAAATCTGGGTGTATGCAGAAGAAAAATCCAATTTACTATACTGCTGGCCTGACTAAGGTATCAGTCCCCTCTCCGGAGGGCCTCCCCAGCTGCTTGCACTGGGGGGGAGATCGTAAGCTTTGAGCTGGGTATCTCCCTTAAAACTTTGGATTATGGCCACCTTCTAATTTTGTAAATACATCCTCAACAGTAGGAACGCAATGATCAAAATCTTTTAAAAATGGGTTGACTGTTACTTTATAGTCTGCGCATACACGAATAGTATTATCAGGCTTCAGAACCGGCACCAACGGTGTTCCCCATTCTGATGTATGAATCTTGGTAATTACCCCTTCATTCTCTAATCTATCAAGTTCAGAGTCTACTCCCTTCCGGAATGCATATGGAATTGAACGAGGCCTGAAAAATTTCGGGCAAGCATTTGAATCAACGGATAAATTTATTTTAGCATGCTTGTATAACCCCAATTTACCATCAAATAAATCGGTATATTCCGTGAAAATTGTATCTGTAATATCCTGGGGAGAGTCCGATTTTAGAGAATGTTGGGTAACCACCTCATTTACAAGTTGAATTTGTAGGGAGCGTATCAAGTCCCTTCCCATTAATGGGCGTTGCCCACCTAGGACACCTAAAAATGGACATTTTTGCTTGATATTACCATATTGAACGGTGAGATAAACTTCACCTTTCGGAGAAATAATTTTACCATCGTATGTTCGAAGTTTAACACCAGTTGGTTTCAATTTAAAATTGCTGAAATTTCTTTCGAAAAAATCCAAGGGCAAAACTGAAAGAGTACTTCCAGTATCAATTTCAAAATTAACATCAACATTGTCAACTGAAATTTTCTGAAAAAATGGGTCGTCGGTGACATTTCATTTTATACAGTGTAAACTGAGATTCATAATTTTTTTAGTTCCACTTGAAACTGAATCAGTATCAGACGAATATTCATCGTTGCTAAGGAATTTAGTGTCTCTAATTTTACATGCTGGGAGAATATGCCCCTTTTGTTTACATTTTTTACAAATGGAATTCTTGTACTTACAAGTACGAAAATCATGAGAACCTTTGTTACAAGCGTAACATTTCGGAGATGATGAAGGGTCTTTTGAGCCTTCTTTCTTCCCAAAGTCCTTCCTTGACTTTGTATGTAGGCGATTCTTCCGCAGTTTGTGTAATTCTGCTTCCAGGGTCATCTTGTCTTGATTAGCTGCTTCCTTGGATAAAGCGATTTCGTATGACGATTGAAGAGTAACGTCTGCTTTTTCCTCACAAAGTCTGTCAATCACTGCACCTTTTTTAGTCCGACCACAAATCGAAGTTTCGTATGAGCGTTAAGGTCAGTACCAAACTCACATTCCATCGCCTGTTTTTTAACCCGGACGTACCAATCCGCGATTTTCTCGGAATCTTGTTGTTTCAACTCCGAAAACCTGATGCGGCTTCGCCAGACTGAAGTCGCCGGTACGTACTGCTGTTTGAGAAGTTCGCAGAGATCCGTAAAAGACTTGGTACTTGGTTTATCGGGATGAGTTAACTCCCGCAGGACGTCATAAACACGGGCGCTGATGGATGTAAGTAGGAGAGCCACGTAACGGCTTCCAGGGACTTCGTTGGCCGCGATATATTGTTCCAAACGTTCCGAGTATGTTTGAAATTTGTCTCCGATGTCGAAGTGTGGAAGGTCGCCCAAATTTTGTCGAACAACAATTACTCGCTGTTGTTCCGGTGGTGCCGGTATAACTGGCATATTTGGTGCGAAATTTTCCAGGCACAATACAAAAAGAATTCGAGGTCGACGCTATCACTTACGTTAGGATAATCCGTTGAGCGATTAGAATTGTCCCAAAAATCAAAAAAAAAACTTGCGAGAAAGTGAGACAAATCGACGAGGAAGTTGTCCCACACAACGGAATTAGGTTAAGTGTCCATGCGGTAAAAAAAAACGTTTTTCTGAAACCGTACCGTAGTTTTCCACTCGCAATTAAACGCACTCGACAACAGCAGAAAACGAAATTTACTACCGAGCACTGGGTAAACCGATGATTTTGGATAAAAATCAGTTTTTACACGTCGCCAATTGTAATGATTCGGGAGAAGGGTAATGTAAAGTAGTCTCGGGAATTAGTCAGCGAAACAATTGCGTCGGGAAATCGGTATTTTATTTGGAAGTATTATCGGTAAAACATTGGAAATTGGGGAACGCGAAGTTACACTGGTATGAGTCGAAGACAGACTGACGAGACGTTCGGTGGGGGAGAAAAACATGGCGTCGCACGACGCAGTTTTGCAATGTAATTAATATGTAGGTACTTCATTGCCCGTTTTCTCAGCATGTTACCCCAACTGGCATTTATAATTCGGTAAATAATAATCTGGAAATATTATGTGTCGGGTGAATAGTATTAGTGTTGTTATTCGGTGGTAATGTATAGTATAGTGAATGGTCGGGGCGCTAGTGGGCTACGGAACTAACTGGGTCATGGAATACGGGAAAGCTAAGGCGCATGGAGGAAGGAAACTGAGGCCTCACAAGGGCCGAACATCCTCCCCCCCCCCCCAAGGGAGCACCCCGGGGGCGAAAGGTGGCAGCAGGAACGTAGGAAGGTATCGGAAGACATAGGAGCCGGAAGAAGTCGGGATGTCGGTGCAGTTGGGAGTGATTGTTGAGACACATTGTCCTAGGAAAATATATTCATCCAAAAATGATGTATAGGCAGCTTGTAGCGTCGGGATTTTGGAAAGTTTATTTTGGGGAACATCGTTTCTATGCTTCGGTATGTTCACTAGGGAAAGTAACGAGAGGTCGTTCATTATCGGTTACAGAATGGTGAAATGTAACTCGGTTTTTCCTCGGGAAAGTGATAAATTTCGTTCTGGTAAATTTGGGAGAATCGTCAAATATGATCGGGTCTATGTTAAAGGAAATATCGTCCAAAATTGCACCACTGAATATGATATCAATTTTGTGACGCCTGTTAAAATTGGGATCTGCCAACGGAAGTTTGGAAACTTCTGGCCAGTGGGTAATCGGGAAGGAATACGTCGGTGATGGGGAACTCGGGTTTTCTAACACTATAAAGGCGACAAATTTAGGGGAAAATTTTTGGAATTTTGGAATGGCGGAATTTTTTGGAAAGTTGTAAAGTATTTTTTGGAAGTATCGGAATTTTTTTTTGGAAAGTATTTAGGTAAGCCATGTAAGGTATTTTTTGGAATTTTTGGAAGTTTTTTAAGTAAACCATGTAAAGTATTTTTTGGAATTTTTGGAATGGCGGAATTTTTGGAAGTATTGGAATTTTCTGGAATTTTTGGATTGGAAGAATTTTTTGGAAGTATTGGAATTTTTGGAATGGCGGAATTTTTGGAAGTATTGGAATGTTTTGGAATTTTAGGATTGGAAATGTTTGGAAAATATTTAAGTAAACCATGTATTTTTTGGAATTATTGGAATTTTTTGGAATTTTTGGAATATTTTTGGAATAGTCTGTACAATGAAAATTGTAGTGTCGCGGGAATAAGTTTACATGTCGGTCTGGTAGGGGTAACATGGTTTGAGAAATAACAATAGGGCTTACGTGACCGCATGAGGTAGATGTGTCGGGTTCTTCGGTGACGATGGTTTTCGTTCTTGGAATCGTTGAGGGCACCTTGGAGGCGCTTTGGAAGTTCATCTGGTCGGTGTAGCGTAACTGGAGAAACTCTGGACAGCGAAACAAAAAATGCCTGCAGTCACAGTAAGGGCAATTTCGGGTTGGACCACGGATGTTTGGTTTCGGTACTGACCTCGGAGATCGGTTTTGGAGGGGCTTCAGGGCCGGATCGGGTGAATAAGTTCGCTTGTGGATGGAAGAATGGTAGATTGGTCTCGATTTGATGATCGTACATTCCGAGGTAGTATGTGATTGCGTTGTTCACGGGAACGAAGGAAGTCAAGATGACGTTGGGTTGTCGGGAGATTTTTCTTTTGGGAGAACATGATATGATATTGTCATCGAGTCGGGCAATTGATTTCGGAAGTTGCAGAAAGATGGCGTCGGGCTGGTTGGTTTCAAAAACTGGTTTCATGAAGGCAATCGCGGAAACTCACACGCGCGATTACCGTTTAATGGGTTTCGGCACCATGTAAAGTAGTCTCGGGAATTAGTCAGCGAAACAATTGCGTCGGGAAATCGGTATTTTATTTGGAAGTATTATCGGTAAAACATTGGAAATTGGGGAACGCGAAGTTACACTGGTATGAGTCGAAGACAGACTGACGAGACGTTCGGTGGGGGAGAAAAACATGGCGTCGCACGACGCAGTTTTGCAATGTAATTAATATGTAGGTACTTCATTGCCCGTTTTCTCAGCATGTTACCCCAACTGGCATTTATAATTCGGTAAATAATAATCTGGAAATATTATGTGTCGGGTGAATAGTATTAGTGTTGTTATTCGGTGGTAATGTATAGTATAGTGAATGGTCGGGGCGCTAGTGGGCTACGGAACTAACTGGGTCATGGAATACGGGAAAGCTAAGGCGCATGGAGGAAGGAAACTGAGGCCTCACAAGGGCCGAACAGGTAAGTATAACAACGAGGTTTGCACGATCACTGTTTAATCTCCGAAGCTCCGCACTCGTTACTCACAAGTGGGTGTAGAAAGGCAGGTACATTCCTGAGAGGCTACCTCAAAGACAATGACGAAAAAAATCAAAAATGAGACTCTGGCCAGGTATCTGCACAGCCTCACTCCCGAAAAAGATCTAGGAACGCGGTAGCGTTCCGCCCCGCCAAGCAAAGAAGTTGAGAAAACGAACGGTGCCGAGTGCATGTTTACCGGACGTCACGAAACGCGTTTTCGAGGTATCCATATCTCGGCTCCTATTAGACCGATCAACTTGAAAATTAGTGTGGGTCTTCTTTGAGTGGATATTAGAAAGCCCTGAAAGTTTCAAATCGATAGGTCTAAAGGGAGCCGAGCTACATAACTTCAAAAACCCGGTTTTTCGGCCTTAGATTGTTCTTCTCCTTCTCCTTCTCCTTGTTCAGACAGGCAAGGCTGGAGCCTCTCCACGTTAACCGATTGACTTGAAATTTTGCACAGAGCTTCATTTAACCTTGAGACAGAGCCTTATATAAGATTTAACCCATTATCTCAACCCAAAAAAGTTTTAGAAACAAAAAAACAGAAACCTTAGGAAAATGCTGTCCACTTTGACGAGTCTACAGCCTGGGTAAAATGACCAATCGACTTGAATTTTTTTACATACCTTCTTTATAGCATGGCTCAGTGCCATTTGAACGAAATAAGCAATTATCTCAACCCAAAAAAAATTAGGGACAAAAAACTGAAATTTAGGGTAATTTAGGCTAATTATGGCCATATCATGGCTCCTAGTAGACCGATCAACTTGAAATTTGGTATGGATCTTTTTGGTGTGGATAATGGAAAGCCCTGAAAGTTTCAAGTCGCTAGGTCTAAAGGGAGCCGAGTTATATAACTTCAAAAAACAATTACCATGTTTTTCTACTTTTTTCAGTCGGTCAAGGCTACAGCCTCTCCACCTTCGCCGATTGACTTGAAATTTTGCACGGAGCTTCGTTTCAAGTGTAGCCAGTGCCTTTTGAAAGGTTTAACCCACTATCTCAACCCAAAAACTTTTAGAAACAAAAAACTGAAATTTCGGCTAATTTTGGCAACATTGACGAGTCTGGGTAACCGGACCAATCGACTTGAAATTTTGCATAGCCCTTCTTTATAAAATGACCCACTTCAACTACAAAAAGATGTGATATCCCCCCAAAAAACAGTCCGTGTAAAAATCACCCCGCCTCGCAAATATCATTCTTCAGAGGCCGGAAAAAGTTATGATATCCACTTTCCCCGCCCGCCCTTTTCCTCATTAAGGAGCTAAGTATAATGAAAAGCTTAACCACTTCACAAGCACCGTATCCCTTTCGAAATCTCCCCTTGGCGCTACTGCGAGACGTTTTTATTTCTTCCACAAGCAACTAATACTTGTATAAAACGTTAACCACCATCAAGTATTAGTTGCTTGTGTAAGTAATAAAAACGTCTCGCAGTAGCGCCAAGGGGAGATTTCGAAAGGGGTACGGTGCTTGTGAAGTGGTTAAGCTTTTCATTATACTTAGCTCCTTAATGAGGAAAAGGGCGGGCGGGGAAAGTGGATATCATAACTTTTTCCGGCCTCTGAAGAATGATTTTTACACGGAGTGTTTTTTGGGGGGATACTGAATACTCTTTATGGCGAGCTGCAAAAGATGTCGAAGCGGCCCAAGGTACCAGTGTCCCCTATTAGATGTGCAGATGGTACATGGGCAAGAAGTGCAAAGGAGAAGGCAGATAGATCTCTTTTCAATGTACCTGGAGGACACATTCAAACCCTTTGATAGGCAGACTGAAGAAGAACATACAACGAAAATAGCAAAGATTGATGAGTGCACAATACTACCTGTAATGCTATCTGAAATAAAGAATGAAATAAGGACCAACATAAAGTCCAAGAAAACCCCAGGATACGATTTAATAACTGGGAAAATACTGAAAGAATTACCCGAAAAAGGTCTCCGAAAGTTACTTCACCTTGTCAATGCTTCATTCAGATTAGAGTACGTGCCGATGCAATGGAAAGTAGCTGAGATCTAGGGACGCGGGAGCGTCCCGCCCGCCAAGAAAACCGAAGCCCTGAAAACCGAAGCGACTGAGACACTGATTACGCGACGGAACAAGTTCGGGTTTTCACCCTGCCATAGCTCGGTCCCCTGAGTGTCTCGAGAGTTGATTTTTTGTACACCAACTCTCCAGGGGCACGTGAGGACGTAAAACAAAATTCAGCTCTCGGAAACATCAGGTGTCGGGGGTATAACAATTTTAAAACGACTATTTTTCACGTTTTTCGTGTTCTTCTTCTTCTTCTTCTTCTTCTTCTTCTTCTCGTTGTTGTTGTTGTTCATTGACGGGGCTACAGCCCAGCAGACAAATCGGATCGAGCTGAAATTTTGCACACACGTTTGTTATGCTCCAAGGGAGTGCCTTTTGACCATTTTTTCTCCCTCCCCCCATTTCCCCCCCAATTAGGGGGAAAATAGTAATTTTTAGGAATTTCAAATGGTCATAACTCCTTCAAAATTGAAGCTTTTTCAGATTTTCTTTTTTAGTTGTATTCAGCTTTTAAAACTGTTCAATTTGAGATCAAAAAGAGCTTCCTAAGGAGTAAAACAAAGGAGTTATGGCGATTTTTCTATTTTCAACAATAATTGCCGCCAAAATTGATGGAAATTGGTGCGGTTGGTCTTAAAATGTCCGCTACGTTGTCTAGTATATGCTCAATAAATTTCAACTAAATCTCAATCGATTCGACTAATCCACAGCCAAAAATACGTGAATAAATTCCACATCTACTGATTTGTCTAATTTCCGAAAACATCAAAGTTGAACGGTGGTCAGAAAAATTGTCGTAGAGTGGCGCCTGTATAAGGATCGATAGGAAATTTTATGGGCTTTCGAATGAGGGTAGCGCACTTTGTCACTTTTCTCAACGGTTCTCGAGTTATTCGCGATTTTTGGTATAAAAACGTGCGTTTTACCTTTGGCAAACTTTCTCTTTCCACTTTCTCTTCGACACCAATTGTAATGATTCTCAACAACAAAAATGTGCACAATCCACAAGAAAAAATGCAACAAATTTTCAAATCCAATAATAAGAATAAATTGTTTTAATTAATCGAAAATTTTTAAAAATTAATCGAAAAGTTTTTCCATATACATTTGATTCGAGTTCAGAAATTAAATTAAAAAACGATAGAAAAATTAATTATAAATGAATGACATGAACTGTTAAACATGGGTCGAGGATGGAAGACAATGCAATATGCACTCTACTGTAGAGTAACTAACGTTTTATCATTTATTAATCCAGACTGAAGGGTTTTCTGCTCATAGAATATAATAAACCGTTGTGTCAAGAATTTGCAGGGGTTTTACAAAATTTCGACTACGATAAAACTTCAATTAGGAAAACATTTACTAGTTACCTCGTAGGTACTTTTGTTAAATTGAACCGTATTGTATAAGTACCACTCGAAAACTAGCCATGCAAAAAGATGTGATATCCCCCCAAAAACAACTCCGTTGTAAAAACTGGCCCGCCAAAAAACCTCAGCCGCAAAAAGGAATGATATCCATTTTGCCCGCCAGCCACGTATGTAGGATGCTCGGTGCTTCGCACCTCGCTGTTGAGTGTGCATATAGAAACCTGATCCTCCTACCCCTAACCTCCACCGTCAATGTTTTCCTGTTCCCTGTTTCCTTCCCACAACCCCCTCTCGCGCTTAGTGCCCCTCGGTTTCACCTAATATGTTTCCCCTGTTACACCGGCAGGGAGCTTTACGCTTCTTTCAATGCTGTTGGCGGGAGCTTTTTGCAAGGCTTCTGAGAATTATAATATATTATTAGATATATTATATGTATTACTGGTGGTCACGAGTAATCAGTGGTTGTACACCTATAATGAAGTAATGCTTCAATTATATTATAATTATATTTTAGAATTATATTATAATTATAATTATATTTGATAATTATATTATAATTCTTAGACGCCTTGCTTTTGCAATGCCAGGCAGCCTGAAATGGCTCATTACTTTACTTTTGTACCAACACTAAGTACTCATCATCACCACTACTACTTGTATATCTAATTCTCAGAAGCCTTGCAAAAAGCTCCCGCCAACAGCATTGAAAGAAGCGTAAAGCTCCCTGCCGGTGTAACAGGGGAAACATATTAGGTGAAACCGAGGGGCACTAAGCGCGAGAGGGGGTTGTGGGAAGGAGACAGGGAACAGGAAAACATTGACGGTGGAGGTTAGGGGTAGGAGGATCAGGTTTCTATATGCACACTCAACAGCGAGGTGCGAAGCACCGAGCATCCTACATACGTGGCTGGCGGGCAAAATGGATATCATTCCTTTTTGCGGCTGAGGTTTTTTGGCGGGCCAGTTTTTACAACGGAGTTGTTTTTGGGGGGATAACAATGATACCAAAACCAGGCAAGCGAAGTGATGACAAGAAATCATACCGACCGATTTCTCTCTTGCCAGTCATATCCAAGCTTTTTGAAAAGTTACTCCTCAAAAGACTGAAACCTATTATCTAGGGACGCGGGAGCGTCCCGCCCGCCAAGAAAACCGAAGCCCAGAAAACCGAAGCGACTGAGACACTGATTACGCGACGGAACAAGTTGGGGTTTTCACCCTACCATAGCTCGGACCCCTGAGTGTCTCGAGAGTTGATTTTTTGTACACCAACTCTCCAGGGGCACGTGAGGATTTAAACCAAATTTCAGCTCTCGGGAACATCAGGTGTCGGGGGTATAACAGTTTTAAAACCACTATTTTTCACGTTTTTCGTGTTCTTCTTCTTCTTCTTCTTCTTGTTCATTGACGGGGCTACAGCCCAGCAGACAAATCGGATCGAGCTGAAATTTTGCACACACGTTTGTTATGCTCCAAGGGAGTGCCTTTTGAACCTTTTTTCTCCCTCCCCCCATTTCCCTCCCAATTAGGGGGGAAATAGTAATTTTCAGGAATTTCAAATGGTCATAACTCCTTCAAAATTGAAGCTTTTTCAGATTTTCTTTTTTAGTTGTGTTCAGCTTTTGACCCTGTTCAATTTGAGATCAAAAAGAGCTTTCTAAGGGGTAAAATAGAGGAGTTATAGTGATTTTTGTATTTTCAACAATAACTGCCGCCAAAATTGATGGAAATTGGTGCGGTTGGTCTTAAAATGTCCGCTAGGTTGTCTAGTATATGCTCAATAATTTTGAACTAAATCTCAATCGATTCGACTAATCTACAGCCAAAAATACGTGAATAAATTCCACATCTATTGATTTGGCTACTTTCCGAAAACATCAAAGTTGAACGGTGGTCAGAAAAATTGTCGTAGAGTGGCGCCTATCTAAGGATCGATAGGAAATTTTATGGGCTTTCGAATGAGGGTAGCGCACTTTGTCACTTTTCCCAACGGTTCTCGAGTTATTCGCGATTTTTGGTATAATAACGTGCGTTTTACCTTTTGCAAACTTTCTCTTTCCACTTTCTCTTCGACACCAATAATTACAATTATTGAAATGATTCTCAACAACAAAAATTTGCACAATCCCCAAGAAAAAATGCAACAAATTTTCAAAAAATTTCTCATTCAAATTCATTCAAATTTCTAATTCTTTCTATTTGTTTAAATTTAATAATGAGAATAATTGTTTTAAATTTTAATAATTTTTTTAAAATTGTTAATTGCTTTAATTAATCGAAAATGTTAAAACTACTATTTAGCCAATTCGCAAACCGAGTGAATATTGCATTGTGATCCAGTTCTGAACTATTTTTAAAATTTCAAGTCAATAGCTCATCATCAAAATTTAATTTGTATTATTACAAAAAGGTATTATTTAAACAATTTTACAGATGAGAAACCGAGTGAATATTGCAATGTGGTCTATCCCCGACTCACGGTTAAAATTTCTAGACTGTAGTTTACCGGGAAGATGAAAAAAAGGTAGTTTTATTCTGGGCGTCTGGCGGTTGACCCACATGACGACCGTTTTCGACGCGAAAGTTTAGTGTTTTTCCTAAACCTTTGCGCGCTAACTGTGAACGAACGGCTAGTCGCACAAAAATCCAATTGGTCTTAAAAGATTCGTAATTTTTCAGGTCATTCAAAAGTGAACTAAAAATTACACGGTTCAGTTGAATATTTTGAGATATGACATCGTCGAAATTTTAAATTTCGTTTTGTACCCCTTCCACTTGACCTAGGGTTATGAAAAGTTTCGAGGATCATTGTGGGGCTGGTCCAAACCCAGAAACCAAATTTCGTAATTTTAGCTCAACGCTAACTGGGCAAAGTGCCACGGACGGCGTACGGCGGACGGCGTACGGCGGACGGACGGATTTTTTTTTATTCGATTTTCTGAATCTACGTATCTTGAAACGTAAACCAACAAATTTTGAGGGGGGGCTAAAAAATTTTTTTCTTTGGGCGATTCCAATGGTTCATTATCGAAGATAATAAACCAAAAGGCAAATTAGTAGGCGTACTAATTTTTTACCAAATTTTGATTAGGATAAAACTTCATTTAGGAAAACTTTACTAGTTACCTCGTAGGTACTTTTGTTAAATTGAACCGTATTGTAGATATAAGTACCACTCGAAAACTAGCCATGCAAAAAGATGTGATATCCCCCCAAAAACAACTCCGTTGTAAAAACTGGCCCGCCAAAAAACCTCAGCCGCAAAGAGGAATTATATCAATTTTGCCCGCCAGCCACATATATAGGATGCTCGGTGCTTCGCACCTCGCTGTTGAGTGTGCATATAGAAACCTGATCCTCCTACCCCTAACCTCCACCGTCAATGTTTTCCTGTTCCCTGTCTCCTTCCCACAATCCCCTCTCACCCTTAGTCACCCTCGGTTTCACCTAATATGTTTCCTCTGTTACACCAGCAGGGAGCTTTACGCTTCTTTCAATGCTGTTGGCGGGAGCTTTTTGCCAGATGAACAAGCCTGAATTGAAGCATTACTTCATTACAGTTGTACCACCGCTGATTACTCGTGACCACCAGTAATACTTATGTTAGCTTGTTCATCTGGCAAAAAGCTCCCGCCAACAGCATTGAAAGAAGCGTAAAGCTCCCTGCTGGTGTAACAGAGGAAACATATTAGGTGAAACCGAGGGTGACTAAGGGTGAGAGGGGGTTGTGGGAAGGAGACAGGGAACAGGAAAACATTGACGGTGGAGGTTAGGGGTAGGAGGATCAGGTTTCTATATGCACACTCAACAGCGAGGTGCGAAGCACTGAGCATCCTATATATGTGGCTGGCGGGCAAAATGGATATCATTCCTCTTTGCGGCTGAGGTTTTTTGGCGGGCCATTTTTTCACAACGGAGTTGTTTTTGGGGGGATATCACATCTTTTTGCATGGCTAGTTTTCGAGTGGTACTTATACAATACGGTTCAACAACTTATACAATACAAAAGTACCTACGAGGTAACTAGTAAATGTTTTCCTAAATGAAGTTTTATCCTAGTCAAAATTTAGTAAAAAATTAGTACGCCTACTAATTTGCCTTTTTGTTTCTTGTTTTTGTGACAAGAATAATTATTTTTTGGAAATTATTGTTTGTTATCTGAAATGTGTTTGAAAAAGAAGTAGTTTTAAAATTTTTGCGAATTGGTTAAATATTAGTTTTAAAATTTTCGATTAATTAAAACAATCAACAATTTAAAAACAATTATTAAAATTTAATACAATTATTCTTATTATTAAATTTAAAAAAATAGAAAGAATTAGAAATTTGAATAAATTTGAATTAGAAATTTTTTGAAAATTGGTTGCATTTTTTCTTGGGGATTGTGCAAATTTTTGTTGTTGAGAATCATTACAATAAATGTAATTATTGGTGTCGAAGAGAAAGAGGAAAGAGAAAGTTTGCAACTGGTAAAACGCACGTTTTTATACCAAAAATCGCGAATAACTCGAGAACCGTTGGGAAAAGTGACAAAGTGCGCTACCCTCATTCGAAAGCCCATAAAATTTCCTATCGATCCTTACACAGGCGCCACTCTACGACAATTTTTCTGACCACCGTTCAACTTTGATGTTTTCGGAAATTAGCCAAATCAGTAGATGTGGAATTTATTCACGTATTTTTGGCTGTGGATTAGTCAAATCGATTGAGATTTAGTTCAAAATTATTGAGCATATTCTAGACAACCTAGCGGACATTTTAAGACCAACCGCACCAATTTTCATCAATATTTGCGGCAGTTGTTGTTGAAAATAGAAAAATCACCATAACTCCTTTATTTTCCCCCTTAGGAAGCATTCTTTGATCTCAAATTAAACAGTTTGAAAATCTGAACACAACTAAAAAAGAAAATCTGAAAAAGCTTCAATTTTGAAGGAGTTATGACCATTGAAATTCCTAAAAAACACTATTTCCCCCCTAATTGGGGGGAAATGGGGGGAGGGAGAAAAAATGGTCAAAAGGCACTTCCTTGGAGCATAACAAACGTGTGTGCAAAATTTCAGCTCGATCCGATTTGTCTGCTGGGCTGTAGCCCCGTCAA
Source organism: Stenodema calcarata (assembly GCA_963920205.1). Classification (NCBI taxonomy): domain Eukaryota; kingdom Metazoa; phylum Arthropoda; class Insecta; order Hemiptera; family Miridae; genus Stenodema; species Stenodema calcarata. Next base: position 36,054 of record OY986057.1, on the reverse strand, counting down.
TGAACAACAAGAAGAAGAAGAAGAAGAACACGAAAAACGTGAAAAATAGTGGTTTTAAAATTGTTATACCCCCGACACCTGATGTTCCCAAGAGCTGAAATTTGTTTTACGTCCTCACGTGCCCCTGGAGAGTTGGTGTACAAAAAATCAACTCTCGAGACACTCAGGGGACCGAGCTATGGTAGGGTGAAAACCCCAACTTGTTCCGTCGCGTAATCAGTGTCTCAGTCGCTTCGGTTTTCAGGGCTTCGGTTTTCTTGGCGGGCGGGACGCTCCCGCGTCCCTAGATAATATAGTAAGGCTTCAATTCAGGCTTGTTCATCTGGCAAAAAGCTCCCGCCAACAGCATTGAAAGAACTCCGTTGTAAAAACTGGCCCGCCAAAAAACCTCAGCCGCAAAGAGGAATTATATCAATTTTGCCCGCCAGCCACATATATAGGATGCTCGGTGCTTCGCACCTCGCTGTTGAGTGTGCATATAGAAACCTGATCCTCCTACCCCTAACCTCCACCGTCAATGTTTTCCTGTTCCCTGTCTCCTTCCCACAATCCCCTCTCACCCTTAGTCACCCTCGGTTTCACCTAATATGTTTCCTCTGTTACACCAGCAGGGAGCTTTACGCTTCTTTCAATGCTGTTGGCGGGAGCTTTTTGCCAGATGAACAAGCCTGAATTGAAGCATTACTTCATTACAGTTGTACCACCGCTGATTACTCGTGACCACCAGTAATACTTATGTTAGCTTGTTCATCTGGCAAAAAGCTCCCGCCAACAGCATTGAAAGAAGCGTAAAGCTCCCTGCTGGTGTAACAGAGGAAACATATTAGGTGAAACCGAGGGTGACTAAGGGTGAGAGGGGGTTGTGGGAAGGAGACAGGGAACAGGAAAACATTGACGGTGGAGGTTAGGGGTAGGAGGATCAGGTTTCTATATGCACACTCAACAGCGAGGTGCGAAGCACCGAGCATCCTGTATATGTGGCTGGCGGGCAAAATGGATATCATTCCTTTTTGCGGCTGAGGTTTTCTGGCGGGCCAGTTTTTACAACGGAGTTGTTTTTGGGGGTTATGAAGTACGCCCCCATCACTGCCGGGAATTGTAATGTCAACATCCCTGGATGGTTATTGAAAAAAAGAAACGCCATCGATTTTGGCTCACTCGAAGAAAGTAACTTATGTTGGAAATATTGTATGGAAGCTCAGAAACCTCCGGGTTTAGAGTACGATTACTCGAATAGTACGTTTCCAATGAGTCTAAACCAGATCAGTCGGTTCGAAAACAAGAATAACGTCTCAGTCAACGTATACGCAATCGACGAGCGGCGTGATTTTTACCCCTTGAGAGTGTGTAAAGTCGAAAAAGCCGATCACCGCGATATCATCCTATTGGAAAAAGACGGCAACATCGAGGATGAATGCAATAACTACTACCTACTGATAACAGACTTTAAGAAACTCGTTCGAAAACAACTCAAAACAAATGAGACGAAAATCGCAATATGTAAAAGATGTTTCACAATCTATAGAGACGATAAACGCAATCACACCGGAAAAGAAGAAATAATGGCCAAACATAAAATATTATGCGAGTCTACCGATGATACGGCCAGGATTGTAATACCGCAAAAGGGAAAAGATGACTTTATAGAATTCGACAAAGTGCAATATAAGATGCTTTTGCCCATAGTATTGTACGCGGACGTAGAAGCCATGTTGGTGAAGATGGGGCCAGAAAACGAGGACGGGGACGAGGACGAGGAAGAGTCGGAGCCGCAACTGGGAAAACAGCAGAAACACGTGATGATGTCTTACGGGATATTTGCACATACCGATATCTACACTGATCGATCATCATTTAACCGGGTGATTTTATATAGTGGTCGAAACGCTCAATCAAAATTCATTTGGAAACTAAGAGAGCTGGCGATTGAAATCATTGATTGTTATTCGCAGTACAGAGCCATCAACATGACTGACGAAGAACGGAAAATGGTGGATAACGCAAAAATGTGCTATATATGTAAAAAAGACTTGACAAATTTGGATGTAAGCGAGATACATCTGGACCACGATCATTATACGGAAAAAGTCCGAGGAAAAAGTTGCAGCCGATGTAATTTGGCCTTCTCTACACCAAATTTTGTGCCAGTCATTATGCATTCAGCATCGAGTTATGACAATCACTTTTTGGTAAAGGAATTTGCGAGCATACCGGGAGACATACAGCTGCTACCACGGACGGAAGAAAACTACATATCAATGTCCAAGCAAATAGAAGACGGCAATGGACGTAAGATATGGCTCCGATTCATAGACTCATACAGATTCTTACCGTCCTCTCTCAACGATCTGGCATAGACATTACAGCCTGAACAATTAAAAAATACTACCGAAACTTTATCCCGACCCGGACCAATTGGCTCTAATAAGACGTAAAGGTGTTTATCCCTACGATTACTTGGACTCTTGGCACAAACTGCGTCTGGAAACTCTCCCGCCGAAAGAAGCGTTCGACTCGGCCCTCTACGAGACGTGTATAACAGACAGCGAATACCAACATGCGCAAACAGTGTGGAGAGAGTTCAATATCAACAACATGGAAGAATACGGACTTTTGTATCTGAAAACCGACGTGCTTCTTCTCGCTGAAGTGTACGAGAACATCCGACGAGAAATGCATCAGTCGGAATTCAATCTGGATCCCGCACATGCCTACACCCTTCCCGGAATATCGCAACAGGCAATGCTCAGTTACACAGGAGTGAAACTGGGTCTCATCACGGACTATGACATCTATAGAATCATCGAACTCGGAATTAGAGGCGGCTATACATCTGTTGGAAACGGGACAAGAAGAAGAAGGGAATGGATAGTATTGTGGGCGCTTCCATGCGATGATTAGACATGTTTTTATATGGATGTGATTATTATGAATAAATTTGCTGATGTGTAAGTTCGTTTTTCCAAATACTTTCCGGTCTTTTCATTGTTTCCGGCGTTTTAGTTGATAATTGATATTTGGCGACCGTGACAGGACAGTATATTACGATTGATTACAGCCGTGTTGTGTGGTTCGGAAGGTATTTTGTTCATTGTTTGTGAGAACTTCACTGCTACTATCTGTTTGGAGGTTAACCGACTTTTAACTGAAGTAACTTTAAAATTTGACGAGGATGAGCGAGTTAATCAAGAAGAGAGGACCTCGTCGTACTGTTTTTACCAAGAATTATAATTCTTTGAAGGAATCCCTGGACAAAGAAGATTTGGAAGTGGATGACATTGTTGCCAGGTTTGCAGTTTTCGAAGCACGCTTTGTCGATTTGGTAAGTCTCAATCGAGAAATACTTATTGAACTCGAAACAGAAGGACGAGACGGAAAATACGAGGAAAGAATTGCTCATGAGTTAGAATGTGCTGACGATTATGCTATGAAGTACCAATACATTAAAGTCAAAGTACAACCTTCTCAAACCCCTAGTGAAGGAGGAGGATGACAACAGTCAAATGTCCCATAGGTCAAGTTCTTCGTGTAAGGGATCTAACAATAATAATTATTATCGTTATCCTAAGTTGGAATTGGTACAATATGACGGTGAAATTTCGGGTTGGATTGGTTTTTGGGCCCAGTTTTCGTCTATTCATGATGATTCTGACCTTCCTAACGAACAGAAGTTCCAGTATTTGTTACAGTCTACAGTCCCAGGGTCTCGGGCACGTATGTTGGTGGATAGTTATCCTCCTTCTCGTCAAAACTACGATAAGGCGATCTTAGCTCTAAAGGAACGTTTCGTTCGCACAGACCTCCTCATCGAGTATTATGTCAGGGAGTTGTTGAAACTTGTTAACAGTCATCAGAACATGAAAATCTCTCAGTTATATGATAAGCTTACAGCTCAGCTACGAGCCCTCGAGTCCCTGAACATAATATCAGATAGTTATGCTGCATTATTATTTCCCCTTGTGGAGTCTTGTTTACCCACAGAGTCATTGCGAGTCTGGCAGAGGAGTAACTCAGCACGTGGTCAACCCCATAAGGTTCAAATGGATAGTCTATTACAATTTTTGAAAGATGAAGTTGAAACTGATGAGAGGATAAATATTGCTATACATGAGCCTGTTTCAGCCCGGAAGTACAGTGAGAGGAAGATGTCAGACTATGATCCCAATCCCAGGAAGCCTTCTGTGACTACAGCTGCTGACTTGTCCAACTTGAGCCTTGAGGATAAGTGTATTTTCTGTGAGCAACCCCATGACGTCATTAAATGTACTAAGGCTATGAAGATGTCTCTGGATGCAAAAAGGTATATTTTGAGTAAGGCCCATAGATGTTTTGCATGTACAAGGGCTGGGCATTCTTATCAGCGTTGTAGAGCAAGGTGCAGCACTTGTAATGGACGTCACATCATGTTGATGTGTGGTAGATCTTCTGACACTCCTGAGAATTCTCATAATCTAGCTTCCCAGGAAGATCCTACAGAATCAACCAAGGTTGAGTTGGAGCTTCTGTCGATAAACCACAGTCTCACTGTAAGGTCTTCTCCTGAGGTTTTCTTACAGACGTTTGCAGTATTTCTGCGCAATGAGGGTAAACAGCGTCGTGCACGGGTACTTGTGGATAGTGGGTCCCAGAGATCGTACCTCAGAACCGAAGTTGCTGCTGAAATGGGGTATCAGTCTGTGGGAGAGGAAAGTTTGATACATTCGTTGTTTGGTGGAGGCAGCATGGGATTGGTTCATCACCGGCAGTTTAAGATACACATCCGGAGCTTGGATGGGCGATTTGCATGCAATTTTTCGGTTTTAGATCACAAGGATATAGCTGCTTATATTCCCACCGTCTTGGCCTCTCCTGCGTTGAAGAAGGAATTGGATTCAGTCAAGGTGCAGTTGTTAGAGGATATGTATGGCCCAATTGATATCCTAATAGGAGCAGATGTAGCAGGAAAAATTTGGACGTCTGGGCGAAAGGTTCTCCCCAGCGGGGCGGTTGCAATTGAGACGCTTTTTGGATGGACAATTTTGGGGTCATGTAAAAAATCAGTTTTGTCAGCTCCGGCCTCCTGCTCAAATTTGGCAACAACACATACTATGGCAGCTGTTACTAATGGAGATGTCTCTGATTTGTGGAAGTTGGAGTCTATTGGAATCTCCGATCCTGCTGAGAAGCATGATAAGCAGACTAAGAAGAAGGCAACATTGGAGCATTTCCGCAAGACAGTTGATTTTGTTGATGGACGTTACCAAATTAGACTCCCTTGGAAGGAAATTGTTGATGAGTTGCCATCTAATCGGGAGCTAGCTGTTGGCCGTCTAAACCGTTCTATGCAGAAAATGGAGAAAAGCGGAAGCCTTTTATTAGAATATAGATCTGTTTTAGATGAGTGGCTGCATTTGAATATTATTGAGAGGGCAAATGACAATTTTAAGGGACACTATTTACCTCACCGGCCAGTTGTGAAGGAGTCCAGTAACACAAAAAAAGTTAGACCAGTGTTTGATGCCTCCGCCAAGATTACTGGGTCCCCGTCATTAAATGACTGTTTGGATGAAGGTCCTAATTTAATAGAGCTACTCCCTGATGTGTTGTTAAGGTTCAGAGAGAAGGCAATAGGGGTGTCAGCCGATATTGAGAAGGCCTTTCTACAAATAGGAATCAGCCCAGAGGATCGTCCTTTTTTGAAGTTCCTTTGGTGGGATGACAGTCAAGACCAATTAATAGCCTTGCAGCATACTAGAGTGGTATTTGGTGTAACCTGTAGCCCTTACCTTTTGGGTGCTGTATTAAATCACCATATTGATCAAAGTGTTAGTGTAATACCCTACGAAAAATATGATTGAATTATGAATCGTTTTTGTGAGACAACTATTTTGTGACTTTACCGTCGGAGACCCCTCTGCAGGTAGTAGTTCGACGACTCCCGTCGAACGCAAATATCTAGGAAGCCCTCTTTTGTGGGCACACAAACCTCCGAGACTCCGATATTATGAAAAGACGGTAGCGCGAAGTAGTTCGACGACTTCCGTCGAACGCAAATACTAGGAAGCCCTCTTTTGTGGACTCACAAACCTCCGAGACTCCGATATTATGAAAGGATGGTAGCGCGTTCAAAACTGCGAGGTCAATACTGAAATGAGTTCAATTACCTAATATAGAAAATCAAATTACTAATGGAATAGGTTCGGTTCCCCCGTTTCCTAAGAGGTGGACCAGGTGAGTTACTAACAAAAACGAGAACTACAATGAAACGGAAATATGTACTTAATATAATAAACAATGTAAAATAATGAACGGAACTTATAAACAAAAAAATAGAAATAGAATTGAAATTGCCTTAAAATCTACTGTGACAAACGGAAAAATTAGAACTAAATAGAATTCGACTCAAATCTGTCTTCGGAACGTATAAACGGAAATTGCATATATAACGAGAATTAGTTGCGTTCGTTGAAGTAGTTGCGGAAATTGCATATAAACGAGAAATTGCTTATAAACGAGAAATTGCATATAATCTAGAATTATGAACACAATGAAAACTAATTTGAAATTGTCTTAAAAACCGGTTGTAAGCTAGACGTGATAATATTTTGGTTGAGGACTGACTGTTTTCCTTTGGGAACTGAACTAAAAATACTTGCTGTTGAAGTCTTTCCACTAGTGGGGCTGAATCCTGGGAGGGCGCACCGATGCACCAGGGTAGGGCACAGATGGAATGACAGAACGTTTCGGATGACGCACAACCTCTAACTTCACTTGAGTGCTCCTCTGAGACGACTGACTTGAGCTCAGGCGGGGGAACTGGATCCACTCAGCGGGATGGTCCTATTGGCTGGCTGGTGAAGGCACGCCTCCTGTTGCTGCCAGAAATTAGTTAGGAGTTTCCATAACAGGCGTCGCTGCAGGAAAAGTGGTGTCATTGTCCCCATCACATCCTTCTCTTCCCTGGAGGCTGATGCTCACATCAGCTAAAGCTCCTCCCTTGGGGGTGAATGGTGTCCAGGCGAAAACAGCGTCATTATGTGGGGTGAAGAGCTCCTCGCCTACCTATTATCCTAATCTAGATCAGTCAGTCCTAATTGCAGTTTTCAGTCCTACCTCAACAGAAGATGGGGCCTGTGAAATTGGTAACGCTCCTCTCTGATTGCAGGGGTGTGGGGATCAGGAAAGGTTTTGGGTTGGGTTTGGGAGCGTTCCTACTATTACATCAATGCTAGGTTACAATGGAGAGGACCACCCCTCACTATGCAGCCTAGCATAATCAATGGTCTTCCTAGGGCGCAACTGGCGTGGTGCAGGTGTGTTGTTTACACTCTCTGGTGATTCAGGTGGTTTGGCACTACTTGTGGTATCTGAAAGGTCTTGAGGGGATGGGAGGCTGATGGAGTCCTCACCATCCCAATCTGTCCAATTGTCCTCCTCAGACTGTCGCGTCCGGACAGGGGTAGCATGTGGGGCAAGTCCAATATCTGCAACTGGGTCGAGTGTGATGGCTTCATCTGGGATCTCTCCCACAAATGCAGGCTTCAATCTACTGAGGTGGTACCTTCTGCAGTGGCCCAGGAGGTCCTCCACCTCATAATTGACCTCAGTCAACTTTTTACGTACTGTGAGTGGTCCCACCCACGGACTCCAGAATTTTGCTACTGCTCCAGCTGGAGCCACAGGTTGACGGGCATAGACTTGTTGCCCCTCCACAAATCCACGCATATGACGTCGCCCGTTGATTGTCCGCTCCCTAGTGAGCCATGCTTTCTTCAACTGTTGCTCTGCGACCAGGCGGACCTTCTTGATGAATTGTTCCCATTGTTGGGGGCCTCCTATGGCCTGAGTGGCCATGCTTACTTCTGCTATGTGTGGTAGTCGCAACTCGCGACCATATGTAAGCATATTGGGGGAATACCCTGTACTGTGGTGCGGGATACTGTGATACGCAGCCAGTGCAAATGGTAGCGCTGCCTCCCAGTCTCGTGTCTTGTCCTTCAATTTGGCAATGATGTTGGCCAACGTCCTGTGAAAACGCTCACACACACCATTGCTTTGGGGGTGGTATGATGAGGTGTGAACCTGCCGGACGTTCCAAGTGTCACATAATTCCCGAATCACATGGGATACAAATGCTGCGCCCCTGTCTGACACCAAGGTTTCTGGTGCCCCATGCGTTGGAATGTAGAGTTGAGTCAAGCAACGAGCTGTGGTGGCTGCTTTACAGTCATTGGTGATGTAAACGGCTGCATACTTTGAAAAGTGGTCAATGACTGTTAAGAGATATTTGGTACCTTGCTTTCCCACCAATGGACCAACGTAGTCAATCCCAACAATCTGTCCAATCCGACTTGGTAGTTGTGGCTTCTGAATTGGCGGGTTTAGATTTGGTGGAGTGTTCCGCTGCTGGCACCTGGGACATTTCCTTACAAATTCTAGGACATCCCGGCCCATCCTTGGCCAGAATCCGTGTCTTCGAGCTACTCTCTCTGTGGTTTCACCTCCTGGGTGACCAGCCCAGGGTGTCTCATGGCAGTTCCCAATGAACCATTGTCTGAGAGTGCTGGGTATTAGCGGCACACGCATCATCTGTCCATCCACCTCAACTTCCACCTTCCACACACCTTCTTCCTTGAATGTTGAGCGCTTACCTTCAGTGGTTATTGTCTGCACCCACTGATCCAGCTCTTGGGCAGCCACCATCAGGTCTCTAGGAGCGCTGAGGGTAGTTATTGCTCCCACTGGGATGCGACTCAGCCCATCTGCGTGGTTCATGGTTTTTCCAGGCCGATGCTGTGGCTTGTATTCATACTCAGTCAGGCGGATTATCCAGCGGCCAATTCTCGACGTCGGATCCCGTAAGTTCATTGCAGCAGTCAATGCAGCGTGGTCTGTTTGAAGGATAAACTTCCTCCCCAATAGAAACTCCTGGAAGTGATGCACAGCCCATACAACTGCCAACAGCTCCCTCTCAGTTGCAGAGTAACGGGTCTCGGCGCTGTTAAGCACTCGACTGGCATAGGCAATGGGTTTCTCCTCAGCTCCTTCCCCCTGTGACAGGACTGCTCCCAAAGCCTTTCCTGAAGCATCTGTTGCCAGCACAAACGGCTTTTCAAAATCTGGATAAGCTAACACAGGTTGTGCAGATAGGGCCTGCTTCAGTGCATGGTACGCCTGCTCCTGAGGTTCTGCCCAGATGAATGGGTGGTTCTTCCTCAGCAGCTGATTCAATGGTGCACTGATTTCAGCATAGTTCTGTATGAATCTCCGGTAAAACCCTGTCAGGCCCAGGAACGCTCGTACTTCTTTAGGACTGCCTGGCGTAGGGTAGTTGCGCACTGCTGTCACCTTACTGGGGTCCATCTCAACACCCTGCGTAGTCACCACATGGCCCAAATACTGCACTCGCTCCTTCAGGAACTCGCATTTCCGCAAATTCAGTCGAAAACCAGCGTCTCCAAAACGTTGCAACACCGTCCTCATGAGATCTAGGTGGGATGGCAGGTCCTCCGTGAACAGAATCACGTCGTCTAAGTAAATCAGGCATCCCTCGCCAATAACGCCGTCCAGAATGTCGTTCATTGCTGCCTGGAACGTCGCAGGGGCATTTTTAAGCCCAAAAGGCATCCTAACATATTCAAAATGCCGATTCAGCGCGGTGAAGGCCGTTTTTTCTCTGGATTCTTTTGTGACAGGGATTTGATGGTAGCCCATAGTTAAGTCAAGGGTTGAGAACCAGCGGCTTTTTCCCATCATTGATAGAGTTTCCTGCAAGCGGGGGATTGGGTATTTGTTACCTTTTGTAACCGCATTCAGCTCACGATAGTCCATGCAGAACCGCCATTGCTGTTGCTCCCCTGGCGGGGTTTTCTTCTTTACTATTACTATTGGAGCGTTCCAAGGACTCTGTGAGGGGGTTATCACTCCGTCAGCCAGCATATCATACACCTGTGACTCCACAAAACACCGGAGTGCATGTGGCACTGGGTAAGGTCTCCTGGCTGTAGGTGACGCCAGTCCTGTATCAATGTCGTGGGACACTTTTAGGCTGCAGCCTGCCCGTCCAGGTTTCTCAAATAAGTGGATACTTTGCAGCAGGCATTTGTGGGCCAGTTCCTTGACCTCCCCTGCAAGATGACTCAGCTTCTCGTGCAGCTGCTCCTGCAGCTCTGTGGTTGTGGCAGGGTTGTCCCAGGTTTCAGTGGGGATTTCCTCAATCTCTTGGAGTGACTGAGGAATCATAGCCCCAATAACCTCCTCTTCCTTCTTGAAAATCCTGGGCTCCACGTCAGCCCCAAGGGGTGCAGCTGGCTGCTTGAACTCAGCTGTGCAGTCCCTGGTCCGCAGGTCCTCCAGTCGCTGCAAACCCTCCGGGTATTCCAAGATGGCGCCAATGACCTTCCAATGCCCGCTGTTTGGGAGCTGCATATCCACCACCCCAGTATCTGTGCAGATTCGAATAGGCAGTTTCTGCAGGAGATCCAGTCCTAACAAGCTCAACCCAGAGTCTGGCCGCTGAAACACATAGAAGATGTGCGTTGTTCTGAGCGGCCCAATAGTCACTGGCACATTCTGCGTTCCCCTCAGCGGAAGTTTTTGGCCATCTGCCCCCCAAAGCTCAGCTGTAGTAGGAAGAATTGCAATATTGGGTATTGGTTGTGATAGAGCAGATACCGCAGCTCCTGTGTCAATTATCATGTCTTTGGTGATAGGCCCCAGTTTAACATCCTTCACGACCATTGGCCGCACCAGTCCCCTAACAGTTGACTGGAAAGCGGTGATGTCCTCCAAGTTCTCTGTCTGACCATTCTCAGGTGGCTGGGTTGAAACTACAGCTGTAGCACTAGTGATGGCAGGTTGGGCTGCCAGGGATGGCAGGGCCTTTTTTTTGCGCAAGCAGTCAGATTCAACGTGGTCTCTGATCCCACAGAAGTCACAGAACACTCCAGTAGCCACTCCACTAGGGCAGTAGGCAGGGAAATGAGTACTGTCCCCACAGAAGAGACAGGGGTGACGAGGACGTGGTGGTGGGGGTTTCCACACGTTTTGTCCATATGGGTAATTCCTAGGTTTTCCAGGGGTTGGTGAAGGTATCTGTGGGGTAGGGCGGTCCTGACGCTGAGGGCACTTGGCTGCAAAATGGCCGCTGTCCCCACAGTTGTAACATTTCCGAGGCTCTTGATGAGTGATACCAGCTATGTCCCACTTAAACTCTGCGTCGTGGCCATTCCTCTCAATGTCTTCCCACTCCTCTGCCCGCTCCACAGCGTCCTCCAGACTGGTTGGTGGGTTTCCTTGCAGAAATAGGCTTATATCCTTGTTCAAGCCTCGTACAAACGCCCTCAATGTTTTCTGCTTGACCCAGGCTCTCATTTGGGCGACTGATAGGGTTTGTTCAGCTTCCACTGCAACTCTTGCTAAATCCTGAATGCGCTCAGCAAATCTGCGAATTGTCTCTTCTGGTTGGCGTTTGGTCGTCCATAGGCTGATGGTAGCCTTTTCTGGGTTTTCCCGTTTGTACCAGCGCATGAGTTTCCCTTTTAGTGCGTCGTAGGGCTGGGGTCCAAGGTCCTCTTGGAAGAATCTTTTTGCACCGCCTCTCAGGCGGGCCTTCAGGAACCTGAAACGCTGATGCTGATCCAATTCGTGGGTGGCGTGTTCAAATTCTGCAAAGAACGCTGTTGGGGATGTTGCACCAGGTTCGTCAGGGTTCCAAGGTTCGATCTCCATGAATAGTGAGCGTGGAAACTCCTGCTGAGACTTGTCTGCTCGATGAGTGGTATTTTGGAAAAATTCCCCCATTCTCGTCATGGCGTTAGTTACCGCCTCCATCATGTCAGCAGGGTCCGTTTGGTCCTCCTGATGTCGTGCCATGTTCAGTATTTAATGGTTAGTAAAGTACAGGCCAATATCTGCTGTAATCAAGTGGTAATTCGAATACTGTCGTGGAGAAAAGGATTCGGATGATTCAAATTTAAGTTTCAAATATTGGATGGTTAGCGCCGAATTTGCGCACTTTTTCAGTTTGCAGGGTCGAAGCAAATGTATGTAATGTCAATGGTTGGGTAGGTAAGTGGGGTTGAACAGTCTCGGGGATGGTACTCAACCACACACAAAGGAAGTTTGCATGCAGTAATGATTAATTACTCCACCTCCCGCTCTCTCTAGTCCAGGCCCTATCCTCTGTTTGGTTCACAAAGGATATAATTCTATCAAATTCACCTGTTCTACCTATGTTCACCTCAGGGTACCAATTCTAATACAAATGAAAAAAGAAAATTGTATAATTTTTTTTTTTTTTTTTTTTTTTAATTAGTTTAACAATTAATAATTAATTAATTACTGATAATCATTAAATTATCGAACCATTCGGAGTTTTGTTTCAGGTCCGTGGGGAGTCGGACTCCTAATAGAGACTCACTATCTCTATCCGATATCCCACCGCAAGCCACCAATTGTAATACCCTACGAAAAATATGATTGAATTATGAATCGTTTTTGTGAGACAACTATTTTGTGACTTTACCGTCGGAGACCCCTCTGCAGGTAGTAGTTCGACGACTCCCGTCGAACGCAAATATCTAGGAAGCCCTCTTTTGTGGGCACACAAACCTCCGAGACTCCGATATTATGAAAAGACGGTAGCGCGAAGTAGTTCGACGACTTCCGTCGAACGCAAATACTAGGAAGCCCTCTTTTGTGGACTCACAAACCTCCGAGACTCCGATATTATGAAAGGATGGTAGCGCGTTCAAAACTGCGAGGTCAATACTGAAATGAGTTCAATTACCTAATATAGAAAATCAAATTACTAATGGAATAGGTTCGGTTCCCCCGTTTCCTAAGAGGTGGACCAGGTGAGTTACTAACAAAAACGAGAACTACAATGAAACGGAAATATGTACTTAATATAATAAACAATGTAAAATAATGAACGGAACTTATAAACAAAAAAATAGAAATAGAATTGAAATTGCCTTAAAATCTACTGTGACAAACGGAAAAATTAGAACTAAATAGAATTCGACTCAAATCTGTCTTCGGAACGTATAAACGGAAATTGCATATATAACGAGAATTAGTTGCGTTCGTTGAAGTAGTTGCGGAAATTGCATATAAACGAGAAATTGCTTATAAACGAGAAATTGCATATAATCTAGAATTATGAACACAATGAAAACTAATTTGAAATTGTCTTAAAAACCGGTTGTAAGCTAGACGTGATAATATTTTGGTTGAGGACTGACTGTTTTCCTTTGGGAACTGAACTAAAAATACTTGCTGTTGAAGTCTTTCCACTAGTGGGGCTGAATCCTGGGAGGGCGCACCGATGCACCAGGGTAGGGCACAGATGGAATGACAGAACGTTTCGGATGACGCACAACCTCTAACTTCACTTGAGTGCTCCTCTGAGACGACTGACTTGAGCTCAGGCGGGGGAACTGGATCCACTCAGCGGGATGGTCCTATTGGCTGGCTGGTGAAGGCACGCCTCCTGTTGCTGCCAGAAATTAGTTAGGAGTTTCCATAACAGGCGTCGCTGCAGGAAAAGTGGTGTCATTGTCCCCATCACATTAGCTCAACCCCTAGTGAAGATATGCAATGGCTGGGAATGATTGGTAGAAATTTTTACGTGGACAATTTGGCTACTAGTGTGAACAATGACGATGAAGCCTCTCAACTTTGCCAAGTTGGAACTGAAGTCATGGCAAAAGGAGGTTTCAACCTTCGAGGGTGGGAGTTCACCCAGGATTGCGCTACAGAAAGTTCTGTATCTTCAATATTAGGCCTGAAGTGGAACCGACAGTCAGATACTTTATCCTTAAATATGGATTGGTGGGAGAAATATGTCAAGACGGACGTTTTGACCAAGCGGTCAGTGCTCTCCATGGTCCAACGAATTTTTGACCCAATTGGGTTTACTGTCCCTGTCGTTTTAAAATTGAAACTGTTGATTCAAGGGTTATGGGAAAAGAAGGTTGACTGGGACGATTCTTTGGAATCTGAGGATCACAAGCAGTTTGAGGCATGGGTTCATTCAGTGTCACTGTTGAAAGATATTAAAATTCCCAGAAACATTGGCACCTGTATAAATCGAACTATACACTTGTTCACTGATGCCAGCAGTAAATCATATGCTGCTTGTTTGTTTTCGAGAAGTGTGAATGAGAAAGGAGAGGTCGTCGTATCCATGGTGCAAGCCAAGTCAAGAGTAGCCCCATTGAAAGGTCTTACTATACCTAGACTTGAGTTGTTGGGTGTTTGTATTGGAGTCCGCTTGCTGAAATCAACCATGGAGACTCTGGAATGGCGTGATACTCCTACATATATTTGGTGTGATTCAAGTACTGTACTGGCTTGGATTCAGAAGCAAGAAGAGTGGAGTGTCTTTGTCAGAAATCGAGTCAAGGAGATTAGAGAATTAACTCCTGATGTCATATGGCGCCATATTCCTGGCTATATGAACCCCGCCGACCTTCCTTCCAGGGGCTGCTCTATTGATCAACTTGTTGAATCCCAGTGGTGGAATGGACCTGCATGGTTAGCAGATCGTGAAGATGAATGGCCAGTTTCACATTGTACTTATTCTGAGGAGGAAATTAATTGTGAACGACTCAAGAAAACCTCTGTTTTAGTTGATGGGATAAAAGACTATAGTTGGATTTATACGTATTTTTCAAGATATGAACAAATTGTGCGAATGATGGGATGGATGAGGCGGTTTATATATAATTGTCGACATCGTGATGGTAGAAGGGCTGGTGACCTTACTGTTCAGGAGCTGGAGAAAGCAGAGTTGCTGGTATTGAAGTCCGTTCAGGAAGGATCCTTTTCTTCAGCCGCTGATCCACGCTTAAGTGGGCTTCGTCCATTTGAGGATGGGGACGGGTTGATTAGAGTAAAAACCCGAATCTCTGAAAGAGAGGATGACTTGGAGTTCAAAACTCCAATTGTGCTACCATCAAACCATCCTGTTGTGGAAAGACTCATTCGTGATTTACATTATAAATGTCAACATGTGGGTGCTCAGACTTTGCTTGGCCTACTACGAGATAGATTCTGGATCTTGAAAGGCCGTCAGACAACTCGTGGAATAGTGGGAAAATGTGTCATTTGTAAGAGGTTCTCGAGTAAATCTTTTGACGTTGAGTCTCCGCCACTCCCTGAGACAAGAGTTAGAAATTCAAGAGTATTTGAAGTCACCGGTCTTGATTATGCAGGACCTTTACATCTTCGAGATGGAAGTAAAGTGTGGATATGCCTGTTCACCTGTGGAAATTTTAGAGCAGTTCATCTGGAGATAGCTTCATCCCTGTCTACTGAGTCTTTTGTTCTTGCGCTGCGTCGTTTTATTGCTCGACGAGGTCGACCTTCCATAATATATAGCGACAATGGAACAAATTTCCGTGGTGCTAACAATGCGTTTGCTGAGCTGGATTGGGAAGTCATTGAATCATATTGTTCATGTGAGAGGATTGATTGGAGGTTTAGTCCACCTGCTGCACCATGGTGGGGTGGTTTCTGGGAGCGATTGGTTGGTGTCTTGAAGGGCCTTTTGAGGAGAACATTGGGTCGTGCTATTTTGAACCTTGAAGAGTTGTATACGCTTATTTGTGACTGTGAGGCTCAAATCAATTCTCGTCCTCTGACACCAACTACAGAAGATGTCAATGATCCTGTTCCTTTGACGCCCTCTATGTTTCTTCAAGATTTGCCTCAGAAGGATTGCCCTGAATGCGATGTGTATGAAGAAAACAATATTCGGAAGCGTTTGCAACATCGTCAGAGGTTGAGAAGTGCTCTACGTCAACGGTTCAGATCGGAATACCTTGGTCTGCTGTCCTGGACTTCGAGAAGGTCAACGAAACAGCCTACTGTTGGTGATGTTGTTTTGATTGAATCTGAGAACCAAAAGAGATTAGATTAGCCTCTTGCTGTTGTACAAAGGGTGATTCATGGGAATGATGGGAAGATCAGAGTGTTGGAGCTGAAGACACCTTCTGGTTTACTTACTCGTCCCATCCAGCGGGTCTATCCTTTGGAATTGAAAATGGGAATGCATCAAGACAATATTTTAGTTCCGGAATCTACTGGCTACACAACTGAGATGTCCCCTTGCTTGGAAATAAACTAGAGAAAAAGAGTCGCAGTTTTGGATGGCAAGTCGGATACCCTTCAAGAGACCCATACGACTAGTGAGAAAGACATTTCACGTTTTGGAAGAAAAATTACTCCTCCAAAGAGACTGAACTTGTAACAATTGTCCACAGTTTTAGAGTTTTTCAATTTGTGATTTAGTAAATTTTCTTGTAGTCATTTGGTGAACGTTTAGTTGTTCTTGTGAAAGGTTTGTTCCTTTACATTGTATGGTTCCATGTGATTTAAACGAGCCTTGTACTGACCAGAGAATGTTGAGTTTGAATGTTGTAATTTTCAAATTATTGAAAATTAGGTGGGAGTAATGTTGGAAACGGGACAAGAAGAAGAAGGGAATGGATAGTATTGTAGGCGCTTCCATGCGATGATTAGACATGTTTTTATATGGATGTGATTATTATGAATAAATGTGCTGATGTGTAAGTTCGTTTTTCCAAATACTTTCCGGTCTTTTCATTGTTTCCGGCGTTTTAGTTGATAATTGATAACATCGGCAAACGTACGTGAGGCTAAATCCGATTCGTGGCACCAGCTCAATTTAATCGATGTAAATGGATTGTACGGAGCAGCGATGAAGTGTCCGCTCCCTAAAGGCGAATTTGAGTTTGTCAACGACGTGGGATTGGACGACCTGCTCAAAGTATCCGACAGTTCAAAATACGGTTACATAGCAGCCGTGGATGTATCAACTCCGTGGGGAAAACACAATCTATTCAACGACCCACCTCCCATTGTTCACCAACTATACCCTCCAGGTAGCACGCATAAGAAGTTAATCGGAACTCTCAATCCGCAAAAGAATTACGTCGTCCACTATAAAATGCTTCAGCTAATAAAACATTCGGGTGTGAAAATTGATCGAGTACGCGAAGTGATCAGATTTGAACAGGAAGGGTGGATGAAGCCGTTCGTGGACTTCAACTACGATAAACGAGCTCGCTCCAAATACAGAACCGAAATTAATCTTCTCAAAATAATGGTCAACTCACAATAAGGACGATTGATAATGAATAGGCAAAAATTCAGAAACATGAAACTCGTGACGGACTGGAACACCGCGAGAAGATACATCAACATGCCCAACTACTTGCATCATACCGTATTTGAGAAAGACGTTATAGGAATACATTTAGCCAAGCAGACGATAAAGTTATCGTCGTTCATAGCTGGAGGATTCACAATATTAGAACACGCTTAGCTAACCCTCCACTAGCCCTGCCGAAAACTGCACTTTTTCTCGCACCAATCCACCTCATATCAAAATGAGCGAACAAATTAAGAAACAAATTAAATCCTTCTTCCATTACATGCGTTTCTTTCAAGGCAATTACCTTTATCAAAAGATTGTATAAAGTTGAAGAACATAACATCACCCTCTTTCCCAACAAGACCCGAAATATTGTACACAAGGAACCGTAAGCAGCGTAAGTCGTCATCCCCATGAGCAACCGACCGGCGGACCAGCTCATCTCAGGAACACCTGCAGGCCTGCAGCACGGCTCTCGGTGCCACCGCCTCCGCCCCGCTTCCACCATGCCTCCTCCTCAGACTGCAATTATATGATGAGCGCCGAAGTATCGACGCCAAAAAACCTCAGCCGCAAAAAGGAATGATAGGATCATCCTATCCATTTTGCCCGCCAGCCACGTATATAGGATGCTCGGTGCTTCGCACCTCGCTGTTGAGTGTGCATATAGAAACCTGATCCTCCTACCCCTAACCTCCACCGTCAATGTTTTCCTGTTCCCTGTCTCCTTAAGCATTACTTCATTATAGGTGTACCACCACTGATTACTCGCGACCACCAGTAGGTAATACTTATAATATAGTAATGCTTCAATTCAGGCTTGTTCATCTGGCAAAAAGCTCCCGCCAACAGCATTGAAAGAAGCGTAAAGCTCCCTGCAGGTGTAACAGAGGAAACATATTAGGTGAAACCGAGGGTGACTAAGGGTGAGAGGGGATTGTGGGAAGGAGACAGGGAACAGGAAAACCTTGACGGTGGAGGTTAGGGGTAGGAGGATCAGGTTTCAATATGCACACTCAACAGCGAGGTACGAAGCACCGAGTATCCTATATACGTGTCTGGCGGACAAAATGGATATCATTCCTTTTTGCGGCTGAGGTTTTTTGGCGGGCCAGTTTTTACAACGGAGTTGTTTTTGGGGGGATATCACATCTTTTTACATGGCTAGTTTTCGAGTGGTACTTATACAATACGGTTCAATTTAACAAAAGTACCTACGAGGTAACTACTACATTTTTTCCTAAATGAAGTTTTATCCTAGTCAAAATTTAGTAAAAAATTAGTACGCCTACTAATTGGCCTATTTGTTTCTTGTTTTTGTGACAAGAATAATTATTTTTTGGAAATTATTGTTTGTTATCTGAAATGTGTTTGAAAATTAAGTAGTTTTAAAATTTTTGCGAATTGGTTAAATAGGTAGTAGTTTTAAAATTTTCGATTAATTAAAACAATTTATTCTTATTATTAAATTAAAAAAACTCTGCAAATTCTTGACACAACGGTTTATTATCTTCCTTGTGCAGATCACCCTTCTGTCTATACCAGACTGTGTTGCAAATCGGCACCATACCATATTCTCACCGTACTCATACCATACCATACGAATTTCTTTCCTATCATACATTGTGGGGCTGGTCCGATCCCAGAAACCAAATTTCGTAATTTTAGCTCAACGCTAACTGGGCAAAGTGCCACGGACGGCGTACGGCGGACGGACGGTTTTGGTTTATTATCTTCGATAATGAACCATTGGAATCGCCCAAAGAAAAAATTTTTTTAACCCCCCCTCAAAATTTGTTGGTTTACGTTTCAAGATACGTAGATTCAGAAAATCGAATTAAAAAAAATCCTTCCGTCACCCGTACGCCGTACGCCGCGGCACCGTACACCGCGGCACCGTACACCGCGGCACCGTACACCGTACGCCGCGGCACCGTACGCAGTACGCCGTACACCGTACGCAGTACGCCGTACACCGTACGCAGTACGCCGTCCGCCGTACGCCTTCCGTGCCACTTTGCCCAGTTAGCGTTGAGTTAAAATTACGAAATTTTTTATATGGGTTTCGACCAACCCCACAATGGTCCTCGAAACTTTTCATAACCCTCGAATTTTGAAATTTTCATATCTCGAAAAATTTCCATCAAACGGTATGTTTTTAATTCCATATTTAGATAGAGTTAATTCCTTAGAATTTTTTAAGACCATCTACAGCTTTGTACGACCAGCCGTTCGTTCACAATGACGGCTCAAAGATTGTGCCTCACAACACGATCGTGAATCAAACTGTTGAAATACAGGTCAATTTTCATACTAACTATCGGGATATCTATTTAAACTCATGTTGACTCACCTCAGTATGTTTGCCTGAATACTTGTGTTCTTTATACTTATGTACAGACTAACTTTATGAAGATAATATCTTTATGTAATACAAAAGCAAAGAATACAAAACTGGAAGACCGCTTTTGGTTGAAGACCGTAATTGACAGTAGTTGTGGAAGAAGTAGAAGTCTCTAGCGCCGAGGAATCCTGAGCCTCCTTGATACGGTAAGCAGGGCTGCCACATCAAAAGCTGACACTCCCTCCTGGGGCAGGCCTGCAGCCAAGCATCATGGCGGCAGCAGCAACAGGAATGTGATGCTGCCCTGGTTCCTCAGCAGTGAAGTTCCTTTATGTCAATTGGCATAGTGAGGACCTAGGGTCCTAACTCCTGCCAGATGTCTTTATGAAATTCTTTATATTGGAGTCATTATTCTTTATATTGGGGTCATTATTCTTTATGTTTACTTCAATCTTTATGAAAGAGAGAAAAATAGAAATCAGATATCTACAATCTTAATTTGTTGTGTGGATTATATATAACCCGACTTCTAAATCCCACAAATTTGGATGGTTCTAAGGCCTTGGTGATCATGTCAGCAAGCTGTTGATCGGTTGATATTCATTTGATGTTGATCAGTTTGTTGCTTCACTTCAGGACGTACATGTAGGTACTATGTATAGTGATAGGTAGTGCAAGTACACCAAGTGTTTGAGTGTGCTGGATTCATCCGTTTTTGCCAACTCGTTTGCAGCAACACTATCTTCATAAACTATTGGGGTTATAATTCTTCCAATCAAGCTTTGAGTCATCGCTCGCAAATTGGCAAGTTCACGGCAGGCTAAACTAAGTGCAACGTATTCGCTCTCGGCTGTTGACAGAGCAACATAGTTCTTTTTCTTGGTCTTCTAATGGACCACATCGCCAAACAGCTTTATGATCGACTGATCATAAATGGTTGAATGCCCTGCAATATCATTAGTTCCAAGCGAAGCATCAACAAAGCATTCAATTGTATCATCTGCACCTTTGTGAAGCAGTCCCATTTCCAATGTTCCCTTTAAATAGCAAATGATTCTCTGTACTCGATTCCAGTCAGCTAAGTCAAAGTTACTCTGACGCGCGTGACAAGATGTTAACAGAGTAAGATATGTGTGGCCGTGTGCCATTTTGTAGGTAAAGCAATGAGCCAATCACTCTTTTATACGGTATTTTCTTTCTTTCTTCAGGACTTAGAGTCTTTTGTACTGGAAGATTTGCGTTGATCAAATGGTACCATAGGTGAATGGACAGGTTTACGATTCATTGCATCATACCTCCGAATAATTTCCTCAGTGAATTTTCTTTGATGTACAACGAGCACTTTTTGATTACGATTTCGTTCAATCTCCATTCCCAAAAACTTCTGGGGTTCACCAAGTTCTGTTACCTTAAAATCTTGCTTTGTTTCCAGGTTACTTCTTTTAGTTTATTTTTACTGTTTGTCCCGAATAACATATCGTCGACATATAACAATATCATTGCAAATTCTTTTTCCAGACGAAAATGCACTGTTGAAACTCATAAGGTACAAAACCTATTTTTACCATTGTAGCCTGAAAACGAGGGGACCAGCACTTTGGTGATACTTTGAGCCCTTAGAGAGCACGTTTCAGTTGACAGACATACCTTTGTGCCAAGTCATTATTTTTGAGATTCAGCGGGAAGTCACTTTAGTTCTCTTTTTCCACAGTAGGTAGCAGTGACAACTATATCTACAGGTTACAAACGTGTAAGGTTATTCTTCTAAGTTTGTTCATCTTTCTGATAATATAAAGTTTTACATCGTTCTCAAGTTTCCGTTTATTTTCTCAATCACTCTTTAATCTACAAATAAACTTAAAAGGTTATGGGAGCCCAGTGACACGTAGCATTGTAGAAAAAGAATGAACAAATATCAAAGCCAGTGATATTAGTGTTGTGATGAAAAACAATCGGAACCTTATCAGTGCCTTTGGTTAGAAAAGGTGTTTGCATATTTTCGCTTTGCTCGTGAAGTCGGCTGTTTTCGTTTTCACACTTTTGAGTGTATTATTAGTTTGAATCGCGGTCGGGCACAGTAGAGAAAAATGGAGTTCTACAAACACATCAAACCGTTGGCAGGTGAGTCAGATTGGCCAGTATGGAAACGTAAGATAAGAGATCTCTTGGACTATCACGAAGGTGCAATTGACGTCATAGATGGTAGGTTAGTTAAGCCTGAAGTTCTAGGAGATGGAACTTCTGAAGATGAGTTAAAAGAGCACAAGTCCAAAAGTGATTTATTCAGAAAGGCGAATAGTTACGCGAAATCAATGATTGCAAGTTCTGTTACTGATGTAGTGTACCAGAAAATTATGGATCAAGATACAGCGTTTGATGCTTGGAATATGTTGAAACAGCAGTTTGAGGCTTCCTCAAAAGACCAACTGTTTAAGATTTGTTCAGATTTCTTCTCGTTTGGTTGGATTGATGGTGAAGACGTATCAACACATATAGCTAAGCTCAAGTCACTGTGGAATGAGTTAAATAATGGTCTCAAAGGAAAAAACGAGGCTGCTTTACCAGACTTATTACTCGTGTGTAAGACGCTGCATATTTTGCCAAGCTCTTTCATTAGTTTTAAATCAAGTTGGATGTTATTAAAAGATGATCAAAATAAAACATTCGATGATTTAACAGTTCAGCTGTGTTCTTTTGAAAGAAATTTTATGAAACAAGAAGAAAGAAGTTCTGTTTCTCATGAGAATCAAGAGGCAATAATAGCAGCTAATGAAAAGCGAAATAAGAGTAAAGCTAGGACAAAACCTAACAAGTCCTCATGCAATTACTGCAAAAAAGTTGGACATTGGGTGAAGGACTGTGAAAAGTGGATTTCAGACGGAAGACCCAAGAAAACTCAGCCAGTGTCAGCAACTTCTGTCGCAGAACTTATGCTTGTAGAAGAGGCCTTGTCAGCAGATTCGTCCACTCATCCGTCCAAGTGGTGGATAGACAATGGAGCAACAAGACATGTCACAAATTGTGATTCGTACTACGTGGATTTTGAGACATTTAAAAGTCCATCAGGCATAAAAGCTGCAGGAACTGAAGTTCTCCCAGCCATAGGAAAAGGAACAGTAAGAGTAGAAAACTTGACGACTGGGGAAGAATTTTTGCTGAAGGATGTCTGGTATGTACCAAATTTGTGTAGAAACTTGTTCTCTGTTCTGGCAGCGCAAGACAGGAATCCAAAGAGCATTTTCAAGTCGACAGCAACAGAATGCTGGCTCTTAAATCAGGGAAAGCTGTTGGTGAGTGGATCAAGGGAACAAGGAGGCACTTTATTCGAGGCAAAAATTGAACCAGTGTTACCAACCGAAATTCCCAGGGTAAATTTTGTTGAGAACAAGTTGCAGTTGTACCACGAGAGGTGGGGCCACCAGGACAGGAAGCATGTGCTAGCAAAAATGCAAAAAGACTTGTGTCTGAATGTACCAAAAGATGAAAAGCAGTTATGTGAGCCTTGCATCTATGGTAAAGCTCATAGAATGCCATTTGGCCATAGAGAAAAATCGACCAAACCAGGGGAATTATTCTCAGCTGACGTTTGTGGTCCCTTTGAAAAGTCGTATACTAAGAAAAGGTATTTAGTTGTCTTCAAGGACAATTACACGAAGTTTCGGTATGGCTACCTGATGACAGAAAAATCAGAGGTAAAAGAAATGCTCAAAAAGGTACTTCAGCATGCAAAAATGTTAGGCCATTCGATCAGAGAAATGATTAGTGACAATGGAGGTGAAATGGACAACAACGAGATCAGAGAGATTTTGAGTAATGCTGGGGTCACACAGCGGTTGACAGCCCCATACACACCTCAACAAAACGCAATTTGTGAGAGAGACTTTCGCACAATTGTTGAAATGGCCAGAACATTTAAGTATTCAAATGCTAATTTGGTTTTTCCGGAAGCCATGTGGGCAGAGCTTGTAGCTACATCGTTGTACATACTAAATAGAACCGGAAAGTCATCGGTAGAAAATGTAAGTCCCTATGAGCTATGGATTGGTAAAAAACCAAGAATTAAGCATCTGAGAATTATCGGTTCAGTCTGTTACGCCCACATTCCTGACAAAAGACGAAAGAAAATGGATAAGAAGGCCATAAAAGGGTACCTGATCGGCTACGACGGAGATGAGCGTTACCGCATCTGGGTTAAAGAACAAAATAAAGTCATTCTAAGCAGAGATGTCTTATTCCAGGAGAAGCTAAGTCAGTGTGAGTATGTGAAGTTGCCGCTCAAAGACTTGGAGGTTCAAGATGATGAAAAGAAAGGAGGCCAAGAAGAGGCAGATGAGAAAGGAGGATCAGAAGAAAGTGAATCATCTGAAAGTGACCAGTGTTATTCAGAAGATGAGGAATTTGAAGATCCGTCAAGACAACTTTCTATAAGTTTGAGGGACCGTTCAAAATTGTCTAAGCCGGCATACTTACAAGATTACGTAATGTTTGGAGAAGAATCAGTTCTTCAAATAACCACTCCTGAAACTTATGAAGATGCTCTCTGCGGAAATGATAAACGTCATTGGAAGGAAGCAATGGACAACGAGATAAAATCGTTAAAGGAAAACCATACATGGAAGTTGACGAGTTTGCCAAAAGGATCTAGAGTGATACCGTCTAAGTGGGTTTTTAGAGTTAAAATGAATCCAGATGGTTCAGTTGATAAGTACAAGGCCAGAGTTGTTATAAAAGGTTACAGCCAAAGGTATGGAGTAGATTTTAATGAAACCTTCAGTCCAGTAGCAAAACTAAGCACGATTAGAGCCATGCTGAGTGTTGCTGCAAAAGAAAAATTGCATTTGATTCAGTTTGACGTATCAACTGCATTTTTGTACGGACATTTAGATGAAGATATATACATGGAGCAGCCAGAAGGATACACTGATGGAACCAAAAATGTCTGTAAATTATTGAAAAGCTTGTATGGACTGAAACAGGCCCCAAGATGCTGGAATAAGAGATTTAGCACATATATGAAAGAAGCAGGGTTTAAAACAAGTGAAACTGATCCTTGTCTTCATATAAGTGAAGATCACAATAAGAAGATAATGGTTGCATTATTCGTTGATGATGGACTTGTTATGGCAAAGAGTCAAGAAGAAGCTGAGTTATTCATAAAAGAATTGAAGAAAGAATTTAAAATAACTGTTAAACCAGCATCTTATTTTTTAGGATTCGAAATTGAACGCTTCAAGGATGGTTCAATTAAAATTTGCCAGCAAGCATACGCAAGGAAGCTATTAGAGCGATTCAAGTTCAGTGAATGTAAACCAGTGTCTACACCCATGGTGAAGATGGGAGAACATGAAACTCAAGAATGTGACAAAAAGAATACTTTCCCATACAGAGAAGCAGTGGGAGCATTAATGTACCTAATGATAGGCACTAGACCAGATCTAGCATACAGTGTGAGTGTCTTGTCAAGAACTCTAGACTGTCCAAGTGCGGAAGATGTAGTGAGGTTGAAAAGAGTGTTTCGCTATATAGCAGGTACTTGTGATATGGGAATATGGTTTAGAGCAGATGGCAGCAGCAACTTGAACTGTTACGGTGATGCAGATTTTGGAGGTTGCTACAAGACTGGTCGCTCTACTTCAGGAGTTGTAGTGACTTATGCAGGAGGAGCTGTATCATGGCTCAGTCAACGACAGAAATTGACTGCGACTTCAACAACCGAGGCAGAACTGGTAGCGGCAAATGAGGCTGTTAAGGAAATCATATGGCTATCTAGACTGTATGAAGAAATGGGTTATCCACAGCAAGTACCTATTCTTCAAATAGACAACCAGGCTACGATTCGTCTTTGCCATAATCCTGAGAACCATCACAGGACGAAGCACATCAGGATAAAATACTTCTTCATTAGAGAAAAGGTGTTGGAAGGAGCTCTACAAGTCAAGTATATCCCCACCGAAGACCAGATAGCGGACATCATGACCAAGCCACTTCCAAAACCTAGACTGGTGACTTTGAACAAGAAGTTGGGACTTTCAAATAATGTAGCACCCAAATAACTAAAGTTTGTTCATTGTGTAATTTTGTTTATATTATGTAACATTTAAACAAAAAGGGAAAGTTTTGAGATTCAGCGGGAAGTCACTTTAGTTCTCTTTTTCCACAGTAGGTAGCAGTGACAACTATATCTACAGGTTACAAACGTGTAAGGTTATTCTTCTAAGTTTGTTCATCTTTCTGATAATATAAAGTTTTACATCGTTCTCAAGTTTCCGTTTATTTTCTCAATCACTCTTTAATCTACAAATAAACTTAAAAATTATCCTCTCGAAGAAATTATGTAAGGCCTTCAGGCATGGTTTTCTATGTCAAACTGAACCAATTCGAGGTTGAGTTTATTAGCGACAATGAGCATGAAGCGGACATCAGCCAGTCTTGCTACAGGGGCATAAATCTCAGTGCGGTCATATTCATTATTGTCAGCAAATCCCTTAGCCACTAGACGACTACGATAGCGAATAGGTAGTGCCATTTGCTTCAATTTTTCTGCGGTGTACCCAACGAGCTTTTATGACTTTTAGGTTTGGCGGAACCCTGTGTCTTGATATTAACTCCCATGTCTGGCATTCATTGAGGGCTTTAAATTCGTCATTGATAGCTTCTAGCCAATGCTCTTTATCACTACGAGCTAAGGCATCATTATAGGTAATTGGTTCACCATCCATTTCTGAAACATTGGCATGATACATTTGAGTCAGGGTTTCATCAACATCTTGTTCTTCAGGTTCATTGAGATCATTTCCATCATCATAGAAATCATATTCATGTGTTCCGCCAATACACCTGTTCGATTCTGGTTGGTTCTCTGATGAGCTGTGTATTTTCAGATTGCCACTATTTTCGTGTTCACTTGTATCATTTTGGTTTTCTACGCTATGTGGAGTGTTATCATCTGAAACAGGTGCAGTTTCCATTATAACCATGGGATCCTTAGATCCTGAAGGCTGTAGATCAGTAAGTGTGCTGGGTACTGAGGGCTCCTCAAATCCCAATTCCTCATCAATGGGAAGAACAGCCTCAGGACCATAGAAGTCCCCATAAACTTTTGACTCCACAAAATCCACATTTTTCGACCTGGTAATTATGGCTTTGTTTGTGTCCAACAGGGTATATCCAGTCTCATTACATTCCATGAGTATGGCCAATTTGGACCTTTCAGCAAATTTTTATTTCTCCTTGGCGTGAACATCATAATAGTAAGCAGCACATCCAAATCGTTTTATATACTTTAGCCGTGGTGGCACTCCTTTCAGCTTTTCATAAGGAGACATGAGATTGATAGATCGATTCAAAGTTCTGTTATGAATGTGTACAACATGGTTTAGAGCATGCTGCCAATAGTAGTTTGGCATCTTTGCAGCAAATAAACTAGCTCTTATTTTCTGCTGTAGCTCCAAATTCAATCGTTCTGAACAACCATTATGTTGTGGAGTGGCAGGCTCACATTTTTTTCAAATTGATTTTCTCTTGTTTAATATTGAGTTCATTTCATATGTCTGATACTCTTTACCACCATCAGTACATATTTCTATCACTTTGGCTTCATGTTGTGTCAGTTGTCTGATTTCCTCAAGGCAGTTCTGAAGAGCTATATGAACTCTTGTCTTATCAGTCAATGTGTAGGCCATTACATACCGAGTGCAATCATCAGTAAAAGTTATAATATACATAGCCATGCTTCTTAGAGCATGGGTTTTGATTAGACCCATGAGGTCACTCCAGAGACGTGAGAATGGTACTTCTGATCTTTTGCGCACTCCAGAACATGGTAAACGTTTGCCTTTTGCCATTTTACAATATTCACAATCAAGGATATGATTGCCAAATCGTACGCCTCTGAGTTCAGGAATTCTTTTTGCTGTTATTTTCAGACAGCCGAGGGAGGCGTGATTCAGACGTAAATGCCAGAGGTAACCAACACAATCTCGAAGGTTATGGACTCGTTGTGTGTCAAGTGATTGTAAATCCCCTATGTTGGTATGGGAAATGTCAATTCCTTCATTCAATCTTTGGTTGGCATCTGCTGAATCATTATTTGTGTCCGGTTTTGAACAAATCCTTTTGGGAAGACTCCCTCCCAAGTCTTTATTCGTCAGGTAGAGAGACTGGCGTCGTTTCCCAAGTAGCAATGGGCTCCCTCCTGCAGGGTTGCTCCCTCCTATCGTATTAACCATGTACTTTCCGATCAGCCGATTTATGTGTTGAATTGAAGATCCTTCATGTTTAAGTATGTCTTCGATGTTCAAGTATTTCTTTATTTGAGTTACCCTTATGTAATTGGAGGTTCTTCATTTCTTTATCAAACGGTCCATTATAATTTCTTTATTCACGTGATGATCCTTTATTTCTTCATTTAGTTGACAATAACCAATTATTGGTTATTTCTTTATCAAACTGACGGTTCTTTATAATTTCTTTATTCGATTGATGATCCTTTATTTCTTTATGTAGTTGGCAATTGTTTATTTCTTTATCAAACTGACGGTCCTTTATAATTTCTTTATTCGACCGATGATCCTTCATTTCTTTATTTAGTTCAGAATTCTTTATTTCTTTATAAAACTGACGGTCCTTTATAATTTCTTTATTCGACCGATGATCCTTCATTTCTTTATTTAGTTGAGAATTCTTTATTTCTTTATCAAACCGACTGTCCTTTATAATTTCTTTATTCGATCGATGATCCTTTATTTCTTTATTTAGTTGAGAATTCTTTATTTCTTTATCAAACCTACGGTCCTTTATAATTTCTTTATTCGATCGATGATCCTTCATTTCTTTATTTAGTTCAGAATTCTTAATTTCTTGATCAAACCGACGATCCTTTATAATTTCTTTATTCAGGTGATGATCCTTTATTTCTTTATTCAGTTGGCAATTCTTCATTAGTCTGACGATCCTTCATATCTTTATTCCTGTCACAGGGTTGACTTACAGAGGGCTCCGAACTGGCAAGCTGCAGATGTCGGTCTCTATCACCAACCCCCAGCTGTTGCTTGCACAATTTCTTTTGAGCACTTAGTACCTCCTGAGGTGTAGCATTAGCAAAGAGAGGGGTGAATGAGAGCCACCAAAACTTTCCACAAAAATTACCAGTCTTTATAACCTCTCTAGATGTCAAATCCCTGATCAACAGTTTACTGGCCGTAAACTCAACATCCAAATTGGTATTCACCAATTTCCAGACTGAAAATAAATTTAATAAAATTAGGAGTTGAGGGCCTACCATAAAAACATGCCAACGTGATGTTATTCGTAGCATCAGCGAACAGGATTGCTGAGTCGTTGTCAATAAACCGTCATCATTTGCCCAATCACACCTTTGATCTTCCTGATTGTCCTCTTTGTCAGCCTGAGCAGTGAGATGTAACTGTCCTTTATGTTTGTTTGCATTTATGGTTTCTTTAGAGTTCCTTCTTCGTTTAATTTCTTTATTGTCATTCATTATTTCTTCATAATATCTTTATTCTTTATTGTCTTTCATTATTTCTTTATTCTTTATTGTCATTCATTATTTCTTTATTCTTTATTGTCATTCATTATTTCTTCATTATACTTTATTCTTTATGGTCATTTCCTTATTTCTTCATTATACCTTTATTCTTTATTGCCATTCATTATTTCTTTATTATATCTTTATTCTTTATTGTCATTTCATTATTTCTTTATTTCTTCATTATACCTTTATTCTTTATTGTCATTCATTTTTTTTTTCATTATACCTTTATTCTTTATATTTCTTCATTATACCTTTATTCTTTATTGTCATTCATTATTTCTTTATTATATCTTTATTCTTTATTGTCTTTTCATTATTTCTTTATTTTATCTTTATTCTTTATTGTCATTTCTTTATACCTTTATTCTTTATTGTCATTCATTATTACTTTATTATATCTTTATTCTTTATTGTCATTTCATTATTTCTTTATTTTATCTTTATTCTTTATTGTCATTTCATTATTTCTTCATTATACCTTCTCAATTGAATGACCAAGTCTTCATAAATTCCTGAACCCTTAAAGGTTCGTACTTGAGATGGTCTTGCAATTCATACTCTCCAAATTTACTCAACGGCTGAACTGCTTTGTTCAACATCTCAATACGGTCATCAGTGTACTGGACTAGGGAATGGTGAAATGGACCAAGATGTCCTATAATGAAAGACCGAACACAATATTTCATGCTGTCCAAGTCTTCAGCGCTATATTGTCCTCTTGACTTCCCATCCTTTTCAAACACACACAGACAATCGTTAGCCAAGACTTCAGCCCGTATTTTATCCAGCCACAGTGTATAGTCACTGTCTTGGGTCAGTCTGTTATGAATTCGTTGAAGTCAAAGCTTCAACCAAGGTCTTCGTGTGTCTGTGGCGTTGGACGCCCTTGGTGGTTCCTCTATGGGCAGAGGCCGTGTGTTGACTTGTTGCTCTTGGATGTAGCAACTTAGCAAACATCTCTTTAGTTTCGTTTTGATGCTTTTCTGTTTTCTTTTCAATCAGTGTTAATCTACCATCAATCACTTGCATCAGGTCATTGTTCAATCTTAGGATCTTTTCATTATCTTCCTCATGGTCTTGACGTTCTTTGACTTGGGCCCTTCTAGCTGGCTCACCACGATGAGCAACGTGTTCCTTGCCCATCGTCTTCTTTATTGTGCTCTTTATTATTCTTTATACTGAGTACATTATAATAAAATGGTTTTACCTTGCTATTTATCATTATTCTTTTTATGTCTTCCATCACAATCTTTATACTTTATGCTTTATTTTTATACTTTATACTTCATACTTTATATTTATGCTTACTTTATATTTATGATTTATACTTTGTACTTTTATGCTTGATGTCCTTTATCAAGCATAATTCCTGTGTCAGGAGCATAAAATAAAGTTTAAGTAGATTTATCCCAGCGGATTTCATGTCTTTACTTCGTTGTCATGATAACTATCTCAGAAGAGAAAGTATTCATGTGCTTTGTTGTTCATTACAAAAATCACAACAATGCCATTTCATTATATTCACTTAGTGCGTTGTACCTCAAAGGTGGTCTTAGTACCATAAAGGTGAACTTTGTGTTAGTACTCATCAGGAGTAAAATTAGTTTCTTAGTACCCTTAAGGGCAATATTCTTTGTACCACAAATGCGATTCTTAGTACCACAAAGGCAAATTTGGCATTGTTGTATTTTGGTTCTTTATTGTGGAGTAGAATTCCATTCAACATTATCATCAATTATACAAGCATTCACACATGAGAGAGCAATAGGACCAACAAGGTTGCCCCATCCAAGGATTGCCTACCCATCCAGTCTACCCACCAGAGAGGGATCAACAGAAATCCGAGGACAGAAACCAACGTCATCGGAACCTGGTATCCCGATTGTCGTGTGTCATTCTTTGTTGTTGTGAATGTCATTATTCTCAGTAAAATGAGTCAAGGTAGAATTGGCTAGGTACCATCGCAATGTCACCAAGAATCCACCCAATTCAACTCATTGATTACTTTATCACGTTATTGACCTACACGACAATCATGATTGGCGCGCGAGTTGGCTGAGCCCTTTTGTCTTCAAAGTTCGGCCATACCTACTCGTATGGACTCGCAGGAGTTCTAACACTTGAGAAAGAACGAGAACTTTCTCTACTTTACTTTATTTTACTTTATCTTTACTTTATTCAACTCACATGCATCGTTATGAACAACTCGTTATCATAGTTCTTTATTTGCCCAACTTTATACGAACGAGAACTTTCGTTATGAACAAACTCGTTATCATAGTTCTTTATTTGCCCAACTTTATACGAACTCCTAGTGGGCGTTACCCACTATCTTAGTTGCGATTTGCGAGTGCACTCTACGCTCTTTATTCCATGGAAACCATTCGGGTAACGAGTCCGAATTTCTTTATTCGAGTTTGTATTTTGAATGACGGCTTCTTTATGTGCTTCCTCTCGAAAAATCCCGCAACAGGGAAAAATTCCGTTGGAATTGTGAAATCCACCATGATGACCACAGGTCCAAAACGGCTAGGTTCCACATATCTTTATTTGTGAGTTTCTCAGACATTGCCGCATTCTCGCCAGTGTGGATATAACTTAGTAACTTTATCTGCCTACATTATGGTAGGTAACACCAAAAACTTAGTTTGGAAGCTTGGCAATCGTTATTCAATGGCGATAATACAAACTCTCTTTAACCTCACCACACAAGAGGGTCATTCTTTATTTCTTTATGTTCAAACTCGACTTATACCCAGCCTAAAGTCGCTGATAACAAGGTTGATCAGACCACGTCATCCACGAGATTAGGTAGGCATTTTCTTTATTCATTGATTCTTTTCTTTATAGATTCATTATTAGATTGTTTATAGTCGGTTTGTCACGAACTTCGAAGACCGGGCAATTCGGGCCAGACGCACAATCAGCTACCGCACGTATACGTATCGGGATATCTATTTAAACTCATGTTGACTCACCTCAGTATGTTTGCCTGAATACTTGTGTTCTTTATACTTATGAACAGACTAACTTTATGAAGATAATATCTTTATGTAATACAAAAGCAAAGAATACAAAACTGGAAGACCGCTTTTGGTTGAAGACCGTAATTGACAGTAGTTGTGGAAGAAGTAGAAGTCTCTAGCGCCGAGGAATCCTGAGCCTCCTTGATACGGTAAGCAGGGCTGCCACATCAAAAGCTGACACTAACAAGCTCTTTGGAACATCATATGGCTTAAGTGATGTCGAGTTTGTTGTTCTGAGGTGCGTTTCGTGCTACGGAAATGAAGGTAATTTCGAATGTTTGTTGGTAGGTACTTCTTTTATAGAAAAATTATTACCGACGTAGTGATAAAAACCCCAGAATTATATCGTATTAATTGATTATAATTAATAATAATTATTATTAATAATAAATACAAATTATTAATACCTAACAATAAATTATAATAATTTTCACTAGGTACTTGATAAAAATGTTAATAATTAGTGATAATTGATAATAATAATTAATCTAACATTTAGGATCTAGACATTTAGACCTAGTGATCTAGACATAAGGGTGATCTGTACAAAGAAGATAATGAACCGTTGTGTCAAGAATTTGCAGTTTTTTAATTCGATTTTCTGAACCTACGTATCTTGAAATGTAAACCAACAAATTTTGAGGGTGGGGGGGGTTAAAAGAATATTTTGTTTTTGGGCGATTCCAAAATAGCTGACGAGAAGACCTTAACGGTAGTTTGACGTCTGGGTGGAAGAAGAGCTGATGATGCACAATTTAGCACATTTAATTAATCACAATTTAGCATTCGACGAGTGAGCGTACCCAGACTGAATGCAAATACGGTTGTTTATCTGACAACCGCTAAACAGTAAAATTTATATTCCTGCTGTAACAGTAGCATTCAGTGTTAGGTGGAAGACTTCATTTTACATTAAATTATCAACCGATTTCCGTTTCACTGAAAGGGAAAACGAACTAGGAACAAAGGAAGGAACTCTTACATATCTGAAGGTGTTAAATAAGAGCATAATTGGGATTCTTGTGCGCTATTAACTGCATCCCCGAGATGTAAGACAACGTCTTCCCATCATACCGTTCGAAATTGAACAGCCCTCCTCGCAGGGGTGTTAGCTAGTACAATACCTACCTACCTTCTCAACTCGGCTCGGCGTTTCCCTCTGATCACCAATACCGGAGGAGCCATTATTGTACCTATCACACAGTAATTACCTTTGCCCTCCATTAATAGAGTTCTCGGGCCACTTCAATATCATTCCTGGAGACTCCTCGATGTGGAACTTGTCCTAAAATGTTAATTCGGAGCCTTCGTTCTTATTGGAATTCCGGCTAATACGATTAGCAGGTCGTTGCTAACATGTGGGTGTGTTGATCCAGAACGATGAAATCCACCGTTAGAGGATTTCGATCACTATGATTTTTGGTTGATTATCTTCGATAATGAACCATTGGAATCGCCCAAAGAAAACATTTTTTTAACCCGCCGCCTCCCTCTCAAAATTTGTTGGTTTACGTTTCAAGACACGTAGATTCAGAAAATCTAATAAAAAAACTCTGCAAATACTTGACACAACGGTTTATTATCTTCCTTGTGCAGATCACCCTTCTGTCTATACCAGACTGTATTGCAAATCGGCACCATACCATATTCTCACTGTACTCATACCATACCATACGAATTTCTTTCCTATCATACCATACTGTATTATACCAAATCATACATACAATAATATACCATACCATACCTACTCATACCATGTCATACAAACCGAGTGAATATTGAAATGTCATCCATTTCTGACCTATATTTAAAATTTCAAGTATCTAGCTCATCATCAAAATTTAATTTGTTTAAACAAATAGGTATTATTTAAACAATTTTACAGACAAGAAACCGAGTGAATGTTGCTTTGTGATCCAGTTCTGAACTATTTTTAAAATTTCAAGTCAATAGCTCATCATCATCAAAATTTAATTTGTATTATTACAAAAATGTATAATTTAAACAATTTTACAGATGAGAAACCGAGTGAATATTGCAATGTGGTCTATCCCCGACTCACGGTTAAAATTTCTAGACTGTAGTTTACCGGGAAGATGAAAAAAGGTAGTTTTATTCTGGGCGTCTGAGGGTTGGGTCACATAACGGCCGTTTTCGACGCGAAGTTTAGTGTTTTCCCTAAACCTTCGCGCGCTCACTGTGAACGAACGGCTGGTCGCACAAACATCCAATTGGTCTTAAAAGATTCGTAATTTTTCAGGTCATTCAAAAGTGAACTGAATATTACACGGTTCAGTTAAATATTTTGAGATATGACATCGTCGAAATTTTAAATTTCGTTTTGAACCCCTTCCCCTTGACCTAGGGTTATGAAAAGTTTCGAGGATCATTGTGGGGCTGGTCCAAACCCAGAAACCAAATTTCGTAATTTTAGCTCGACGCTAACTGGGCAAAGTGCCACGGACGGCGTACGGCGGACGGACGGATTTTTGGTTTATTATCTTCGATAATGAACCATTGGAATCGCCCAAAGAAAAAAAATTTTTAACCCCCCCTAAAAATTTGTTGGTTTACGTTTCAAGACACGTAGATTCAGAAAATCGAATTAAAAAAAATCCGTCCGTCCGCCGTACGCCGTACGCCGTCCGCCGTCCGTGGCACTTTGCCCAGTTAGCGTTGAGCTAAAATTACGAAATTTGGTTTCTGGGTTCCGACCAACCCCACAATGGTCCTCGAAACTTCTCCATCTTCAACCCGATATTGCCGACCTCTACAGTTTTCCTTCCAGAAAGAAACTCCCGCGGCAGCATTTAATGGTTTCGGGATTTTCTTGTCGAACAAGTTTCACAGGTACCACTGACGTTAGGAAAAAGTGTTCGTCAGAAATACCATTCTCGGGATCCATATACTTCTGTATATATTGGCTTTGTCCACTAGCACCATCACATCCCCATTTTGTGTGTAATGTAAGTTGATGGTCGTGGGACACAGTTTTTAGTGTTGTTTCACTTTTTAAAATCCTCTAAGATGTATGGTCTAGTAGCTCTTGGAGCGGTACACGAGCCGACTTTTCACTCGCAGTTACTTTGTCAGGGTAGCATTTCTTTTTTGCTCCAGCCACCTTCTTATAGGAAGGGAAGATATTGTGTCCGATGGTTTTAGTGGCTTTCCGCACAGTCTCATATTGGTCTCTGCTAAGTTTTGCTTGAATTATTAGAGCTAGTGCAACATCAGGGTCAAAAGATGAGGCTGTTTTCGAGGCGGAAGACGATGACGCGGCAGCATCTATCAGTGGTTGGGGGAAACTTTCCTGAAGTTGGCGAACTTTGTTGTGCTTACTTCGAGCACAGCATTCTTCGAACTCCTTCGTTGGCCTAGTAGAATGTTCTTCAACGCGTACCTCATCAGCACTAGCACTGCATGGCACTTCCACTTGAAAAACACCGTCCAACCAGTCACTATACTTACTTCGGAAGGAAACTCTAGTCGATCACTTGGGTGTTTTTGAACTGTGGCCATCCCACTTGAAAAAGCTCTGGAAGCCGGATTCGGTTGGATTCGGACACGTTTCCACCGGGAAGTTGAACCTCGTACTGTGTACTGTTGACCAAAATTAACGGCCCAACTTCGCCGAATGTAGCTCATATTTAAAACTTTAGCTGAATATCAATTACCGCCAAAATTGGATGTTTTATTCGTCGAAATAGTTCCGAAACCCTTTCGTCCCCCTAATCAATGCATTTCCACTTCTTTTGGGTAAGATTTCATCACAAAAACATGGAAGGATCATTCAAAAAATTTCGTTATTTTTGAGTTCTAAAACTAATTTACTGTGGGAAAAATAAGGTAAATTAGAAAAATTACACTTTTGGAAAATCGATTTTGGTTTATTATCTTCGATAATGAACCATTGGAATCGCCCAAAGAAAAAAAAATTTTAACCCCCCCTCAAAATTTGTTGGTTTAC